>CM064504.1:66008220-66426493 GCA_032716605.1 Paralithodes platypus | reverse complement strand
TTTGTTGTGTGATGTCTAGTGTGTGGGGTGCTGGGGAGTGTAACTATATGTACAGTAAGTGTATGTTCCCATTCAGACTAATGTCTTCCTACTATATATATATATATATATATATATATATATACATATATATATATATATATATATATATATATATATATATATATATATATATACTTGTGGGCATTTCCTAACCCATAGGTAATAAGGTTACACTTCATCCTATTTTCCAGTACGGCTTTTTAGCCGAAGGGTGGGGAGGAAGCCTTCTGCTTTGCTTTCCGATTCTTTTACAATAATCTGTCCCTGTGTCTAGTAGTAATAAGACCGGACCATCTAATAGGGACTGCAAGTGTTTGTATGGTTTGATTATATGTCTAGCTTTGTGCAACTCTCTGTAACTCGCCAAACATTGTAAGGCCGGATCCCACTGCTTAGTCCAACTGGTTTGTGTGGTCTGTGTATCTGTAATTTTTTTTTTCTCTCTCTCTCATACACACACAGACACAATCATCTCCCAGTATATACTCTATATCCTCACATTGCATTTACTTACATGAATACCCATTCCCTCACTTACACATTCTATACCGCACAAAATGGTTTGCGGCGCTCAACCTTTCAACAACCATAGGCTTGATTTCCTCCAGAGCAAGGGTGATGATAAACTTTAGATATTCACTCTACATAATATTGTTCCCTTTCTGATATTACGTTACCTCCTCCTACCACTCCCAAATGATAACTTCAGGACGATAGTCAGGTCAGGTGAAGGTATTAACACTCAAAGAGCGGGTGGTGGAGTATATTTGACTGTGCCGCCCAGCGGGGGGTTTTACCGTAAACTAACTTGTTTCCGTGCTCGTTTTCATGCATAAACAAGAGCCAGAGCATAATACAAGTATGTATCCCTGAAAGGGCGTTAATTCAGCTTTCAAATGACACCAGAACCATCCTTCTACGATCACTGGTTGTGGTGCAACGATCGTGCAACCGAAGGGCAAAATCGGTAAAATACGGTCATTTCTTTACATTATTACGTGTCAAACGAGTGAGGGAGGGTGGAGTAGGGTGCAGTACATCTCAGTAGCTCCACGGCCACCGTGGCGAGCGGTCATGAGGTAACCTACGCTCCTCCCACCGCTCCGCTCTCTCTCAGAGCACATTACGTGCTCAAAATTGCATGCAACAATAGCCGGGCCCCGCCACATAGGCCACATTTATTTCACTCGACAATAGCCGGGCGCCGCCAGTTAAGGGTTAAGGGATATGCTTTTCCAATGGCACCTCTTGCAGCTTTATATTTGTTACCATATGTAGAAACTCTTTGATGAATGTTATAATATATTCTCATGTCTTTAGGTGATTATGTTCCACCAACCCTACATCTTTTCTATCATAAATGACCAAGAGCAGCTGGTTCAGCAACCCACCCATATCCCGGATCGCTTCGGAGATCGGCCCAACATTCTTGACTTATTTCTGACTTCTAACCCTTCTTCTTATACTGTCAATTTTTTCTCTCCTTTGGGCTCCTCCGACCATAAACCTATCTCTGTCACCTGTCCTATCTTTTCAGTACGGCCATCCGATCCTCCCAGCCGTCGGCGCTTGTCGCACTTTGGCGCTGCCGACTGGGAGGCTCTCTGGCAGTACTTCTTTGATTTCCCATGGAATGACTTCTGCTTCCATGGCCGAGGACCCTCGGAGAGTGCTGAACGCATTACCGAGGTAATCCTCTCGGGCATGGAAGCGTACATTCTATTTTCTTTCTCTCAGTCTAAAGCAAAAAAATCTTAGTTTACTCATGCTTGCTCTACTGCTGTCCATAACAAGGAGGAAGCATTCAAACGTTACCGACGCCTTAAAACTCAAGAATCCCATTCTTCCTATGTTTCTTCCCGGAATCAAGCCAAATCTATTCTTCGACTTGCCAGGCACTCTTTCATCAATATTAAATGCACTGAACTATCCAACTTAGCTCTTCCCAAGCTTTTTGGCATCTAGCCAAAAACCTCTCTAACAACTTTTCTTCCTCATCTTTCCCTCCCCTTGTCCACTCTGATGGTCACAACCATCACTTCTTCCTCTGACAAAGCTGAACTCTTTGCTCAAACCTTTGCTAGAAACTCTACCTTGGATGATTCCGGTGCTATTCCTCCCTCTCCAACCCCCTCTCTCCTACTTATGCCTAATATCCTAATCTCTTCTAAAGATATACTTTCTACCCTCTATGGGCTTAATACTAAGAAGGCGTTCGGTCTGGACGGTGTTCCTCCTGTTGTACTTAAAAACTGTGTTTCTGTGCTGACCCCCTGCCTAGGCAAACTCTTTCGTCTCTGTCTCTCCTCTAACGTCTTTCCTTCTTGCTGGAAGTTTGCTCTCATTCAACCTGTCCCAAAGAAGGGGGACCTTCTCAACCCTCCAACTATCGTCCAATTGCTCTCATCTCTTGTATCTAAAAAGTTTTTGAAACTATTCTTGCTTCCAAAATTCTTAAGCATTTCTCTTCTCATAATCTGCTCTCAGATCATCAGTATGGCTTCCTTAAGGGTCGCTCTACTTGTGATCTTCTTTCATATCTTACTAACTCTTGGTCATCCAACTTTAGGGACTTCGGTGAGACTTTTTCTGTTGCATTAGACATATCGAAGGTCTTCGATAGAGTCTGGCACAAATCTTTAATTTCCAAACTGCCCTCCTTCGGTTTCTGTCCCTCCATCTGTGCCTTTATCTCTAATTTCCTTTCCGGCGTTCCATAGCTTTGGTTGTGGACGGCCATCGCTCACTTCCTCATCCTATCAACTCTGGTGTTCCTCAGGGTTCTGTCCTATCTCCTATTCTCTTTCTAATTTGCATAAATGACCTTCTCAACTGTACATCCAGTCCCATCCATTCATACGCTGACGACTCTATCTTACACCACTCAATTAGTTTTCCGGAATGCCCCAGCCAGCAGTCCCCCAATGCAAACATAATGCAGCCATAAACAACTTATCTTCTGATCTAGCTACTATTTCCACTTGGGGTAGAGAAAACCTTGTTACATTATTTTAATGCTTCCAAAACTCAATTTATCCATCTTACTACCCGTCAGGAACCTCCTGAGGACTATCCTTTATTTTTCAACAATACAAAAATTAACCCTTCATCTTCTCTCAATGTCCTCGGTGTCGCTTTTTCTTCTGCTCTCACTTGGAAAGACCATATTACCAGTCTCGCTAAAGCAGCCTCCCAGAAGCTGGGTGGGCTCAACTGACTCAAGGGGTTCTTTACCCCTGCCCAACTTCTTGCTCTGTACAGGGGCACAGTGCTTCCTTGTGTTGAGTATTGTTCACATGTGCAGGGAGGATCCTCTCACACCGCACTCCTAGACAAAGTAGAAAGGAAAGCCTTCCGTATCATTAACTCCCGTCCTCTCTGCAATCTCTCTCTCTTCACCGCAATGTTGTATCTCTCTCGCTATTCTATAGCTACTACAATAATCAATGTTCCTCGGAGCTTTCCCAGTGTATACCACCTCCTCTACGTAGGGTACGTACTACCCGCCTTGTAACACAATCCCACCCCTACTCTGTGCAACTCTCCAACCAAAGAGTGAAACACTATTCTCAGACTTTCTTCTATTCAACTGCTGAGCTTTGGAACTCTCTCCCAGAATCAGTCTTTCTCTCTTCTTATGACATAAATTGCTTCAAACTCCGTGTGTCCAGGCATTATAGGTTGAACGTCCTTTGATTTTGGCCCTTTCACTCTTTCAAATCTGGGGGAAGCACTCGCTGCAGGCAGTTATGCCTTTTGTCACCCTCATTCACATAAAAAAAGAAAATGTAGGCAACAAATCCTTGTTGAACCTCTATTTTCGTTTGTCCATTAACCCGGGAACGGCGAAAGTCCTGAATTAAATCTGTACTGAGATTTTTTTTTTTCTTTTCTTTTTTTTACATAGGGGCAAAAGTATAAAACAAAAAAATCTCACTACAGACTCAATTGAGGACCTTCTCAGTTCTTGGGTTAATAGATTATGTAAAACCTACCTATCATAATATTAATTTATAGATGTATTTACTTGTATTTTATTGATTCCACTTGTATTTAACGGACAAAGGTTAATTTTCTTGCCGTACATGCAAGATATAATTATCAACATTTGACTTCAATATAAAAATTAGTATACAATGTAGGAAAAACATTATTATGATTTAGTTTGCCTTATATTATGCTGAGACAAACATGATACGATATTTGCTTGTAGTGAATGACTATATTATGTGGTTTGCATAGGAAATTGTTATTAGTTATGTTTGTATTTATTTATTGTTTGTTCTTCTATCATAGCAGTAGCTCTGATGAATATCAACATAACCAGATACAGTATATACAAGTATACATTAGTCTCATTATATCCTTCGATTATTACATGGCTCGCATACATATACAGTAAGTGAAAAATATGGTTAACGTTCATAAAATCAACTTGTTTGTAAATAAGCCATCTTCTGAAATTAAACTTAATAATATATTTAAATAAATCTTCCCATTGCAATCTTCCGCAAGACTATCAATTACGGTATTCTTCAACAATACACAAATCAACCCTTCATCTTTTCTCAATATTCTAGGTATATCGGAGCACAGTGCGCCCCGGTATTGAGTATTGTTCAGATGTGTGGGGAGGTTCCACCCATACCGCACTTTAGTCAAATAGTAGTCAGAAGCATTTCGCCTTATCAATTCTCTTACTCTTAGTAGTCCCCTACAATATCTTTCTACACGCTGCAACGTTGCATCTCTTTCACTCTTATATCGGTATTACAATAATCTGTGTTCTTTAGAGCTCTCTTGGTGCATACCCCCGCCTTTCAACACAGTGCCACTCCTATTCTGTCCAGCTCTCCAACCTAAGAATTGGCAAATTGTCTTAGTCTTCTACTGAACCAGTAAACTCTGGAACTCTCTCCCTCAACCAATATTTCCTTCATCCTATGACTTAAACTGCTTTACACTTCGTGTGTCCAGGCATTTTGACCCCAACGTCCCATGAATTTCGCTCTGGCACTCTTTTGGCTTTGGGAGAGACACTCATTACAGGCAACCTGCCCTTTGTCCGCTTCATACACACAAACATATAGTAAAAATACAAGCTTGCATGCACACACACACACACACACACACACCTTCAGCACCAGCATCCCCGTAAATATAACACTAATTAATGATAAACCATGAACTGCCATAACCATCAATAATGCTTGGCCAGGATGATGACCGGTATGTGGCTATGCTGGTGGAAATGTTTATGAATACATTTAATGGCTGATATTCATGGAGTGCCTGAGTAACATTAGTTAAAGTTCCTGGAATTGTGCAGCTGTTACTCGCCAATTATCGCGTAAAACATAAACACACAACAAAACAATCCCCGACCTACTCACACAACACAAACACACGCACTTACACAAAAAGATAAAGTATGATTAACTCCAATGAAATTGGCTGAAAATACTGCTAGTGTTACAGCGGCTTTGGTATAAATCATCCGAAATCACATCACATTTTTACAATTAATTCTGACTAATGGAATGATAATCCATCTGAAACCATCCATAATATGGCAACATCACTCAGGAAATGAAAATCTAACATGGTCCCGTGGAAATCACTTTGGCTAAACAAGCTACCAATTCAATTTGAGCCCTGATATTCACGTAAGAAACCGTAGCAATACCGATGCACCACCATGGGTTGATAAGTAGAGTAGCACAAGGAATACTACAGCTACAGATTACCTGGGACATCATCTGAACCATATTCTTTGCCCATGCGGACACCCAATTCTAGGTTGTAGAGTTAGAACATAAGAACATAAGAAAATGGGAGTCTGCAGAAAGCCGATTGGCCTAAGCAAGGCAGATCCCTGTCCCACACAACCCCAAATCAATTACAAAGCCCAATTATAGGCTCAACACTCTAATACCCTGAGGATCATCTTACCAAAACGGTTAGAGATTAACGCAGGATTATGGGGGTCTGCGAGCGCTGATTGGCCCAACCCGGCTGATCCCCCTTCACACCCAACCCTTCTCGTCCATATGCTTATCCAATTTTATCTTAAAGCTCCCTACAGTTTTAGATCCCACTATAGCACTTGGTAGTCCATTCCACCCATCTACAACTCTGTTACCAAACCAATATTTGCCTATATCTTTTCTGAAACGAAATTTATCTAATGTGAAACCATTGGTACGAGTTCTTTCGCTATCACTGAGCTTTAGTACATTTGTCATGTCCCCTTTGTTAATCCCACTAACCCACTTGAACACCTCTATCATATCCCCTCTAACTCTGCGTCTCTCTAACGAATGTAAACCTAATTTCTTCAGCCTTTCTTCATACGGAAGATTTCTAATATTATGGATCATTTTTGTCATTCTATGCTGTACTCTCTCCAATGAATCTATGTCCATTCTGTAATAAGGACACCAAAATTGGACAGCATAATCCCTATGGGGTCTCACTAATGACAAGTAAAGTTTTAAGATAACATCAGCAGTTCTGTTACTCACACTCCTAGAGATGAACCCGAGAATCCTGTTTGCCTTATTACAAACGCCTATACACTGTTTTCTAGGCTTCAAATCATTGCTAACAAACACACCTAGATCTTTCTCGCAGTCTGAATTTTCTAATTCTAAATTAGCTAGTTTATATTTAACATTTGTTTGCATCTTCCCTATCTTTAATACCTTGCATTTGTCATGTTAAACTTCATCTGCCAATTTACTGACCATTCATGTAAGGTATCTAGATCCCTTTGGAGGCACTCTATATCGCTATCTGAATCAATTGATCTCCCCATTTTAGTATCGTCTGCGAATTTACTTATCCTACTAGTTATACCTAAATCTAGGTCATTTATGTATATAAGAAACAACAGGGGACCTAATACCGATCCCTGGGGGACACCACTTTTGACTGCTCCCCACTCTGACTTGGTACCATTTATGCTGACTCTCTGTTTCCTACCAATTAGCCATGACCTAATCCATCCCAACAACGCCCCACCTATTCCATGTGCCTCAACCTTTCTCATCAATCTCTCATGAGGGACTCTGTCGAAAGCTTTACTGAAATCTAAATATATAATATAGTATGCCTTGTCATTATCTACTGCTTCATATACCTCTGAGAAAAAACTAAGCAAATTAGTAAGGCAAGAACGTCCCGGAGTGAATCCATGCTGAGAAGAATTGATTAAGTTAAATGTTTCTAAGTGGTTTCTCATTTTCCTAGCAATAATTGACTCTAGTAGCTTTCCTATGATTGAAGTGAGACTAATGGGACGGTAATTGGATGCTATTGATTTATCACCTTTTTTGAAAATCGGAACTACATTTGCAAGCTTCCAAGCTTCTGGAACTATACCTGTTTCTAATGAATTGTTAAAAGAAATGTTAATGGGTAACTTAACTCATCTCTGCATTCTTTTAATACTCTGGCATATACCTCATCGGGACCAGGCGATTTCTGAGGTTTCAGTCTGTCAATTTCCTTAAGCACATCATTTCTACTTATAGTAACCGTACTTAACCTATTTTCTATACTATCGCTATATACCTTATGGACTTCTGGAATCTGTGCCAAATTTTCATTAGTGAAAACGGATAGAAACTGACTATTTAATGTACTGCACATTTCTAAATCATTTTCTGTCATTTCTCCTATCGAAGTTTTAAGGGGGCCTATTTTATCTCTAACATTGTCATGTAGTTGTCACTACTGCGTCCTTCATGAAATAATTATAATCATGTGCTAGAATTAAATGTTGCCAGCAATGCTGTTATTAGGTGAAGCTATCTTATATCCAAATTAATTGGTATGAATTTAGTTCAAACATACTTCATTCCCGTAAGCCCCAAAGGTTGGAGGGTAGGATCAGTCACGGAAGATATGAATGTCATCCTAATACTTAAATACCGTACTGTTATGGCATTTTGCCTGTTAGCATGATAATGTTTACGGCTATTATTTGCTAGATTAAATATTCAACACAAACATAAAAATGTGGTGACTGGTGAGGTGTGTACATTGCCCGTTCTTCACTTGAGGCATATTCACAGGTCATCTTTATCCAGTAAATTTTGATCTGCAACTTTTGTCCTAGCCCCTTTTCTCCAATGGTATCAGCAAATTGAATAAACTGAAATTATGAAAATGCCAAAAGTAAATAACTTGAAATATATAATCTGCCAGGCATGAATTATACATAATAATATTCAGAAATGGCGTTTGTGTAACCCCTTATATTTACACAAATCCCTATACAGATTATAAAGATATTTTACGACATCTCCGGCGATCCAATTTGGCAGATTAATGGCGGGTAGCAATTCACATTTATAGCATTCGCTGGGTTTCTTTACTTCATCATAATTTCTTTCCAGCAATTAACTAGAATTTTCCTTCGCTCTCCCTCTTGATGGATTATCTTCACTTTACTCCTTTGTTCCACTGTATGGTCGTTTCGTCTACTAGTCCTTCAGTCTTCAGTCAATTCGTTCACATTCGGAGTTGATTCGGCCACATCTGATTTACCATAAGTTGCTTAACTCGAGAAATGAGAAGCTATGACAGTTCAAAGTGCCCGCGGTGTGAAGGTATTGGCTTCATTTTGTTTTTATAAAAAAAAATATATTTAACATATATAACATTATTACTTATCCATATGTACCTATTTTACTTTAAATATGAACATATGAACATTGAAGAGCAATAATAGAAGAGGTAACAGCAATTGGCTGGTGAAAAACATATATTTTAGCAGCGTGGTCGTAATCTGATGCGGACCAGCGAGAGACCTATATCCATACTCTCCACCGTCTTGTATGCTACTGTGACAGCTAGGGGATAACTGAGACTGGCTAGAGGGTCGGAGAGAGATTCCCACATACTCCCCACTCTCTCCTAGCTGTCCTCGCGCAAAAATACTCTATAAATATTGGGAATAATAGGGAAAATACCTGGTAATTGAGGAGGGGAAGCGGAAATTGGGACACATGTGGAGGAGTGATAGAGGGAATGAAGGGGAATTATCTCACCTAATCACTTATTGCTTTGTTTTGAGTGTCAGTGGGTGTTTTTAAAGTGTTTGTTCATGCGTTGGCACTATAGAGGACGCTCGCCTTCCACCTTTAAAACTTCTTGAGAGGATGCTCGCCGTTTTTGGGTTAACCTTGTCGTAATGTAAGGCCAACCTTAATATTAACATTATCTAACCAAACCTAACCTATCCAAATCCAACCTTGGTTAGACTAGTTGCGCATTATAATTATTAATCTAACTAGTTTAAGATATGTGGACTGGTAGGCAAATAGTTAGATAAACAGTATTTCCCAAACCTTCCAACTACAGTTTTACCCTTTATATTTGCACATCTCTGGTATCTATGCTACCACCTATCTGATCTACTTAAACACGAACACGGTTCACGTCTCCAGGGCGTTTGTAATGGACTCCTTACACTAACGTAAGCCTTGTGGCACCTAAGTAATATGACTTTACGAAGCTATAACCATAAATGCACTTTTGGAATTAAACCTCTCCATAAAAACCATTAATGATTAGGGTAATTAAGCTAAATATTTGCAACACAATTAATTTATCCTGGTGTCAAAAGTAAGGAACGATCCAAACATCTGGGGGAGATTGTAGGCACCAATCAAACAGGGCTAGACCCTGGAGAGGCTATTGGCATTTGATAAAGAGTCGCTGGAACTCCTGTTTAATTTGCTTGGCCTCTGTTACTGATTTTTCTTTGTGCCTCACTTACACTGAGAATATTCCAGCGGGTATTCTATAGAATAACAACTCCTCGATTACGGCATTCCTGTCTTATGGAATTAATTGTGTTTGCTCTTACCTTACTCAAGGGACATTACAGATGCACGGATAAGTGCTACTTTTCTACTTGTGTCAATTTGATTTTCAATCCCCTATAACATTTTCAGAGTTGAATTTCCAGTACATTTTGCCTCCTTCCCGCAACACTTCCTTTCTTTTTTCCTCGGATGTTCATTAGCCAATCAGAATTGACACTACATATGTTGGTGGTCTGCTAAAATCATATATGCATTATTTATTCACTTCCTATTACACATTTTGTCATTGATTATGACTTCCAATTATTTACATATTAAGTAACACCCTGTTCTTAACATTAATCATCAATTACAAACCCCAATGCACTTGAATACACTAATGAAAGCATATGGTCCTCCCGAGATTCGAACTCGGGACACCACACCCAGAACATAAGCATCTAAACCATTACACCACCAACACATTTAAAGGTTGAATACACGATCAGGATAAATATCCATTTTCGAATTTTGGATATCAATCTAATCAAGTGCATTATGGAAAGCGTAATGTTTTAGTGAGTGGAAAGAACAATGAACAAGATCACTAAGGATCGGCCTCGCTAGACATTACTTCTTGAACCTATAGAATTAAGTAACACCCCGTACTAAACATTAATCATCAATTACAAACCCCAATGCACTTGAATAAACTAATGAAAGCATATGGTCCTCCCGGGATTCGAACTCGGGACAACACATCCAGAAAATAAGAATCTAAACCATTACACCACCAACACAGTTAAAGGTTGAATATACGATCGCAATTAATAGACAGACAGACAAATGAGGAAGTAAGGAGGTGTGGTGTGGAGGTAGATGTGCTGGAAAATGTAAAAAGGAACACCTTGAGATGGTTCGGCCATATTGAATGTATGGGAAGCGAGAGAATGACCAAAAAGGTGTACGAGAGCGAGGTGGAAGGACAGAGAAGGAGAGTTAAACAAAAGGAGAGGTGGAAGGATGGAGCGAGGAAGTATATGGATGAAGGCAGTGCTGGTTGTTAGGAGGGGCGTCGACTGATTGGGGACAGAGGTGCATGGGGGCGGTTTGTTCGAGGCCACCCCTTCGGAGATCACAGCGTCAGGCAATAGATAGATAGATAAAATTTATATCCATTTTAAAATTTTGGATGTCAATCTAATCATGTCATATTTGTTCATCTTTCCATATTTTTGTGTATTTTGTGGAAATTGTGGATGTCTTCTGTTTTGCTTTGTTACTCTGCAGTGTATATACCTCCCCCCACCACCGCCGCACACAGACACACACACCTCGGACGCGATCCTCGGTGCCACTAGGCATGTGGCGAACTCAACCGTAGATGACCGTAGGTAGGTGCATGTGTATCCCTCTCATAGATGAAGCTACTGCACACATTGCATACAAACTCACCTGCAACTATCTCTCTTTCGCGCTCTCGCGCTCTCTCTCTTTCTCTCATTTTTATAAACAAATTATTGTATCTTTTGACCAATATACATGTCAACATATTAGCTATTTACCGAACTAGTTATCTGTCTATCAACGTGGGTGTATGTGCGCGGGCCAATGGGTAGTCCTGGTGGTGCCAACAAAAAACAATATCATCAACCATTCGCCTGAGTACCTTTTCCGTCAGAATATTGTTATGCTATCTATACAGCCATGATAACAAAACAGTTGTTTCCTGTCTTCACCACTGTATCCTGATATATATTGTTTAGTAAAACATTTATTTCTTGGCAATATTGATGAGTTTTTAATATGAAGATTATCTTCAAACCCTTTATTCTAGAAACTTTGCTCATCACTTTTCGTAACAGATTATCACACTTGATAGTCTGGAATATATATTATGTGTGTACGTAGGTGTAGGGGTATACAATCAAGGGAAGAGGAATAAAGTATCATGATAGGACAGAGTAAAGTGCATACTGAATACTCGTGTTTGTTGTTTTCGTGTGAGCGGAATAGGATCAAATAAGATCAAACCTTGAGCCTTTTCTCTGGATATATACACTATATATACAGTATATCCTCACCGATGATCATAGCATAGAGTCACTGGGGAATCTACTGTATTCTCGAGCAACCACACACAACAGAGGGAGATATTTGTTGTTTTTATAAACGAGCTTGGCGCGGTAAGGTTATCAGCCTCGTATTTCTGTTTTATGTATGTACAGTACTGTCAAAATATAACTCACAATGCATGCGTTTCTGTTACTATTATTGTTTTATACCTAAAAGGGGAATTTAAATTTAATTACGAAGGCTACTTTTATTAATGTAGTACTAACTAGAGTAAATACTTTTTGTTGCACAGGAATATAACCATTCAGTATACGATATATAGTTTTTCTTCATACTATTCTTTCTAATTCTTGAACATCATACGAATGTCTAAGCAACTTCATTTGATTTACACTTCATTTGATTTACACTCTGCATTCCAAGTTATGCGAAATCATAATTAATCCCTCCATTTGTCAATTCCAATACAGCATCCATTTTGTTCTGGCTACAGAGTTTGGCCCCCATTGTCTGTAATTGCTGACATCAGACAGGCATTAAGCACAAACAAATTATCAAAACAGAAAAGCTAATTATGTTGTTAACCCCTTCTGCACCGGCGACGTCCTTTTAACTATATTCTGGCTACTATTAGACGATTTTATTCAGTTTCAAAAGTGCCTCCAGCAATTAAAAGGCTTCGAATTATCTCACTTAACCCGTCTTACTATCACAGATCCTTCTTAAACTGCCCAAAATCCTCAAAATATAGCTAGAAGAAAATGAAACGTTGCGGTACAGAAGGGGTTAGCTGTAGTCATCAAGCCTAGAACTGTCCGGTATAAGACACATTTAAATAATTAGCTGGAGACCCGTCTTTCGGCATTTCGGACCCCTGTTTGTTTTCAATCTTTTGAATTGTAAGATGTTTTAAAATTTAGACATCGAAAACAATTTAAATCTAATCGAATATCCTATGTTTTTTTCTGATTCTAGAAATACAGACAAACTTCAACATAAATCTTTAAACAAAAATAATTGTCAATCAAAAATTACTGATGAAGCTTGAGGACAGTTAATGATCCTTATAATGTTATTAGAAAATAGGATCAGATAGAAATTTGCTGATGATGCTTGCCGATATTAATGCAAAGGAGTTTTATATTACTCCCTGATAACAGTTCAAGCGGTTAAAATGTTTTGTCTATTTTTAACGATAATCGTGCAAGAGATTCTCGCCGGAAAACAAAGTGGTAATGGAAAGTAGCTGCAAAGAAATAGCTTGAACAAATAGCTTGTGTGAGTTTATGGAGGTCATTTATCAGCATCCATGATCCTCGTTGTGGCATATGGTCGACCCTCCTCTATCCTGGGGTTATGATGAAGGGAAATACAAAAGAGAGAGAGAGAGAGAGAAAGAGAGAGAGAGAGAGAGAGCGAGAGAGAGAGATAGTTTCGATTGGGGATGTGTAAGTATGTTAGTTGTGTTTGTTTGTGTGCATATCCTGGTTCTGGCTTCAGAAAGAAAAAAGAAAATACAGTCTTGGATTTGGAAGGCGAGGGGTGGGATGTGGACAAGGAAATTAATCTACACATAAACCCAAACACACCTTTCTAGTCTCTATTGTTGTTTTGGCCTGTGTTAACCCGGGAATGACGAGCACACTCCTAAGAGGTGTTGGTGGGCAAAGGCGAGAACACTCTAAGAGGTAAGGCTTAAAAAAAAAATATATATTTAAAGGCCCCAGTAGCACTTAAAACAAAATAAATGGTGTTTAACCCTCTCCGACATATGACGCAATTTTGAGCCTATTAGGGATACTTTAAAGCCTTTGTTACCATCAGGGGTATTTAGAAACCTTTAGTTTAGTTACTTGAACCTCTGCAGTTGTCTTTGAGTTAGCTGTGGGCAGAAAACTAATTTTGGAGAGGTAATTATAAGAGTTAGAGAACTTTATTTCTTATTGCTAATCTGGCAACCTCTGCATCATATGAGTCTGAAGGGGTTAAGTGAGATAATTCCCCTCCATGCCTCCTATTGCTCCTCCACATGTGTCAAAATTCCCCCCTCTCCCCCCCCCCCCTTCAATTATCACCTCAGTTTCCTTTTATTTCCATTTTTTATCAGTGTATTTACCGTGCCAATATCTCCAACCTGGTCCTAGGGTGTGGTCTTGCGTGGTTCTATGCGTGGGAAAGAGATAGAGAGAGAGAGAGAGACAGGCCTCAGTCTCCCTCCAGGCATCGAGAGAGCAGGGTGTAGGCCTCGCATGTCTCTCACCTCTTGAATCAACGGTCAGCAATAATTCGCGATTTTCACCCTCCAAACACTATTCCCACTTGTTTTATTGCTGTTATATGTTACTATCTTCATATTAAACGTAAAATAGGCTCATATGAATAAGTAATAATGATATTTATCGTAAAATTACGATTTTAGGCTGGAATGAGGCCTAATATGGCCGCCCAGTTACAGGGTGTTCACTACATATAGCTCGCGCTTATTGGGTTAATATAATATCCGACGCTCACCTACTCAATTATTGTGATTTTTAAGTTTGTCCAAAGTGGTCAGCCATGCAAATCGCGTTCCTAAACTTTCAGAAACTTGATGGGAATAAACTTACGTGATTTGAGCAAACGTTTCGCTACGAATAGCGATCAATATGAAGAAAATAGGGAACCTACTGGTAACACTGTGTGACGTATTGCCACACTGCGAGACAATCCATGCTGGCTTGAGTTCCCAATGTGTGGCGAGCAGTGTTGTGTATTATTTAAGTGATAATTTTCAGCAAATATATATATATATAGTGTATTGTAATAATATTGTAGTGAAATATCTATATCAATTTTGAAGCAATCATGAGGGTTATGAGTGGTGTGTGGACATTGTTTTCTATATTTCTGGATGCCTTGCTCCCCTACACGAGGTTGGCCATACACAAAACGTCCCCAAGAGAATTTGTCCCTCATGAGAAGGACAACCCATGCCAGTTTATTTAAAGACTTACGGGATTACCACTCGACTAAGGGTCCGCCCGACTTCGAGGCCCTCTATGTATTTTATTAACACTATTTTCTACAGTGGTGTGTGACTAGTCCATCCACTAAGCTGCTTCACCCTTAAGTAAGCAGTACAGATGTGTATAAGGTTTACTCACCTATATGGGTTGCCGAAGGGGTTCCCGAACATCTCAACCAGTAGACCATTTCAACCAGTAGCTCTCAACCAGTGCCAAATCAACCAAGACCAACCAAACCAGTGCCAATATATAGTACTAACCTAACCTATCCTAATCTTATATATTGATTTGCTACTGGTTGAAATGGTCTACTGGTTGAGATGTCCGGGAATCCCTGCGGCAACATATCTTGGTGAGTAAACCTTATACAAATCTGTACTGCTTACTTAATGGTGAAGCAAGCTCACTTATATTGTAGAAGATATTGACTAAACATTTAATCGACCGGTTTTGCATTAATGGTTAAACTATCACTATCAAAATGTTTTAGTTCTCTGAAGAACAATTGACTTGAGACCAAATTTCTTTCACTGTGATAGGAATGGAAATATTGGCGATGGCTGCAGTTTTCTCAGGGTCAGAGGCCATTCCGGCGACACTGACGATGTGTTCCAGATATTGCACCTCCCTCCCAGGTATTATTTGGAGCGGTTGAGGAAACACTCGGCCTCTCAACGCATTGGAACATTTTTTTGGATGCATTTAAGATGCCCTTCATAGGTGAGGCACAAGATGATGGTGTCGTCAATGTACACCAGGCAGATCTCCCAGTTCAGACATGCCAGGGCGGAGTCCATCGGTCTGCAGAAGGTGGCGTGGCCATTCGTGACCCCAAAGGTAAGAACATTAAACTAGAAGTCTCCCTCGGCTCGAGGCGAAGGGGGAAAGTGGGATCTGTCAATAGCTCGAATGTATGGTCCAGGTGAACACCAAAGTCGAGAAATGGATTGGTCCAAAGGCGTTGTCAAGGCGAGTGAGAGGGAAGGCGTTTTTTAGCATGGCGACATTCAGCATTCGGTGATGCACGCAGAAGCTCAGGCTACCATCCTTTGTCTGTGCCAGCACTAAGGGGGAGGTCCAGGGGGAATCAAGAAGGTCGATCAGGCCGGTCTTTAACATCTCCCAAAACTGTCTATCCTCTTCGGCTCTTTGTAAGGTTTTCTTTCATCTTGGGGATTGACGCAAGGGGGGGGAGGGGTCCTTATATGTGGATTATTTGGGATATGAGGTGGGTGCACCTGCACTCTGAGTCATACTGGGCAAATAAATCTTCAAATTCATGCAGGTCTGTTGGCTCATCTGTTGGGGGTGCCGGTTGGGGTAGAGTTCGGTCAGGATCCAGCTAGTTGCATGGGTGTGAGAGATTGAGGCTGGGCAAGGGGGGAGGGGACAAAGAGGGGAGTACAAAGGAATAACAAAGCAATCAAGCAACAACAGGTCTAGCGACCCCTCTAGGATGCTTGTCCTTCAAAACGCTGAGGATAAAGTATCCAAACAATGAACAAGAGTGGGTAAGGGAACATTAGAAGGGGAACTACTACCCTGGAACTAATGTCTTTGGTAGGATTAGATGTTAGTAGGGGACAGTTGAGTTAGTAACATAACACAGTTATAAGTGATCTTTCGTGTTTCTGGGAAAAAGAGAGTAACATTATAGTATTTTGTTAATGCAATAATCCTTGATGGATCTCTGCGGTAAAAAATAAAGTTATTCATTAACAAACGCAGACAGTCACGGGTTTGAGGCACGATATTTGTCTAGTCGAAGTTTAAAGGAATCAATGGTGCTGCAGTCTATAACGCCTCGGGGAAGCCCATTCCAAAAGTTGACAACTCTATTGAAAAAGAAATTCTTAGACTCGTGTGAGTTGTTGTTGTTGTTGTTGTTCCCCAAGCTGCCTGGCCGAACAGCCCCAAGGCCCCGAGCAAGGCCAAGGCCATAACCGAGCGCCCCCACAGAACCCTCCCCGCCGACCACAATAAAGCCTGGGTGACCGAAGCCACTCCATGGCGGGGAGCTTGAGGAGGGTGCAGGAAACGCCCGGGAAACCAAAGCCCCACCCAGGGCCCTGTGCCCCTCAGCAATTATGAAGAGAAAGTTGAGGGGCAAGGGAAAAATGTGACGCTTTGGCTTCCAATCTTGGTAGATTGGGAGGTCAATCCACGTTAGAGACGCCGTCACTTGAGATCTAGAAAATATATAAGTAAAAGGAACAGTCAGAGTAAGCTATGGGTATGGCAGAGATTGCTCAGTTCTCACTCTGATAGACCAGCCCATCACCACTCGTGATGGGTGTGAGTTAAAAGATATACCAATAATTTCGCAACCAATTCTTAGCGTGTAGTTAACTGGTTGATAGTGATGCACTTTCTACAGATCATATTGATGATGCCTTTCATGATTTTGAGCACTTGAATTAAGTCGCCTTTTAATCTGCATTGGGTTAAAGGGAATAGATTTAATTCTCTAAGACGCTCCTCGTATGGTTTGTTCTTTAGGCTAAGTATAATTTTGGTAGGTCTACGTTGAACTCGTGCTAGCTTGTCTATATCTTTTTGGTAGTAAGGGCACCAGGATTTAATGCAATATTCCAGAAGAGGGCGGACTAAGGAATTGTTATTGTTACTCCCAAATCAGTTTCTCTGTCTACACTCTTTAAGTTGGGTGCAATTCATTGAATAGTTTGCTTTCTCATTTTGGTTTCCGATGTGTAGTATTTCACATTTATCCGCATTGAAACTCGTTTGTCAAATTTTACCCCACATGACAACTTATCTAGATTGTGTTGCATATCTTCAACTTGTTCTTTTCAGTGTATAATATTTGCAATGTTTGTATCCTCAACAAACCTTGAGATTGTACAGGTGAGACCCTCATCTATGTCGTTGATGTAAACTAGGAAGATAGTTGGCCCTAGAACCGTTCCTTGGGGTACCCCGCTACTTACATTGATCCATTTGGATGCCTTACCGTTTATGACTACTCTTGGCTTTCTGTCACAGAGCCAACTTTCTATCCATTTCAACACACCGTATTGAATTCAATGCGCTTTCAGTTTTAGCAGTAAACGTTGTGGGGAACTTTGTCAAAGGACTTTTGAAAATCAGGGTATATAATTTCTGCAGCTATATTCCCAGCATATAGGTTGAGGATATCGTGGAAGAAGTCTAAGAAGTTAAGCAGGAGCGTTTGTTACAAAAGCTGTGTAGAGTATCTTTAAGTATGATGTTTTCCTCCAAGTGATTTACGAGTCTGTCTCTTATGAGTGTTTCTAGCATTTTACATATAACTGAGGTTAAGCTAATTGGACAATAGTTACTGGCTATGGATTTGCTGCCTTCTTTTAAAAATCGATGTTACATTGCCGAGCTACCACTGATCAGGCAAAGTCCCAAACTGCAAGGATTTATTGAATAGCAATGTCAATGGCTTAGAGAGCTCATCCTTAGCTTCCCTTAGAACTCTAGGTAAGATTGTATCAGGTCCAGGCGATTTATTTACCTTGAGGGGGGAAAGATATGGTAACAGGCTGGTAATCTCCCAGCAGCATGCACTTGGGCAAGCGGAGGGTCTTGTTGGAGATTATTACCAGGAGAAAGGTCGGACGGTGGGGGTTGAAGAGGATGGGGGCCATTCTGATATCGAGGTATAAGCTGGGGTCGGGCGTAAGCATGGTATCGTTCGTTGAGCTGCTCTGTAGGGGAGGGGAAGGTGCTGGGCGGTCTGCGAGGGGATGGCAGCCTGTTGTGGCTCAACATGGGGTTGGGGTAGATATAGTGCTTATTCAAGGAGAGTCTAGGGATAGCCAATAGGGGGGATGGGCTGTGACATGGAACAAGGGAGGGGGGTTGCAGAACGGCGTTCGTGGGCTGCAGGTGGCACCTGGGCTATGATGGACCCCTAGATTAGCTTGTCTTGCTCGACCTGGTTGACATCGGGGTGTGCAATGCAGTACAGATGTTGTGCTTGTACTCGGAACTGGTCCTGATCGTTCACACCGAGTCGGACAGCGGAGAACTGCGAGGGTCGCAGAATTCGCTGCCTGTGCAGGAGAGGGGAGGGGAAGGTCCGATGCTGAAAGTGAGTCATTGGACTGTGTTATCGTGCAGCTGCTCCACTGGGTTTATATGGCCCCATCCTTTGGTCCTGGCTGGACCAATCAGAGGCAAGAGGAGATTTTCTTTCCCCGAGTTGAGTTGTCTCCTTATTCTGGCTTGGTGGCGTCCAGGGTCATGATTGGGTGGCGGCTGGTATCTCAGGAACATCAGAGGGGTTGGAGTGGGAATTGATGCAGCTCTTGTCCAGCTCCTGGAGGTTCACCTCTCTTACATAGGCCGCCATGTATTCATAGTTTTATACATTGATTTTGCTCCTTCCTGAGAGCAGTGGGGTGGAGGAGGTGGTCTGGTTCTCTTCTGCGGGTCCCACAATAACAACAAACTAGTCCAGGACATTTTTTAATATATAATTAAAACAAATTTTGTCAATTACACTAATTAATATTCACCCTATGCCAAACAACACAGAATATAGAGAATATTATTTGAGTCTCTTCCAGCCCTACTATATGTCCAGTATATGTGCTGACTGAAGAGAGCGCTCATACACCGCTAGGGTGGATACATTAATTTTAAATACAACCGGGTTTGAGCAGTTTGCATAGTTTATTCACATAAGTTCAGTTCAATGCTTACATTAGATTCGGATCCAATCCGACGTTATCAAATGTATTTTGTTGTGCAACACCTGTATTTGACATAAATAATTCATTATAACAAATTATATTCACATTTCAACTTCATTAGTTGTAGTCCAAATAATGGTTTGGAAATTATCTTACGTGAGCCATTGTACATATGTAACCATGTCGTATCATCTGATTGACTTTCTACACACTGTACACATACGGTAGTATTTGTCTTCCCAAATTGTCAGTTTGTCTTCATTGTATTGTGGATATTGTACAGTATACAGCATAGAACACATTAGAGTCAACTAAAAACAGATTAGGCTATGTTTGATGAGGTTGACTAATATCGGTTCTGTCACATACACACATTTCTGATCGGTAACATATGCAGTGTTTTGTTAGTATAGGGACCACCAGCACAATATTTGCATACACTTGTGGAAATGTAAATCAAACAACGAATGGCCCAGAAATGCATCACATCATGAGTTAACAGCCCTAAGCATCTCGATAATTTATATATTTCCTTTCTCCATACTATTTTAGTACATGTTGAAACTTACGAGAATTGACAATTTGGTATAATTTGTTTATGTAGTATTACATTATTACCTCATTCATACTATGATCAAACAGTGTGTCTGACAGCTTTTCATATATAACTCCTGTACAATCAAAATTAATAGTTCGTCGATAATACAGATGAAATACTTTGTAATTCAAATTTGCCATACATTTCCATTGATAGTCTTCAAAGCTTGTGACTAGTGCTGTGTATTACAAATACTAGAATTATTAAGTTAATATCTTCTGTTTAGATTATCCGAAACGTATGATCAGAGTTGGGCGAACTGTACGATTTTGACTGTACTTCTTTCTTCTGTTCTAAAGTTTCCCCCACTCTAACTTTTGAACACACGTTTATCCTTTGCGAATCCTCACGTTAAACTTACCCCCTATTAGTAATTTCATACAATGGTGGCATTGTAATTATTTTGTGCCAAGACGGTGTAGGAGGGATCTCTTGGAATTAATATGTTACACACTCTTACAAAATGAACCCTTTGTATGTTACAAGTCAACTAATGGTAAATAAATTATAATTTACAACATGTGTATTCATGTTAATAGGGTAAAAGCTACGCAGAAAATCTAGATCTGATATTTTGTCTGTGTGTATGTAGGAGACAAAAATCAAAGCTGCCTGTAACAAGTGCCTCCCCCCAGAGTTGAAAGGGTGACAAAGGTTCGAATTCAAGGTACGTTAGAGACAAAATGTTTGGACACATGGAGCTTAAATACAATTAAGTTGTGGGCAAGTCAGATTGAGGGAGAGAGTTCCAGAGCCTGTGAAAGATCGCCTCGATTTTTGAGACCAACTGTACAATACACACAGAGAAAGAGGGGTGTAGATGGAAGCAAACATGAGAAAAGGAAAACATTTGCTGAATTGATATAGGATATCAGGAAGGGTAACGTCACTGATTGGTTAGAGAATGGGGAGCATGAATGTAAACTACACCAATAGACAGTTGTGTGCACAGTAGCACAGCTATATTATGATCTCTAGTCAAAGATTACATTAATGTTTCATAATGAAAGGAGGACTTTAAGTAATACTTTTGGTGTCGGATTCTATCTCTTCAAACGCTCCAGGACGTCTACCAGCCATCAGTGTGACACCTAAAGAGGATAAACAAGCACCATCATCGTAAATGTTTATTCTAGTGCAGCGCTTTTTCCCATGGTGTACCCAGCAGCGGCAAACACAACACAGAATTGAGTTCGAGCCCACTTTTTTTTTTTTTTTGCATCCTGCAAATGAGTTTACACCACCTTTTTCTACCTTTCGAAGCCCTAACCTACTGTATAAAACCTTGGTTTTATTGATATTAATTCTTAATTCTTTATTTGCCATGCACTCTCTCCATCGTATGAACTTCGATTTGGCATCCCGCACACTATCTATGATAAGTACTAGGTCATCTTCAAATATCAGTTCCCAGGGGAGCCCAACTCTGAAATCTCCAGATAGTGCCTCCAGAACCATAACAAAGAGGAGGGGGCTTAACCCAGAGCCCGGGTGGACTCCAACGCGAACTGTAAACTCCTCACTCAGTACACCTTTCATCCTCACTGCTGTTCGTGAGTCCTCGTACATCTTCATTATCACACGCACCAGGCACTCCTCTACGCCAAGTATTCTCATAGCCAAGTGCAGAACATGTCTGGGCACCCTATCAAAGGCCTTCCCCAGGTCTACAAACACAAGGTACAGTACCCTATCTTTAAGTAAATATCTTCCCTGCACCTGCCTGACTATGCTTCATTGAACCATGTCCTGGTATAAAACCGAAATGCATATCATCGATAGAGATGCTTTCCCTGATCATACCTTCAAAGACTCTCTCACACACCTTCAAGACTTGATCAAGCATTTTCAGGCCCCTATAATTTCTCCTATCTAACGATTCCCCTTACACATTTTTACTATTACACCTATAGACCATTCATCTGGGATTCACTCCTCTCTCGAATGATGGAGTTTATTAGCTCAATGATCAATCTGACTCTTATGTTGCAATAGGCTTTTATCATCTCGGCGACAATGTCTGAGCACCCTGCAGCTTTTCCGTCCTTCATTGTATTTATTGTGCTGCTTACAATAGTGGTGGTATCAACGGGGGGAGAGAGTCCGAGTATTGGCTTTTGTTATTAAGGTGCTCTCTATTCCACTCAAACTTCACGTTGAGCAATAGTGAGTCGGCTTGAGCTGGACATCTCATGTTGGATCCAATGCTATATATGCTTCTAAGAAAATGGGACTTATATACAGAGTTCGAGAATTCTTCACTAACAAGCAGTTAGCCATTTATATAAAAGTCATGTTCGTTCTCAGATGGAATACTGTTAACCCTTGTGGAATGGATGGGGAGTGGTTTCTTTTAGGCAGTTGAACAAAATAAAAACAAAACTACAACAATTAGATTTAACAATAAGCCTGTAATCACGCAGGATCTTGCTTCATTATTCATATGAAGAAATGTTGCATCCCTTGTAGATGTTTTCACGGTAAATGTTCTGAGGAACCTCCTTCAATTGTACCACCTCTACGCATCTTTCCCCGCAGAACTAAGGCAGCTGAAAATGATCATGAATTCATACTCTCTCCTCCGCAATGTGAAACTTCCTCTTATGAAATGTATTTATCCCCAGAACTTCAACTCTCTGGAATTCACTTCCTTGGAATTGTTTTCCACAAATATACAACCCACAACAGTTTAAGTCCAATTGCTACAAACATTTTATAAATTGAGGATTCCTTTAAGCACACAGACCCTTTTTGTTTGGTCTTTGTATTTCCTTCATCTATGTATTGTCTTTTAAAAAAATAAAATACATGCACACACACAGAAAATATAAGGAATAGAACAAATCACGGTTGGGGAGAGAGAGAGAGAGAGAGAGTACTAAAATAAGATAACACGGCACAATTCTCTCTCCACTCATGTGTGAATTGCAAACCTTGATATTGAACAGTCTGACTGAAGAATATTACAAGGGTTGGTGGGGCTTCAAATAATCCAGTAGCAGTAATATTGTAGAACAGAGGTAAGAGGGAAGGGGCGAGGCATACTGTACATACTGACTGTGAGGTATATTGCTTAGGTTATGTCTGGGGAGAGGGTGATTTATAACATGCATACAAAACGTTAATGATAGACAAATATATATGTTTGTGCTGAAATTAAGCTATGTTATATTATTTACAAATGGTTTTAGTATTTACAAATAGTAACTAATATTATGCTGTGGACACATAATACACAACTGAATGAGAACAGATATTCTCCAGTTCTTCCGGCACCACTATTCCAAACTATATGTTAATGTAAAGATCATAAGTAAATCATAATTTTACATATTAATTTGCTCTAGTAGAAACTCTGGAAGTGACAATTTCATTATGCAAGGTTTAACTCAATGAGATTGCTATGCCCAATGCTAAAATAGCGCCAGTGAAAGCAACCACTATAACAACGAGAATAACAGCATTCCCCATGAATAATAGCACCAGGAGCGAGAGCCTGAAGGACATATCAGCCACCCACAAGCCATAGTTAAGGAGCCTTCCGACCAAGAGGATTCTGGTCACACCTAGGTGCTCTCTAATTAGGACCATCAGAGAGAAAGGGGGACCATCAATGCACTTACTAACCTAGGAGGAGAAGATCCCAACCTACCAGGAAAAGTTGTGACCATGGCAGAAAAAGTGAGAGAAAGCCCTTCTCCCACGCTAGGCATGAAGCTAGCTTTCAAGGTTACTCGAATGGATCCCAGCCTATGCTTGATATTAGGTCTCCTCCTAAGTTTGTTACCAGGGGTAATTCTATGCTCGATGCTAGAATAGTGACTAGTGCAATTAACCAGGGTAGCCTTTCATTCCTGAGAATCACCTTTACACTGCCTGCGGTTAGGAGTGGTTCGGTACCTCCTCGGGATTGCGGTCAGATACCTTTCCCCTTCGAGTCCAAGGACATATAAGTAGAAAGAAGATCCCTGTCCCCTGCACACAAATAGGAGCCAGTCTGGAAAACCACTCCACCTCGCCGAGATACCAGAAGTTCTGCTTCCACGCACTCGACACCAGGAACATATATCGTGTTTGAAGAAGTATAACATTGGCTCATTTTCGCAGAGTCCCTATTTTGTTAAACGCATACAAACCCTTCAGGTAACAAAACACATTTCTGTCCTTGTTTAAATATATTCTATTCTATATACACCACGATCGGGCCCTTTTTGTGCCGACGTCGCTGAGATTATAATATAATTAGTAAACCTCATCCTTCCAACACCCATGAAACATGGATTTGTACTCATTTCTGAGAAAGAAAACTGTCTAGGATGACAGTCCATGCTAAAAATATCGAATATAGCCAAAGTAGGGACGAAACAGAAAACTGTAAAGAACGATAGACTAATATAAAGGAGTGAGATCTTTTATAATTGTAGTAAATCTGTCTAGTATGTAAAATACCATATCCCTTTGTTGTAATCTATCAGGGTTATTAGTTAGCAAATAACCATAAGCGTTAACATAATTGATTATTCCACGTGTTGTATTCTTTCCATATTTTGTTGTATTGGTTAGAACAAAAAAATGGGAGCACCAGATTCTGCGTCGATTATCGTCACCCACACGATGTCACGATCAAGAACACCACCCCTTTGTCGAGGATCAACGATTCCCTAGATTCATTATTCGGCTGTGAATGGTCTTCCAGGCTGGATATTGGCAAGTCCTGTTAACCGCTGAACACCAACAGAAAACGGCATTCTCCAGCAGTGTAGGCAAACTATTCGTATTCAACGTTCTACTGTTTGGATTAAGTGATGGACCAGCCACCTTCTCCAGACTGATGGAATCTGTTTAGAGTGACTAACGTGGGAAACATGCCTGGCATACTTATACAATGTAAACATAATATTATTCAGTAAGTCCTGGAATGACCACCTATCTCGATTTAAAAAGGTCTTTCAAAGAATTTGAGACATAAATAATATTTAAGCCCACAAAATGCACCATAGGCAGAGATACCATAAATTACGTGGGGCATACCATATCCGCCACAGGTATCGCATCTGACCAACAGAAACTCAACACAATGTTCGCATGAAACCCTTCAACACCGTGAAAGGGGTTCAATCCTTTTTAGGACTTGCATCCTACTACACAAGGTTTAGGAAAGGCTTCCCAACCATCGCCAAGCCCATACACGATCTGACAAAAACAAAAAAAGGATTTTATGTGGACCACTGAGATTGAAAGCTTTCGAGACCACCATGAGATGTTCTTGTCCTTCTCTGGTTTGCCTGAGGACGGCGCCTATCCCTACTAAGGATACATCAGTGTAGAGGCAAAATGGTTGGGTGTAGTGTGGGAATGCAACATTCCCAGACTACACCCAACCATTTCGCCTCTACACTGATGTATCCTTAGTAGGGATAGGCGCCATCCTCAGGCAAACCAGAGAAGGACAAGAACATCTCATCACTTGTGCCAGCTGGACCTTAACCCCCACCACGGTTAATTACGCGGCTACTAAATGAGAGTGCTTATGGGTAATCTGGCCCATTCAGCACTTCCGGGCATACTTGATTGGCGCCTACGTACCCATCCTAACTGGCCAACAGTCCCTACAATGGCTCTGTAGATCAGAAACCAGTAACTCTCTGGTGGTAAGATGGAGAAAGACTTTCGAAGAGTTTGATTTGGAAATTAATTTTATCGACCAGGCAAACTACATCCGAGACAAAATATATTGGTCCAGATATTGAACGGCATCTACTGGACATCCCATCCCACTGAAATTGTAAACAAATAATAGAATCGTGCAAAGCATGTGCCCTAGGAAAGGACACCTCCAGGACCCCAGGACCAACTGCAACAAAACCTTGGCAACTTCTAGCAGTAGATGTAATGGGGCCCAAACTTACGAAAGTAATAACAAAATTGTACAAAATTGAGGGTTCAAAACATCACAACATTGCTTGATATATACAAGAAGTCTACTATCCAGAGATGGGAAGTAATTACAATTGACTCCACACACCCACTGAACTGCAGTTACCAAGTGTTGCCCCGGGGAAAAAGGCTAAGATCAACAAATTGGAGAACAACAAGGTATTCGAGATCCTTTGTACCAGCCAGCATAAGAAAATAAATTAATTAACAGGCCATCCAAAAAACACCAATTTACTGACTACACGGTGTCTTGTAAACTATATAGGGATTATTATGTACACTAACTCTCATATTCTCAAGTATGTTATATTAACATGATGCCCAATTGTAAGAATGTGATATATAATGTATGAATGGATTCTTATATCCCTGTATGGAAAAATGCACAACACAAGTTTAATGTAATCTACGTGACCAATACAGTGTTTATTATTAATTGTTATTATTATTGAAACTATAATGAGAGCTATGAACCTCATAATAGCAAACTATACTGAACATTATGTAAACCGCCAACTGCGTGGGAATATTATTATATATTTAATTTATATAAACAAATATATTGATGATAGACAAGTTCCGATTTAACCGTTGGAAAGAGCGTGAACAATACTTCTTATTCCATATACAGTAAGCAACACCTATAGTCAAAGATTATATGAAATATGACAAAACAAATTCCAAACAAGACTGCCAACTATATTCAGGATCAATTATCACAATGATAATTCGATGTTTTGTGCTATTTTATGCAACTATCTTATTGAATGGTTGGTTCTCTTTATTTTGATGTCCACTGTACAGCATCATATATTATAGTAGACGGGTTACGGGTTACAACCGACGTAAAATAAATATTTTTGGTCACACCGTCATGTTTATGATCGCATGAATTTTGTATTTGATTTTTTTGTTTTTTTTTGCAATACTTGATGACGATGTTTACATTATGATTCCACTGTTCGAAACAACGTAGATAATACATCTTATTTCAAACAAATAGACTATAGTCATCACTGATAATATGAAAATATATGAATTGAATTACAAAGAACTCTGAAATATTAAGTTATGGATCAATTTTATCTACAATAATTCAATATTCTGTGCTATTTCTTTGGTTAGGTTATATTACAGACTTCTCTCTTTCTGTTGATTCAGTAAAGACGATTATTGTGGGTCTAAGCAGTGTGCTAATATACAGTATGTTTTTGATCATGCGGGCTGGCCTGGCCAGCCTGAAATGACAGTCATAGTGAGGAGTCGGGCAACAAAAGCTATGTTTTTGTTCAATATTGACAACTATAAAGTTTTAATACTAGAGATTATAAATAATGTTGTTAACCCTTCCCGCCCGGATGTCATTTTAATAGGACACCATGGCAGATGGGCAGGAACCCGGGTGTCCTTATATAGTCCGTAAGCTTGAAAGCCTATTCAGCTGGTTTTGAATGCCGAGCGTCCGACGTATCTAAACAAAGCCTGTCGGAGATGACGCACGCACCTCTGGCAGCAAGCAGACGTCGGACCTTTGTTGTTGTGTGGTCTGCAAAGACAGATTCAGTCTTGAAAAGTGTGTCACATTGCTAAAATCGTGGCAAAATGCGCTCCACGGAAATGGTCATCACAACTGAACCAGTTGACTTAGAGAGTTCTACTCAATGCCAGAGTACAGATTGGAAACCACAGTACGTTCAAACATGCGTGAGAATTTTCTAGCAGTTAAAATAACAAAGGTACGGTAGCCTAGGCGTAAACGTATTTCAGCCATATCGCCCGGGTCTCAACAACGTCCTTAGGACAGCGAGCCCGGGCCAGAAGGGTTAAAGCCTAGGTAGAAATGCTATAAATGCTATGTGAGAAGGAACAATATATATTGGCAACAGGTCTACCATAGCCTATGCAGGACAATTAGGTAACTTTAATCGTAACATTGTTAATTATAATTATATTCCTCATAAGACGATTCTTATATCCACAGCAAATTAATTCCCATTCCTGCATACACTGAACTTGTGCTCAGTATAAGCCTACTGAACAAGTCTGTTGATCTCGTAAACATTGTTAAACGCGAGGTATAGGTTTTCAATCAAGCTTTATGGTGATTTGCCCAAGGATCAATGGGTTATGAAAATTTACTGACATCACAGCATATTGTGTCACACTGATCCAACTTGTTGTGCTTTATATTATTTGAGATTTTGGCCAAATGTTAACAAAAAGTGAAACTGTATTCAAAGTTGGTTAGTGTAAATTTGACATTACAGTATGTTAAGAATAATAACAGTAATAATAAGAATGAGCTGTATGTCTTAGTCATATCATATATATATATATATATATATATATACTGTATATATAATTATATATATACATACATATATATCCTATAAATACCCCCAGTTCGCTCCCTTCAAACCACACTTCCTGAAGATGTCTGGAGTGACAGACGAAACATCGTTGAACCACCCCCAGAATTTCGCCAACTTAATCCACCAACTCTTTGAACCAGAACGGAAAAATTTACGAAATAATAAGGAATTAATACAAAGATAATAAATAATTAGAATGCTGGTTCATTTAACCTCGTTTGTATTAAGGAAACTCTACTACCTGGCTGCACGAATATATATATATATATACAGTATATATATATGTATATGTATATATATAGATATAGATATATACACACACACACACACAGGGTAATTACAAACTACACCATCAAAATTGCAGGGTGCAATATGCAGAGAAGTAAACACTTTTAAATAAACAATGTTCTATTATGTACCGTTAATTAAATATTTGCATTATTATTTATGTAGCAAGAACAGTGGTGTAAAGGGGCCCTCACACAGTCAGGAGTGCGAGCTAGAATCACTAGGAGTGATGACTCCTGGTGATTCCTGCAAATATGACCGCGAGTGTCCGAAATTCCACGTGCCCTCACGACAGAGTAGGAGTCAGCGGGAGTGTACCTGCGAGTCACAAGGAGTCACTTCGAGTCACTGGGAGTTACCAGGAGTCACTGGGATAAAACCGCGAATGAAGTGAGAGTTAATGAAAATATTAAAAATAACGGTAGTTTTCATATTAGTGCAATATACGAGTCGATACAAATAATACAGAAGTCACTGCGAGGCAGGACGAGTTATATAAGAGTCACGGGGAATCACCGTGAATCACTGCGAGGTGTTAGGAATGAGATGCGAGTATGCCAGGCATGACCCCATTGTGCACAGCCCCTATATAAGGGGCCCCCAAGCTCTCCCACGCCACACGCACACTCACCACCGCCACACGGACACCCTCCACCGCCACACGGACACCCTACAACACCCAAGCAACATGTCGAGGATGAGGCAGGATGAGCTGGTGAGGCTGCACCTACTGGAACTCCAGCTGCGGGTGTGGGACCTGGAGGAGGAGGAAGAGCGTCAACGTCAGGCCATCAGCTAACATTGCCGACAACGGAGACCAAGGACAGTGTGGGCAAGGAGCTGGCTGCAGCGGCATCCTGAGCTAGGGATGTAGAGCAGCTGATGGGTGAGCTGGAGCGCGAGGAAGTCAGGGGCTTCAGGAACTTGTTGCGCGTCGACTGTGCCATGTTTCGGGTGTTGGCGGCTCGTGTGGGTCCCAGGATCGAGTGACAGGACACCTTCAGGTGTGAGGCACTGTCACTTGGCATACGTATTGCCATCACACTACGCTACCTTGCCACTGGTGATACGTTTGCCAGCCTCATGTATGCCTTCCGTGTGGCTAGCAATACGAAATCACAAATCGTCCCGGACACCTGCGAGGCCATCATCGAAGAGTACCAGCCAGAGGTGTTGCGGTACCCCTCAACACCTGCAGAGTGGAAGGAGGTGGCTGACCTGTTCGCTCGACGCTGGGACTTCCAACATGCCGTCGGAGCCATCGACGGGAAGCATGTAGCCATCCGATGCCCAGCCCAAGGAGGATCGGAGTTCTACAATTACAAGGGCTTCCACTTCATCATCCTCATGGCACTCGTCGACGCGGACTATAAGTTCCTGTACTGTGACGTCGGCTCCCATGGCAGCTGCTTGGATGGTGGTGTGTTCTGGAGGACGGAGCTCCGTGCGGCGCTCGATGGCAACAGGCTCGGCCTCCCACCACCGGAACCCCTTTCCCAACGACGAACTGCCTGTGCCCTACTTCCTGCTCGGCGACGACACGTTCCCGATGCGGACGTGGCTGATGAAGCCACACTCTACCCGCAGTTTGACAGTCCCAGAACGCGTCTTCAACTACAGGCTGTCACGGGCTCCTCGCATTGTGGAAAACGCATTTGGGATTATGTCCTAAAGGTAGGCATACATTATGTGTAAATGTCATTATAGTTGCCACAACCAGTATGCAACCCTCAATAATGTTCAAACCATGTTTTAACCCCACAGAACAATGATCGACCTGCATCAACACCAAATATATATACCATAACCATGTCTATCACATTCTAATATATTAAACTACTACATACATACATGTCATTATCGTTTCTCTCCCTCTACCAGGTTCCGGTGTCTCCTAACCACCATCCTCCTTCACCCCAGGCATGTGGAGTCAGTCGTCCTCGCATGTTGCTGCATGCACAACCTTATGAGGATACGGTTTCTCTCGCATCATGCAGCACTGATCGACGAGGAACACCCTGACACCCACCACGTCATCCCGGGGGCCTGGAGGGAGGGTGATGTGATGGCCACCCTACAGCCACTGACCGGAAACAGGCTAACAGCCCAGGCCAGGCGGCAGCGCGCCCACCTCACCACCTACTACTCCTCACCCAGGGGTAGTGTTGCCTGGCAGTAGGTCATGATTTGAGGTAATATACTATGCTGTCACTCCATCACATCCATCATTTGAGAATGGCAAATGTAATTTTCATATATTCACTACTATATATTGAATATGCAGCCCCTATTTATGTATAATATTCCAGCCTGCCTGGTACGTATTTATTGTCAGTCCTAAAGGTATGGATTCCCTGTGGGAAATATATATTAACATACTATTCATACCATTTCTACTGCATTACTTTCATGACTATTTGATTTGTCTTACAGATCTATATATATGTTTAATAACCATTTTATTATTAATATATTACTCATGAAAGCAATATAAATCTATGTATGTTATATTCCCAGTTTATGTATAATATTACGTCTCAGCAATAACCACATGATATAATATTATTGATTCATGTATACCATAGTATGTGTTTTAAATATGTATTCATTTACTAGTCATAGCATTTAGTATGCATTACTTTCATGACTACTTAAATTATATTACAGATATATATATACGTTTACTAACATGTATAATATGTTTCTATTACTCATTATACCAATATATATCTATGTATTTTCTATTCCAGGTGGATTTATAATAATACGTTTCAGCAATAGCCACATGTAATATTATTGATTCCTGTACCACAGTATGGTATATTGTATCCACGTTTATATATCTGTTTTGTATTTCATTATCATTTGTTATTGTGATTGTATTATATCATACATATGGTGTTTACCAAGTATATATCCATGTATGATAGTATTATATTATTTACCTTTATATAATTAATATTATATTATATATACTGTATATATTTGTGTATTACAAAGTATCTTTTTATACGTAAACAGGTACGTATGTGAAACGTTATTTAACCCGGCAGCTGCAGGGAGACTCTTAAGAGGTTTTACTGGGCAACTGCGGGGAGACTCTTAAGATCCTAGGCCTATAAAACAACTTTTAGAAGGCCCCAGTAGCACTTAAATTTGTGTTTTTTTTCCCTCCATGCCTTATATCACTCTTCCACATCCTCTCCTTCCCCCCTTTCTCCCCCCCCTTCAATTATCACCTATTTTCCCTGTTATTCCCTTATCCATTGGTATATTTTCGTCTAAGCATCTCCAAACCGATCATAGGGTGTGGTCATGTGTGTGTCTATGCGTGGGAAAGAGCGAGAGAGAGAGATACAGGCCTCGAGAGAGGAGGATGCGACGCTGGCCTCGCGATTTTGACCATACAAATTATATTCTCACTTTTTTATTGTTGTAACATGTTACTATCTTCATATTAAACGTAAAATAAGCGCATATTGATAAGTATTAATTATATTTATGGAAACTTATCGATTTTAGTGAGGAATACATATAAATACCTACGCACAGGGGTATGGTGTACACTACAGGGGCTGCACAACTGAGAGGTTAATTATATATTATTGTCATTTCATATCTGGTTAATATATTTAAGTCATGAAGGGGGTATTAATACAATGGGGTATATTATCCTTACATCATATTTTATTCACATGAAAACATATTTATTTAAATACAATCCATGTCATCGGGAGCTGAGTCACAGGGGCTCTGGGGGCGGCGACGTTGAGGAGTTTTAAGCAACGCTGTATCTGGGAGGAGATCTGAGGCTGGCGCGGGCAGGTCGAAGTACGGCGATGGGAGGCACCCGCCGGGGCACACCGGCATGGCTCTGATTCTCCCATGGGTTGGGGTTACGCTCCCAGTCCAGAAGGCGTGACCCGACACCTGCGGCACGACACCTCGGTGCGTGGGGGTGATTACACGGTGTTGACGCACTTGCCACTGTTGTGGGGGCTGCGAGTATGCGTGCTGCTGGTGTTGGTGCTGCAGCTCAAGTAGGTGCTGCTGCTGGTGTTTCAGTGTGACCTGGTCCATGGGTGGCTGAGGGGTATGTTGGAGTGGTTGCTGCTCGTTGCCCTGTTCTTCGAGGGTCCTGGCACGCTTTCGTTTCTGTGCCAAGAGCTTCTTCTTGGCAGCCGTGACTATCTGCAGGAATTTGAACTGGATATCCTTGCTGACATCGTCTGGCATGGCGCCCAGCTCGGTATCAAGGAAGGCCAAGAAGTTCCCCAGCTTGGACGACCGTTTCTCCAGCTTCTCCTCCAGCATGGCAATCTGCTTGTCCACTGCATCGCGATGCTCAGGACACTGGCAAAAGAAAACGAGTACAACATTAGGGGATATGTTTACAATAATGGGATGGGTATGAGGGGTGATATGGCGGGTGTAGGGCCCCGTAATCTTGTCTTAATCCCGGACCCTTTGGGTGTGGTTGGTCCCAAAGGTATTGGTGAGTTGGGCCTATAATTAGGCCTTGGTTTTGTGGTTCAGTGTGACCGAGATCTGCCCTGTGCGGTTTTTCAACATATTCACAGTAGTGTATGTTGGTATAAATGTGGCATTGGTATAAGATGTGGCATTGATATGTCTATGAGATCATTATTTATATGCTCTTAATTGGTATTACACCTATCTCTTATTATGATTTCAGGTAAATCATAACATGATTGTTTGTAGCGGTACCATCCGATGTGCAATGAACTATACAAAAGCATATTTTATATTATATTTATATTTTATGCCCTATGTGGTGGATTGTGTTCTTTTATTTAATAATTTTCATTTTAGTAAGCGTTGTTTCCACATAGCGATTTTGATAATTTAATTTTACTTTTTATTGTCCTTGTCCCAATTTTGGTTTGTTTAGTTTGCAAGTTTTACATTTTAATTAATATTAACCGTCTGATAATATTTGATATATAACAATATCTACACTTTCATATAATAATATATTTTCTTACCTCGGTAGATGGAGCAGTGTCGGTGGTCCTGCGGCGACGGCAGGCAGAGGCGCCCCGGGACGAGTCGGCAGAAGGTGGGACAAGGTGGTCGTCCTCGGTCCCACTCTCCCCGTCATGAAGCTCAAGTTCCTCCGGAGACAACGTGTGGGAGGTGGATGGCCGAGGTTCCTGTGCGGGCAGGGCATCAGGCGGGGTCTGGCTAGGTTGTGCGTGGAACTGCATGGAGATATTTATATTAGGACGCTATATGTATACATTGTCAATGTTTATTATTTATGTATCTGTATTTATATTAAGACCTATGTTAAGTAATATATTCTATGTTGTCTTTACTATGTTAACATATTTAAAATAAAGCATATTTTAATGTGTTTTTGCAAGTCATTATCCTATGTTGTCTTACTATGTTATAAATGTATATGAAAGAATACTTTAATGTATCTTTGCACCTAAATAATTTATAATGATTCAGACATTAATGAATATAGTATACTGAAATACCTACAGTATATATCTACACCACGTAATTGAAGGAACAGCAATAAAATTATTACTTCATACATCTTATAATTATATGAAAGCAGTCGATATATCATATCATCAGGGGTGTAAAGGTAACCGAGTAAATTTACTCTAGTACGGTACTTACGTATATTGTATCAGTATTTACTTTTTATAAAGTATATAGTGTGCCCATTAATGTTACTCTACCTTGATTAATATTTATATAAATATTAGTTGTACTTGTACTCGACTACATTTAATATACGTAATTTATATTTGTGCACTTAAACTTCAGCAAATTACCGAAATATTCCTAACAATAGATTTGAACATCCAAGTAGTATTTCCCAGGACATCACCCTGGGTGTAGGTGTGAGATTCCGTGGGTAGTTCAAAGGTCACCACTATAGAGATTTGGCGCTGCTAACCAACCCATCTCCCCCAACCCCCCAGGCAATAGGTAGTATTTTAACTTTCACTTATGTACCTTTCTGGTTGGGTACTTCTACGTTTACATGAGTAACATTTGTAGTACATACTTTTACTTGAACTTGAGTACAATGATTAGGTACTTGTTACACCCCTGCATAACATATATGTAGGACCCATATATATTGAGAATCTTAACATTAAATGTACATACTCTGGCTGTATCGCGATTTGGTTTGCGCTATGTGGTCATGAATAAACCCAAACTTAGTCAGAATCCACTGATCCCTGTATGACAGTGGCTTGCCCTTGGCCGTACCAGGTGTATCAGAGCCACTCCTATCCTTTGTCAGCTTGCCATACCGGGACTTTATCCCAGTATACCAGAGGAGCAGGTGGGCGGCTATTAGAGAATGGTAGCAATAAAGAAGCATAATTAGTGATCGCTGTAATATACTGCACTGTAGGGGGGGTTTGTGTAGAATATTCACATAATATATTACTTTAAACATGATACAGTATCTATTATATTTAAGCCATTTAACCTTGTCATACAAGTGGACTTGAACCACGCTCACGACAGACATATTGTCAACACTAATACATTAGTTAATGCCATACAGGTGGGATATATAAATGGGAGGTAACCTGCGGATACACATGGATTCGAGCCACGGTCAACACATACACATAAACAATCTTATGTTATTATGAACAAAGCTTTGCTTACCGCTAACTGGAGGGGTGAGGGTCGGCGCCTTCTCCTCGAAGAGCCTGAACTTCTTGGCGCTATCCTTGAAGTTTTTCAGGCGCTTCGTGTAGATGACGGGGTGCACCTTCACCCACTCCACCAGGTCCTCCTCGGTCTCATCGTCAAAGATGACCCTTGTGAGCTTCTGCTTCTTGGATACCCCCAAGGGCCCCTTTGGTGGTTGCATGGCGGTGATGGTGGTCGTCTGGGTGGCGTCGGTCTGGCTAGCGTCCTGTGATTCGTCCTGGTCCAGGGTGTCCTCCACGTGGCCTTGCGGGGTATCCGTTTCCTCTGACACGTCGTCACCGATCCCGGCTTGTACGTTAGCAGCCGCGGCGTGTGTGTCGGTGAGGCTAGTCGTGGGTGGTGCCTGTCTGTCAGCAATCACCTCATCGTCCGACGACTGGCAGTTTCACCTGCCTACGTCTAGGGGCCTTCCTATTGCGAGATGTGATCGATTTTCGTCCAAATAGAGGCATGGTAGAGTTCGTTGGGCAGGTGATGGTCGTTGCTGGGTGGACGTCTGAGTGGGACGGAATTACCTGCTTAGGGTGCCTTTATACCTGGTGTAGCGCACCTGTGTCGCGCTGTTGCCAACTCGTGGTGCGGTGTTGCCACCAACTCACAGTAAACTTGCCGCTTGCGCAGGGGCTCCCACACACGTGCATCCACTGTGTGACCCTATAATTGAAAGTTTCTTTTCCTCAAGTATGTCTCTTGTAGGATATAACTACAGTCCTCTAATGTCATCATTAAGTATTATGACTGTATTCATACATCATTAAAGACATTTATAGAATACGATAAGTCTGTATTATTTTGTACCGTAAGGTAATTATATCAATGCTTACTATAATTTATGAAACAAATATATGTAGAGTATTGTCTAAATAGTGGATAGTTGATCCTTCCCCCCTTTTCGTTTTCCTTCATTACCGAGTTCTGTAACAATTCATAAAATTACCTAAAATAGGTAACAATTATAAGTTATGTTAGTTTGGTTAGGTTAGGTCAGGGTAGTTGGAGAACTAAAAGTAGGCTATTGTAACATTGATCATACATTGTTCACATTTATGAATACCTCATATACAGGATCCCCAGCTTAGTAGCTTAGTACAGCTTTGCTCACCACCCACACACATGAATAGTGGGCCCTTTATTACATGTACACCCACTACAGGTATCTCTGTGGGTGCCCCTGCCACTTGGAGAACATGCTAGGTTACTCCCAGTGGCTCCTAGTGGTTCCTGGTGACTCCCGTCGATTCCCAGTGACCCTCAATGACTCGCATGTATTACCTATCTATATCCCAGTGACTGACCGTGAAACTGAGAACTGAAACTTAAACAGAAAAATGTCCGCGAATCAGATACGAATCACCGCGAGTCACCAGGACTCACTGGGAGTGGTCCAACTCGCGGTGAAAACTTTAAACACACTGCACATTTTGTCGGACAGGGCCAATCGCCCGCAACTGGTCGGGAGTCACTGAGAGTCTAACAGGCATCACTAGGAATTGCTAGAATCACTAGGAGTCATTGAATTTCACCGCGAATAGGCCCAGGAGTCCGAGTTTTCCCCTACTAGTGATTCTAGCTCGCACTCCTGACTGTGTGAGGGCCCCTTAAGAAGAGCAATGGGATACAATCGTAGCATTTGATGAATTACAGTCATAAAGAAACTATATATTGCATCGCTATGACAACCTCATGGACCTTCATTCCCCACTTCTTAAGCCCACAGTAAAAATGAAACATCAAAGAGTACCTCCTTGTATGACACTGTCTGTCCTGGGGTGCAGGGGAATATAGCTCCCGGTTTGCTTCTTGGCATGGTTTGGTGTTGTGTGTATGCATATGTGTGTGTGTTGGCTGGTTGGGAAGTAGTATATCTGTGTGCGGATAATTGTCGCCTATTATCATCTATGGTTTGGGCTTGGCTAAATATATATTTTTAAAATGGCTCTTATCTAATTATTGGTACATAATAGGACATTCCTTATTTGGACGTTCTTGTTCTCTGTATATATTACGCCCTGTATTTTGATGGTGTATTGTTTATAGACCCTATTTATATACTGTATTGATATTCAACCAACTTTTAATGGCGGTAAACACACGCTCTCGGTTGCAACCATTACACGTCTTTTCTTCCGATATTATCCCACATCCAGCTATTATTTTGCCCTCTGCTGGCAATATACCTTTATATGAGCATAAACTGTCACACACACACACATTATATATATATATATATATATATATATATATATATATATATATATATATATATATGAGAGCGCGAAGGAGAGCGTCCTAATTTAGCGGAAGAGGTGCGTATATAACAAACGGTGAGCTCACACACACCCCCTCTATTTCCGGGACACTCCTGAGAGACATACTTCAGTGTGGCGAGGCTTAATAGGATTGCCTGAAATGATGTGCAAGTCGGGTAAATGCTTCCTCTTATCCCAAGTTAAACATAAAAATATACATAAATGAACGGCAATAGGCTATCGTCTTATATTCTGGCAATACCTCTGGGATAGTTTTACATTGGTGTACTTCAGATGTTAAAAGATGCATTGTATGTTACAATATCTTACTTACCCTGTATAATAAACACCTCGATAGTAACTGGTAAGTTCCCGAAAATGTGGAAGCATGCTATAATTAAACCAATATATAAAAATGGAGACAAAGATTGTGTTGGTAATTATCGACCCATTTCACTTCTCCCAATATTATCAAAAGTTTTAGAGAAAGTCGCCACAAATCAGTATATGTCGCACTTGGAAAACAACAATCTGCTTTCTATAAGTCAACATGGTTTTCGGCCAAATTTATCAACGGAAACAGCCCTCACTTTATTAACTAATAAAATATATACTAATATGGATAACAAAAAAGTGTCTTTACTAACACTGCTTGATTTGTCTAAAGCTTTCGACAGTGTCAGTCATCAAATATTGTTAGAAAAATGCAAAAATTAAATATTGACTCATTCTGGCTTATAAATTACTTGACCGATAGGACACAGGCTGTGAAGTTGGGTGATACAGTCTCATCTACTTTACATGTAACATATGGAGTGCCTCAAGGCTCTATTCTAGGACCCATTATATTTATTATATTTGTCAATGATTTACTAAACTATGTTAAAGATTGTTTGCTCATTCAGTATGCTGATGATACACAGATACTTCACTCAGGCACTCTGGATGAACTAACTAATGTAATTAGCAAAACAGAAAATACACTCAAAATAGTGAAACAATATTTCCAGAGAAATGGTCTTATGTTGAATGCAAATAAAACTCAATGCATTTTCCTTGGCACTAGACAGCTTTTATCCCAAATACCCTCAAATGTATGTATACAACTCGATGATCATAAAATTATACCTTGTTCACATGTAACAAATTTAGGTCTACATATAGATAGTAACATGCTTTTCAACAAACACACAAGTGAACTGAACAAGAAAGTCATGGGAACGTTGATGTATGTGAATCGTATAAAAGGTAATTTTGACAAAGCTACTAGGGTCATTGTGATTCAATCGCTAATTTTAAGTTTGATAAATTATTGCATAATGATATGGGGTTCAACTAATTGCACTATATTAAATACTGTACAAAAAATGCAGAATTTTGCTGCAAAGGTAGCAGTGGGTGGAGCAAAAAAATACGACCATGTAACTCCGATAATAAAGGAATTAGAGTGGCTACAAATAAAGCAAAAATATATATATGATACAGCTATTGCGGTGTATAAAGAAAGGCATAAGCTAATTCCAAACTGGCTAATACACTTTCCTATTGTTAATGAAATCATAAATAGTAACACAAGACAGCAAAACCATCTATATGTACAGAGAACGAACACCTTTTATGGTGAACGATCGCTTTTGGTAGCAGGTCCTAAAATATGGAATAGGTTGCCGAGATCAGTAAAGGACACAAATAACCTAAACACGTTTAAGCATATATTAAAAGATTATATTCTGAAACATGAAATGGATCTATAAAAAAAAAAAAAAATAATACTGTAACTGTCATTTTTTTTTTTTTTTTTTATAGATATTGAAGACTGTCCATAGTAACATACTAGAGATGTTTCTTATTGTAAATATGTATATATATAATGTATGTATTTTAATATTTTTTTAATATTTTATGTGAAGAACCATTGTAAAATGGAAAAATTAATATTCTGATTCTGATTCTGATACTGTAGACTGTCGCCATCCAGACCTAAGATCGATAATTTTATTTGAGTAAATTCGTGGGAAATATGGATATACAACTTTCACAATTCAGAAAAATAGAAGATAAAAACTGAAAACAAAAGTAAAAACATGACACAGCTCTTTAGTGATGTAACATCACTAAAGAGCTGTGATGTTGTTGCCCTCTGCCGTATTTGTGTTGACCACATTTATTGTTGTGATCGTTTTAGCCAACCTGCAAGCTCTGAAGCACATTCCTTAGGTGATTATTACACATGCCTACATCACTGAATAATTTAATTGCAATGTGTTCAGAAATATTATGAAATATTAGTACATTTTTACTCTAGTTGCAGTCTTTCAATCTCTGAATGAAGATAATTTATGCATAAAGCGATATATAAGGAGGAGAGTATAAAGCAGCAGTTCAGAATATATTTCCTATATCCAATAAATGGGTAACAAAAACATTAATAGACAATATTGAAACTAGAATACAGGCAATTTTACCAGATACAATATTATTCACAACAACTAAAATGTAAAAAATAACTTGCTATTCTATAATCTAAACAAATGACAAAATATGAACATCACCCTCTTATTATACAATAGCATTCGTTCCTCACAACGAATTCCCTCTCATCACTATCAGGGCTGATGTCTAGTTGAATATATCGATATTTTGTTTAACCCGTCCTGTATGAGCGCGGAACATCTTCGTCAGCATAAAAGCTATTCACTAGTATGAGCACGGGACATCACTCATACTTGAGCTGTGTTATCTGCTAATAGTGAGCAGTCTTCGCTAGTACGCATCGTAGGCATTACTGCAAGTTATTGGCAACACTGTTCAATCGCCAGGCAGCCGGAACTCGTGAGTGATGCATCAGTCGCCCCGCAAAATCATTTTGTGCAAAATGGCTGGTATTGAGGGATACATGAATTGCAAAATCCTCTGCTAAAGTATGGGTTAATTATCAATAGTACTTTGACCTTTTTAGAGCAATGTATTTGACTGTTCCCTAGGCTAACAAAAATACATTCCCAGACTTCTTCCAAACTAGAAAAGGCCCACTCAGACCCACCTCAAGGTAAATGTTTACACTTTTCGTTACACAAATGTACAGGCCGAAGGCCGATTTATATAAGGTGTTGGTTGAGCGCAGAAAAACTGAATTTGATCAGTAGCAACACCGGTCGTATCGCAAGTTTTCCGCAATTCTTTCGTGAATTTATTGAGAAATATAGTGGGCGGGAAATCAATCCTCCTAGTGATCGGTTTCACGAAGTCTGGCAAAGCGCTAACAAATATCACATAGCCTAGAATAATACACAGACTCTCCAGAGTTATTGTACCACCCGAAAACCAGCTGTGATGAACTAGATCAAGCGACATGCAATTCGCAAATAGTGAACATTGAGCTATTAATGTGTCCATACACTGGCCTTACCACTGTTTCAATAGAACATCCACGAAGTCATTATATTACGGAAACGCGCTTGACGAACCAAATTTCTCAAAAAAGATCCACCTTGAACTTTCCGTAAGTTTTAGCATTGATAAGGTCATCGCATGCCAATAGGTAACCTGCCAGGGTATTGGCCCTTTCCTGAATGATGCCCTTGGTTGCGATTTCCGTTTCTACATCATTCAAGACCGAAAAGATGTTTCTGTGTTCTTCCTAACCACCATCACCAGATAAGTCAGGATTAGCATTCTGTACATCATAAAAATCCTCCGATCTTTCGTCATTCGGAATAGGAGATTTCTTAAATAACCATACAATGGACATAGAAAAATGGTAAAATTAAAAAACGAAAAATATAAGAAAGTGTAAATGTGTAAAACAAAAATACAATATTATACCCCAAAAGAAAAAGAAAATCTACATAAAAATAAATAAATAAATCCATATATACTTTTAGCACATTAAATTACTCAAGAACAATACATAGACACATCCTAAATTATCAGCACAAGTATATTGCACAATTTAACCAAAAGAAAGGGGAATAACTCAATAATAATTATTTTGTTACTGTAATACTTGAATTCAATTAATTGATTGGATTACATTATGTGTAATCACTGATGGCCTCGAACAAGACAGAATTATGCAGCAAAAGAGAAAAAGGGAGAAATACTCGTAAATCGACACGTTACCTCCTTGAATTGTGTCACCAATCAGCGATGATAATCCTCTCTCTCTCTGGTACAATCACATACCACTGAAGATCACCGTCGCCGCCTCAATGTCACCAGGCGCTCCTCGCCTGGCCGGGGACGATCAGTTTTCCCGGAACACCACCCACACAGACCGGCTCGCTCCAAATCTCGTCACCAAAGCGCCTTCCACAGAAACTTGATCATCCAATGGACGTCCTATACCACCACATGTAGGACCTTGGCCACTGGTAGAATCTCTGCCACGGTTGTAGTTGATTGGATTGGACAGTGAGACCGATGGCCGCCCTCTTGGAGTCGCTGGAGAACCATAGGCCAAACTCGAAGATCTCGCCGGCGTCGTACGAGAGGTGGTAGGACAATGTACTGGTCACAAGACCGGACGCCTCAATATGAATAGTAACTTATTAAGTGAAGTCGTTAGACTATATTAAACTCTAGTTAACTTTACGTAGCACCACCGTAGCGGGTATGGTGTAAATATCAAAGTCGTAGGTGTTGCCTGTAGAGACAGGACCACACACGCACCACCATATAATATGGTGTTGGTTGATTAGTTATAAATAGCTCGCCGCCACCACCACACTCTTCTTATTAGAGGGAATTGTTTAGTTATATGAATATGGTATATATCAGTCCTTTATGAATATAACAGAGGATACTGAATACTTAAATATCTTAATTTTTGTTTTTTTAACAGCTGCTTGGTAACTTTACAAAGTCTGCTTCAGAGTTAATCAATTCAATGTAAGTTTTTGTGATAATCATTTATGCTTCTGCCGGCAATGGGGATGTAGCCATATTCAATAAATGATCCCCCTTTATCTGATCTCCACATACAAATATTCACGGCTTTTATATACTCGGGTTACACCCTGATAATGACGTGAATCCACTCAGAAGGTTCCTTACAGAAATCCTATCCAATAACTGCTATGGTTAGATAAAAGGGGTGTGGTTTAAATTCACCGAACTCGCCCTAGTAACACAGATCCATCATACAAAGAGCGTATGACCAAGAAGTCATTTTATGCTTACTATAGTATCAATCATGTACAATCGCGCTAAGAAGTCAGTACCAGTACCTTTTGTTCAGAAAGTGCTATCTGGCAACTATTGAGGCTCTACTATATTCATATATTACACACCGGAGAGAACTGTATTGAAGGACAAAATACCAAAAAACACGATATATAAACATTGCATATATTTATCTCATTATGTGAGAGCAAACCAAATAATACGAAAGTTGAGACTAACCCGAAGACGAAAGAATGTGAAACTCGTAGTATTTCGCTCACTAGATTCAGGATTAAAATGTGGAGGAAGTCTCTTAATGCTTTTATTACTTTTTAAGCCAAGAATACTGGGAGAAAAGTATCTCATAAAATTAAAACCAACCGTTAAAAGTAATATTCAACCCATGAGTGTCAATAAATCACGTAAATAAACATATACCAGATTATTTTTTCCACATTTAATTCCATAAGTGGGACAAGTCTGCCTTAACACCTTACGAGCGGCCTATGCGGTTTATTTATGTGTACCGCACAGCGGGGTGTTTTTAGCCAAAATAGGGCTGTTTACGTGATCATTTTCATGCCTAAATAAGACCCAGAACGTAAAACAAGTACCTATCCCTGAAAGGGCATAAACAGAGCTTTCGAATGACACCATAACGATCCTTGTATGATGGATAGTTTTCTTGCAATAACCGTGCAACGCGAGTGCAAAAAGCAGGTAATTCGGTACTTTCAGTACATAATTGAGTATGTAGCGAGTGAGAGAGGGAGGAGGGAGCTGAGATTTGTGTCAGTAGGTTCGCCGCGGTGGTCTGGAGCAGTCATACGCTCGCTAGTCTCCTGCCACCACTTGTCTCTCTCTCTCAGCCACATTACGTGCTGAAATTGCCACTCGACCTATGTCGAGCGCCGCCACATAGTCCAGCTTTATTTAACTCGACTTATGTTGCTCGCCGCTAAATAAGGGTTAAAAAACAAAGCGGTCTCCAGTATATTTTGGGATAAAACTTGAATACTCGAGAACGGCTTGTAATTTGTATAGACAGACGATGAAATTTCACTTATAACATATTTAATAGCCCATCTATCTATCTATCTATCTATCTATCTATATGCTCAGGCCCAATCCCCATTTTGGGGGTAGCCGACTCAAGACAGAGCAAGAACAGGGAAAACACAAAAACAACATAAAACAAAAAATAAACACAGATAAAAAACACAAACTCACACACATCCAGGTCACCCAACAGAAGACCCAGAGACCAGGGTTACCAAGGTCGCTCCAGCACTCCCCCGGCCCCTGACCACCCGGAGAGGTTCCGATCTCGGCAGGCAGACATGCAGCGGAGCCAAAGCCACAAGCCCTCCCACCACACTTCCAGGCACACCCTTCATATTAATCGTCCCCCCGGGCCAGGCGCCTGATGGACTATTATCTAGTCGAACTTGCGCCCGACCCCTTACTCCAAATGACCACGTGTTCACTCAACTATTCACAAGCATTCTCCATTCACTCCTGTCCACCACCACTTCCCCTGCCTGATCTATAGTCATTCCTCTATCATCCAAAGCCTTTCTTACACAGTCTCTCCATCTCAATGGGGGTCTTCCTGCCCTTCTATCTCCCCTTGTACCTGACTCACATATTCTCTTTGTAAGCCTTTCATCTCCCATTCGTTCAACATGACCATACCAGCACAGCACCCTTCTGTCCACTCTGGCTGACAAATGTTCAAATGACAAATAGCCCATAGGGACACCCATACAGGAACGAAAGATGGAAAGGCATGTAGTAAAGGACAAAGGTGGATATATGACCGGAAGAGATACACTCTCCCTCATATACTGGCAGTGACTGACTTGCATTTTTTTGCAGGCCTCCAGGCGGCAGGCCCAGGGAGTGTGACATGCTAGATAGCGCCAGGAAATTAAATACTTTCATTATTCTTTAAAGATATTGAAAACAAACCTTACTTATATATATTAAAACAACAACATAAATATAATTTAAAAGGCCTAAATAGGTTAATTTTGTCAGTAGATCAATTATTGGGAATATCCGGAGACCTATAGTTATAAATTAGGAAATGACTGGGCTCTGACGGGCAGTGGAGAGTTGCCAGCGGTAGCCAGATTTGGGGACTTTTGTCCGAGCCTTAAAAAAATCGAGTCATGACTTCTTGGCGCGATTGTACACTGCCTGAAGGGATCCGATGACACTGTATAAATAAATCTCAACATACTCACTTGTTTTCCTCTTATACAACAGATAATATTATGATGATTATATATATGTTAACTGCCATATAATATGAGTTGAAGTAGAGTGGATATATACTGTATATATATATATACCGGTATATATATTAATATATATATATATATATATATATATATACACAGTATATAATATTATATACATATATATATATATATAGGAGAGCAGAGAGAGTCAAGCCGCGCTAATCTATCCAGACAAACAAACATGGTGTCGGGTGGACAACACAGAGGGGCCCCGTAAGATTGTCTATGGATATATTGACATATTGGAAGCCGTGAGAAAATATGCTTCCCACGACATGAGGAGACAGAAGAAGCCTGTGTGACTGTTAAAAGACTCGTGTGACTCCATTTGCTTACCAAGGAGATGTCTGTTAGGAAATAAGAGTACAGAATCAGTGCTGTCCTGAATCTGGCAGAGGACTGAGGTGGAGAGAGTCCCCCTCGCTCCGGTCTGGGTCCACCCCTGTGTGTGTTCGTGTTTTGTGTCTCCTAATTTCCTAAAGAGCGGCCTAGGCGGTATATAATAAGTAGCCACCAGCGGGGTGTTTTTACCCAAAATAGTGCTGTTTACGTGATCATTTTCATGCCTAAATAAGACCCAGAGCGTAAAACAAGTATCTATCCCTGAAAGGGCATAAACAGAGCTTTCCAATGACACCACAACGATCCTTGTAGGACTACTAGTTTTCTTGCAACAACCGCGCAACACGAGTGCAAAAACCATGTATTTCGGTACTTTCCCCATACATTTCACTATGTAGTGAGTGTGAGAGGGTGGAGGAGTGTGGGATTCATGTCAGTTGGTCTGCCACGGTGGTCTGGAGCAGTCATACGCTCGCTACTCTCCTGCCACCACTTGTCTCTCTCTCTCTCAGCAACATTACGTGCTGAAATTGCCACACGACCTATGTCGCGCGCCGCCACATAGTCCAAATTTATTTCACTCGACCTATGTCGCGCGCCGCCAATAAGGGGTTAAGACACTTAGGTGAGTGTATTGTTTGGTGTCCTTTGGAAGGGAGATGAGACAGCAATCATATAATTATTATGTATATGCAACGAGCCCAAGTGTGTGTGTGGAGCTCTATATACTTGGTATGTGTTCATGTTGGTGTGTGTTCATGTTGGTACGTGTTTATGTTGATGTGGTTATGTTGGTGTGTGTTTAGTGGACACTGATTCGTGTTCTTGAGTACATACGTCGTCCGAGTGTTATCTGGCGATAATTATCTAAACACGGTAGCTTGTCAATCAATGTTAATTAAATAACCGTGAGTGGTGTTTGTGTGTTTTACACCGTGGTGTTTTATGGTGTGTGTTAATTTGTGATTGAGTTGTGGTTCACAGTTTATATTCAGTGTACTAAGTGTTGATTAACCGCTTGTCTTCAATGTTCTCTCAGTGTGTTTATTCCTTGTAACGAGTGCATTTACTCGAAGCTTTCACTCGGTGTTCAGTCAATTCTTATTCATTAATTAATACTCTGGTGTTTCTTGTGGTGTGTTTTGAATCAAAGATCATTGCTTTGATTAACTGAATTATTGTGCTTATCAACCTGTTCGTTTACCCTAGTTAATTATAATTTAATTGATACGAAAATTAGTGGGGTTTGATATCATCTTTTTCTTCATTGTTGTATTAATAATAATTTTAAAGATGTAGAGTAGTTACATTGCGTGTTGCCGGTGTTTGAATTTTAATCTCTTGGGTTCAACACTGTAGGGCCGTGACAATATATATATATATATATATATATATATATATATATATATATATATATATATATATATTAACTTCATTCAAATACGTAAATATGAATTATAATTGGTAAAGGAAATAATGGGACTATGTTTAGTATGTAAAATGTCCTTCAAGTTGCAAGTTTGCATTCACTTGCCAAGAACAAAAAATTATACCTGATTGGGGTGCAGCGGTTTATTATTGCCAAACTAATAGGGTGAATCTATTTAAAATTCCCAAACAAATTAAGCGAAACAGGTGAGGTTCAAAAAGACTTCCCTTGGAACAAATAAGGTTAATACAATGATAGAAACAAAACCAGATTGTTGAACATGGTTTTGAGAATACACTGAAGGAATTTATTAAACCTTCTAGTGCGTTGACACAGTTCATTACTTCAATCGGGCTCTCCTTAGACAACTGTATTCATTAATGCAAGGATATGTAAGTGTACAGTCATGAATATTTATATAGTTAAACTAAGTCAGACCTTTGAACCCTTGTCGTCAACTTCTGAAACATCTGGGCTACAATAAAGCATTAAGGGCAATTCACACACACGATCTCCATCCTCACCACGCACCCTGATTAGGCAAATGTGGTGTAATCCTAGACGAGGTCGTGTAGTGGCGAGCAGCATCCTGGGTCGGTTAAATGGTGTCTCCATGTGTCAGCTTGGCATTAAATTTTTTGGGGCATTTTCGAAAATGTTTTAATTTGTTGTGGCCCATTAAAGATAATGTTACCTCCATGGTACCATTGCGGCACCGTCGTTACCATCAAGGCACAGTCGTTACAGTCGAGGTACCATAGTGGCACTGTCATTCGCTGTTGGCCTACATTTGGGGTGTATAATGCATCATAACGGTACAGTTTAGCCGGTATTCAGATTTACGAAAATCATGACAAAAGGCATTACTTTTTATTCACACATCTTTTAATACTGTACTGTAAACAAATGTAATATAATTATGTTGTTTGGTGTTAATTTCATGTGCGACTCAATTCTGATGTGATTGACTTAAATATATAATTACCCACCAACCCATAATTTGCAAAAATGACAAAGGTTGATTAATACGTACACAAAAAAAAAAAAAAAAAAAAAAATAATAATAATAATAATACAATAACATAATGAACCCCTATCTATTTCCCAACACGAACTCAGTGATTCATGACGGCGGCGTGGGAAAATTCTTGCCCTGCCCTCTTTAACGTCAACAACCTTCACACAGAGAAAATGAGGAAATATTTTGTATTGATTCTTTTGTCATAATATTTATGTAGGTGTTGGTAGGATAATATTTGTTTTCATTTCCAGAGCAATATAACATAAACATTTATCAAATTGAAACCTAACAACTCATGTTTAGGTTTAATCGTAAAGGAGATAGATAGAATGATATGTAGATAGCAACAGGGGGAAATGTCGGTAGAAGAAAATCAGATTATAAACAGTGAAAAGAAAGGAGATTCCAAAACAATCAATATGAGCAATAAATGTTTGATAATTTTCACTTGTGGGCTAGAGAGATTACTATTTACCCCTTCATTGAACTTACCTCGCGTCAGGCAGGAGTTGTGAAGTGTTGTTCTGTCTCATTTGTGAATGCTTCCCAGTTAGCTCTTTTATAATTGGTGTATGTGTGTTTGTGGCTAGCTGGGGTGAGTCTGGTTTTAGTGGTGATAATGATCGGGAGGTGGTCAGAGCCTAAGGTTCTGACCACCCTCCAGGATGTTGTGGGGGCGAGTTCTGGGGAGCAAAAGATGATGTCTGGAGATGATGGGTTATAGAGAGCTTGGTGAGGAATATGGGTATGTTGATGGATGTCGTTAAGGATGATGAGGTTATCAGTTTGGTTTTGTAGTACCAGCCCTCTGTCTGTGTCGGGGTTGTCGACAAACCAGGCCGACGTCTTGGCGTTGAAGTCACCACCCAGGATGATGTGTGGGGTGTTTGTGATGTGTTGTAAGTGTGGTCTGTATTCATTTGGTACTGTAGGGGATGTATGTGTTTATGATGGTTATGTTGGAGTTGTTGCCAGTGCGTATTTTAATTGATTGTATTTCTGTTGTGTTATCATTTGGGGGGAGGAGGGATTTGGTTTGTACACTGGTAACTATGTATGATATTTCTTTGTGTACCAGGGTGATGAGTCCACCGCCTCCGCCGACAGCCCGGTCTTGTCTGATGGTGGTGAAATCATGAAATGTGGGTGTTTTTTGTGTTGTGCAGAGTTTTGTTTCTTGTAAGATGGCAATGTGTATGTTGTGTTGTTTGATGAAGTGTGAGAGTTTGTGTTTCTTTGTGTTGATGCCATCTATGTTCAATTGGAGAATGTTAATGTTATGTGCACGATGTATGTTGGGTGCTGCTGCACGAGGATGGGGTGGGGTTGAGGGAGAGGGTGGGGGTGGGGGTGAGGGAGGGGCTGGGGTTGGGATGGGTGAGGTGGGGGTGGGGATTGGGGAGCAGGAGATGGGGGTTGGAATGGATTAGGATGGGGTGTGGTGTGTTGAGTTGAGGATGTGGATGGTATGGGAAGGTTAGGTGGGTTAGGGAGGAGAGGTGGACGGGTTTTAGGGGGGGGAGTGGATGATATGGGAAGGTTAGGTGGGTTGGGGAGGAGAGGTGGACGGGTTTTAGGCAAGGGATTTGACTGGGAGAGGGAGGGGCATGAGAAACAGGTCCAGGTGTTCGTGTAGTGTTTCTTGGAGACAAGTGTTGTGCAGGTGAAGTGGGTCCAGTTCCTGCATGAAATGCAGAGAACTGAACCCTTAGTGTGGTGACTCGAAGTGATGGGTTTTGAGCAAGTTGGACATATATATGTGTAGGTGGGTCCTGGGTTGCTCTCAATGTCTCCGGCTAGAAGTCTTCGAGAAATGACAGCCGGAGAGTCATTTCTCGGTGTAGGAAAAACTGTGTGATGTGTGTGTGTGGTGTGAGAGGTGTGGAATTTCCCGGCGCGACCGAAGCCGCTCCAAGGACTCCTGTACGAGTAGGCATAATTGCCCGAAATTGCCTTCATTCCCTGCTCATTTTCATGCATAAGCAAAAGCCAGAGCGTAATACAATTATGTATTCGTGAAAGTACGGTAATAGCTTTCAAATTACTCCTGAATCATCCCTGTACGACGTCTGGTTTTCTTGTAAGGATCTTGCAAACGAAGGGCAAAATTGCTAAAAATTACCAAATCCGATAGGCGAAATCGCTAAAAATTACCAATTATTTTCTGTTTTCGCTATGTGTGACGCTGCACATAAGTGAGCTCTCTCTCACACAAACCTCAGTGTCGTGGCGGGGCCTGTAGGCTCCGGCTGACGTCCATCAGTGCTGCTTGCAAAAGCTGGCCTGGCTCACAGGCTACAAAATAGCCGGAAAATCGTCTCCGTCATATGAGGGGCCCCGCGGGAATTGGGTTAAGAAGTGTGGTTGTTTTGATTATTTCATAGGGTCACCATAAGGGTAATGGTGTGGCATTTTTTCTGTACAGAAGGTTGGCCTTTTTGGTTGGGGCTTCTTAGGAATGTGACCTTTTTCGTTAGCCATGGAGAAACTGCAGAGGTACAAATTATTATAAGCAACCTCATGTTAAAAATATCTTATATATTTTTGTTTAGCTTTACTTGGCATTCCTCTTCCTCTATGTATCTAGCAATTTAACCCCCTCAAACTCCTTATGACGCGATGGTGTGGTAATTACCCCGGGCCAAAACGCTCTAAAAGACGATAGAGTGATAACTCAAGCTAGCTTGAAATACGCAGGCGTTTCGTTCATGGTCACCCCTTCGGGGATCAAGGTGTCCGGCAATATATACCGGTAGGCTATAGATAAATTCATTTTTGGGATATTTCTTCATTTTATTTATCCTGTTAAAGTGCTTGATTGATTTTTGTGCTAATGTAGTTAGTATTTGGTGTAATTTTACATATTTCAGCTAAATCTGATGAGCACATGCAATTTATTTGTGCATGTTCAGTAAGTATTGCTGGGGAAAGGGTTAACGTATTCATCTTTTGGGGTATTTATTCTATGTTTTTATCCTGTTTCTGTGATTGATTGAGTTTTGTGCTAATGTAGTTGGTATTTGGTATAATTTTACATATTTTAGATAAATCAGAAGAGCACATGCAATATATTTGGGCATTTTCAGTCAGTATTGCTGGGGAAACGGTTAACATACAATATTCATCATAGGAAGGGAAGAGGATGTGTAGCTCAGATCTTTGCCCTGAAATATGTTGTGGAGAAATATCTTGAGAAGGGACAAAAGTTGTATGCTGCGTTCATGGACTTGGAGAAGGCCTATGACAGAGTTGATAGAGAAGGTACCGATATGTAGAAAGTACTTGGAATATACGAAGCAGATAGCAAGTTGCTGAAAGCAGTGAAAAGCATGTATGAGGGTGCAAAGGTGTCAGTATGTGTTGAGAATGAACAGAGCGAGTTATTTGATCTGAATTTTGGCTTAAAGAAAGGGTGTGTTATGTCCCTGTGGTTGTTCAATATATACTGAACTGTATATGGATGGAGTCATAAAAGAAATGCAAGGATGAGCAGTGGATGTTGGTGTACCACTAATAAGGGAAGGCAACAAGTGGAATGACAGAGTTGATAGAGAAGGTATGTGGAAAGTACTGAGAATATATGGAGTAGATGGCAAGTTGCTGAAAGCAGTGAAGAGTATGTATGAGAGTGCAAAGGTATCAGTACGTGTGAAGAATGAACAGAGGGAGTTCTTTGATCTGAATGTTTGGTAAAGCAAGGGTGTGTGATATCCCGATGGTTGTTCTATATATACAGTATATGGATGGAGTCATAAAAGAAATACAAGGAAGAGCAGTGGATGTTTATGTACTGCTGTTTGCTGACGATATGAATGGGAGTTGCAGGGTCTGGTAAATATGTTTGGAACAGTGTGCGAAAAATGGAATCTGAAGGTAAATGCGGGGAAGAGCAAGGTTATGGTCTTCGAAAGGCGTGAAGCCACACAGTGTGATGTGAAGTTGAACGGTCAGGCTATGGAGATTGTCAGCTCATTTAAGTATCTTGGAAGTGTAAAGATGGGAGTATGGATGAAGAAGTGTGGGAGAGGGTGAAACAGGGGAAGAGGGTTGTAGGAATGCTGAAAGCAGTAACATGAAATAGGGTGGTCAGCATGGAACTGAAGAAGTCATTGCATGACAGTGTGGTAATCCCGACACTGACTTACGGAAGCGAAGCATGGACGTTGTTGGAGAGATTCAAACCAAGAGTGAAAGGGATGGAAATGAGTTACTTGAGAAGTGTGTGCAGAGTTACATGGAGGGATAGACAGACGAATGAGGAAGTATGAGAGAGGTGTGGTGTGAATGTACTGGAAAGTGCGAAAAAGAACACCTTGAGATGGTTCGGCCATGTGGAACGTATGGGAAGCGAGAGAATGACTAAGAGCGTGTACGAGTGAGGTGGAAAGACAGAGGGAGAAATAAACCGAGAGAGAGGTGGAAGGATGGAGTTAAGAAGTATATGCGTGAAAGCGGTACTGGATGGGAGGAGGGGCGTCGACTGACTGGGGACAGAGGTGCATAGGGGTGTTTCGTTCGTAGCCAATCCTTCGGGGATCAAGGCGTCCGTCAATAGATAGATGGATAAATTCATCTTTAGGGCTATTTCTTACATTTTCTTTATCCTGTTAGTGTACTTTATTAAATTTTTTGGTAATGTAGTTGGTCATTGGTGTAATTTTACATATTTCAGATAAAGGATGTCAACAGAATAACAAATGATGAGCTGAAGAGACGTTTAGGTATAAAGAGTATTAGCGAGGAGATGCGTACAAGAAAACTGGGATGGTATGGACATGTGGAGAGAATGGATGAACAAAATTGGGTGAAAAGATGCAGGTCTGCGATTGTGGAGGGAGCTGCACCAAGGGGTGGACTGAGTAAGACCTGGGATCGGACTATACGTGCCGATCTCAAATCCAAAAACTTGACAAGTAAAGCATCCCTTAACAGGGTTGCCTGGAACGCCGCCATTAGGAAAAGTGACTGAAACTGCATATCTGTGTGGAGCACTCAGTCTCAAAATGTTATGTACGTATGTATGTATAAATCTGAAGAGCACAACATGCAATCTACAGTATTTAGGCATTTTCAGACAGTATTGCTGGGTAAAGGGTTAACATATTAATCTTTTGGAGTATTTCTTCCATTTATTTATCCTGTTAGTGAGTTTTATTGATTTCAGTGCTACTGTAGTGGTATTTGGTGTAATTTTACATATTTTAGATAAATCTGAAGAGGACATGCAATATATTTGGGCATTTTCAGTCAGTATTGCTGGGGAAACGGTTAGCATACTGTAGTCATCTTAGGAAGGGAAGAGGATGTGTAGTTCAGATTTTTGCCCGGAAATGTGTTGTGGAGAAATATCTGGAGAAGCGACAATAGTTGTATGCTGCATTTATGGAATTGGAGAAGGCCTATGACAGAATTGATAGAGAAGGTATGTGGAAAGTACCGGTACTGAGAATATACGGAGTAGATGGCAAGTTGCTGAAAGCAATGAAGAGCATGTATGAGGGTGCAAAGGTGTCCGTATGTGTGGATAATTAACAGAGTGAGTTCTTTAATCTGAATGTTGGGTTAAAGCAAGGGTGTGTGTGATGTCCCCATGGTTGTTCAATATATACCAGTACAGTATATGGATGGAGTCATGAAAGAAATACAAGGAAGAGCAGCGGATGTTGGTGTACCGCTGATAAGGGAAGGAAACGAGTGGAAGTTGCCTCAACAGTACAGTACCGGTACTACTGTTGCTGACAACACAGTTCTGATGAGCGATAGTGAATGGGAGTTGCAGGGTCAGGTAAATATGTTTGGAACAGTGTGTGAAAAACTAAATCTGGAGGTAAATGCTAGGAAGAGCAATATTATGGTCATTGAAAGGGGTGCAACCAGAGTGTGAAGTGAGGTTGAACGGCTATGAAGAATGTCAGCTCATTTAAGTATTTGGGCAGTGTGTTGAATAAAGATGTGAGTAGGCCTATGGATGAAGAAGTGTGGGAGAAAGTGTAACAGGGGAAGAGCATTGTAGGAACTCTGAAAGCAGTAAGAAGAAATAGGGTGATCAGCATGGAAGTAAAGAAGTCCTTGCATGACAGTGTGGTAATCCCGACATTGACTTATGGGAGGGAAGCATGGACGTTTCTGACTGGGATTGATCATTGATAATCATCGGTTATGCTAGTTGGAAAATTAGTGGGGTAGAATGTAGAGTTCGGGTGTACCGCCAGCCTTGTTTACACTACGCGGAGCGGCGGCGGACGCTGGCCGTCATGTTCCCGTCTATTTGACTGCTTTTGGATACAATAATAGGTTGAGGGGGGTCACCCCCCCATGACATATTGTCATCATCATATATATTGCCAGCAGGAGGCAAATAACCGAAAAAAACGCCTTCAAAATAGACGCGAACTGAAAATGGCACGCTAATTGATCATGTATATGCTAAGAGGTTAGGAAATATGAAGGTGAAAGTTATTCCCACATATTACAGCTATCATGAGGGAATTTCCATTGAAATTTGAATTGACCCTCCTGTAGTTTATAATCTAATCCCTATAAAATCATAATATATACAGTAGGCTATTGTAAATATTGCAATGTTTTTGGTTACCGGTACCCGTTATCTTTTTATGTAGTGCATTATTGAGCATTCTGATTTCTTCTTTAGCCTTTGTGGTGTTGTCCTTGTATAATAAGGTGATTACTTGAGCAATACTAAATACTATATATACCGTACTGTACTATATTTTATGTTTTGAGCATTAATTGTTTACTAATCTAGATATTGTAATACCGTGTACTTTATGTAAGAATTCCCCCCTAATATTATGCTCCCTAAAGCAGTTGGGGGGGTTTTGGGGCTGGCGACTGGAGATTGATGGGGGAGGGTTATGCTTATTTTACTCCCTCTCCCCTTCAGCTTTCGTCGTCGGCTTGACTAAATTTTCGTAGTTTTTCATTCCTCTTTCTATATTTTTCCCCTTCTGTTCTTATTCTGTCTCATTCGGTTGTCCTCCGGACGGCCTATATCATATGTCACCCTGGACTGGCTTGGTTATTAGCTCCTGACCTGATTTGTGTCGGTCGCTGATGCGGTCGAGCTGACTCGATTTCCCTCGGTGTGTGTATTTTTTTTGCATTTCGGTGCGATATATTTTTTCCATAGACCTGATCTCTCATTTTTCGCTTTTGATCACTTCTTAATTGGTGCTGTGCTGCAGTGTAGCAGTTCTTGCCTCATCTTTCGGCTCTACCCTATAAGAGTTCTGCTGTGGAACTCATGTGGTGCGGCTGAATTGGTGAAATGGCGAGAAATGTCGGCGTATCTTCACCGTCCTAGATTTGTTCACCTGCCCTTCCCTACCTATCATGTCTTGATTGGTTGTCCATCTTGATCTAATTCTTCAGGCCAGCCCTATTAGAGTATTTTGGGGGAACTCAGTGGTGTGGTTAGTCTATTTTTAATATATATTTGTTTAAATATGTAAGATATGCAATAAATTATGTAAAATATATTGTTTTTACTTTATACATATAATTGTCATTATTAAGGAAATTCCATTGACTATTTACATCGCTAGGCCTAGCTTCCTTATTTCTATTAATTTCCTCCAGTTCACAATGAAACCTATTGCTAACTTTCTTGTTCTTCAGCAGCCGCGGCGGTGTCGGCGTTGGACACTTGGGATAATGTTCCCGTCTATTTTGAATGCCATTGGATACAATAATATGTTGAAAGCCCCCTCTCACCCCCCCCCCCCCCCCCATGACATGTTATCATCATCATATATTATATTGCCAGTAGGGGGCAAACTACCAAAAAAATTGCCGCAAAGACCTTCCCTCAACATATTATTGTATCCAATGGCAGTCAAAATAGACGGGAACATGATCGCAAGCGTCCACCGCCGCTGCCGCCATCATGTTTACATGGTCGATCGCCGCAGTTTGGTTAGGCCTATTTGCCCCCTGCTGGCAAATTATATGATGATGACAATATGTCATGGGGGTATTTGTCCCCCTCAACATAATATTATTATTGTATCCAACGTCATTCAAAATGGACGGGAACATGATGGCAAGCTTTCGTCGCCGCTCTGAGTAGTGTAAACATTGGTGGTGGTACGCCCGAACTCTACATTCTGCCCGGCTAGGCCTATATTATAGGCTACAATAAATGAATAGGCTAAGCTAATTTATCTATAGGCTAGACCTAGTCTAATATTACAATTTAAGGTAGCATTCAAGGAGACGACAGCAGGACTTACCTTTGACTGGGTATAGGCTATCCTAGTGTTTACTAGGCCTATACCCCTTTGAAAGGACATTAGCCTAGCCTAACCTAACAACCTTACCTAACCTATCATAGTAGGCTATTATGGGTGGGGGCTGCTGCCCCCACACCCACTTTTTGGTGTATTTGTCTATTTTGCCCCCTGCTGGCACCCTCAACATATTACTGTATCCATTGGCATTCAAAATAGACGGGAACATGATTGCAGACGTCCGCCGCCTCCGTCATGTTTACATTTGTCGATCGGCATTGTTAAGTTTGTGTCTATTTTGACGGAGATTTATTTTGGTTATTTGCTCCCTGCTGGAAATATATATTATGATGACAATATGTCATGGGTGGGTGAAGTGGGGCAAAGCCCAACCTCAACATATTATTGTATCCAAAGGCAGTCTAAATAGACAGGAAAAGGATGGCAAGCGTCCGACGCCACTACGCGTACGCGTAGTGTAAACAAGGCTGGCGATACACCCGGTAACTACATCCTACCCGGCTAATGTCCTTTCAAAGGGGTAGCCTATAAATTAGTAAACACTAGGATAGCCTATACAACGCAACTCTTACCGATAGGCCTAGCCTAAAGGCTAACCTATTCATAAAGGTGTCTATTTTGATGGCAATTTTTTCGGTTATTTGCCCCCTGCTGGCAATATATATGATGGTGAAAATATGTCATGGGGGGGGGGGGGGCAAAGCCCCCCTCAACATATTATTGTATCCAATGGCATTCAATATAGACAGGAACTTTATTGCAAACGTCCGACACCTCCCCCCGCCACCGCCATGTTTACATGTGTCGATCGCCATGGTTAAGTTCGTGTCTATTTTGACAGCGATTTGTTTCGGTTATTTGCCCCCTGCTGGCAATATATAAGATGATAACAATATGTCATGAGGGGGGGGGGGGCCTCAACAATGACCTATAACCTCTGTATCTCAAATAGGGCTAGAGCAAATTGGCTGCAAATTTCCACATCTAGGCTATTCCTTGACTGACTCTTCCCAAATGGTAGACATATTAGCTTGATCACTCTAGGCCTAGTTGTTTTTTAGTTACAGAGGTTATAGCCTAGGTCATGATTTCTTGCCTACTTACAGCGAATAGACTAGGCCTATTGTAGATTGGTAACATATTTGCTTAATAGGCCTAGGCTCTGTTGGCTGTGCAATTGTCTCGATTTGACTATTTTTACCTAATTAGGCCTAAAGCAGCCTCAGTCTATTCCCAAAACCCCAAACAGTATCCCATGTTAAGCCCTAGGCTAGGCCTAGGCCTAATCCCACTCTCAACCAAAATTCGAACTGATAAATTCGTACCTACCGGTAGGGCTGTCTAGGCTAGGCCTATATTTTTCGTGAATAGATATAGAAAATGGTTTAAAGGAAAAGGAAAGAGCATCCTATATTATGTTATAGCACTGTGTATGGTTGTATTAAACTAAAGCAGGACTTACCTTTGACCGGGTATAGGCTCTCCTAGTGTTTACTAGGCCTATACCCCTTTGAAAGGACATTAGCCTAGCCTAACCTAACAACCTTACCTAACCTATCATAGTAGGCTATTATGGGTGGGGGCTGCTGCCCCCACACCCAATTTTTGGTGTATTTGTCTATTTTGCCCCCTGCTGGCACCCTCAACATATTACTGTATCCATTGGCATTCAAAATAGACGGGAACATGATTGCAGACGTCCGCCGCCTCCGTCATGTTTACATTTGTCGATCGCCGTTGTTAAGTTCGTGTCTATTTTGACGGAGATTTATTTTGGTTATTTGCCCCCTGCTGGAAATATATATTATGATGACAATATGTCATGGGGGGGGGGGTGAAGGGGGGCAAAGCCCAACCTCAATATATTATTGTATCCAAAGGCAGTCTAAATAGACAGAAAAAGGATGGCAAGCGTCCGACGCCACTACTCGTACGCGTAGTGTAAACAAGGCTGGCGATACACCCGGTAACTATATCCTACCCGGCTAATGTCCTTTCAAAGGGGGAGCCTATAAATTAGTAAACACTAGGATAGCCTATACAACGCAACTCTTGCCGATAGGCCTAGCCTAAAGGCTAACCTATTCATAAAGGTGTCTATTTTGACGGCAATTTTTTCGGTTATTTGCCCCCTGCTGGCAATATATATGATGGTGAAAATATGTCATGGTGGGGGGTGGTCAAAGCCCCCCTCAACATATTATTGTATCCAATGGCATTCAATATAGACAGGAACTTTATTGCAAACGTCCGACACCTCCCCCGCCACTGCCATGTTTACATGTGTCGATCGCCGTGGTTAAGTTCGCGTCTATTTTGACGGCGATTTTTTTTCGGTTATTTGCCCCCTGCTGGCAATATATATGATGATAACAATATGTCATGAGGGGGGGGGGGCCTCAACAATGACCTCTAACCTCTGTATCTCAAATAGGGCTAGAGCAAATTGGCTGCAAATTTCCACATCTAGGCTATTCCTTGACTGACTCTTCCCAAATGGTAGACATATTAGCTTGATCACTCTAGGCCTAGTTGTTTTTTAGTTACAGAGGTTATAGCCTAGGTCATGATTTCTTGCCTACTTACAGCGAATAGACTAGGCCTATTGTAGATTGGTAAAATATTTGCTTAATAGGCCTAGGCTATGCAATTGTCTCGATTTGACTAATTTTACCTAATTAGGCCTAAAGCAGCCTCAGTCTATTCCCAAACCCCAAACAGTATCCCATGTTAAGCCCTAGGCTAGGCCTAGGCCTAATCCCACTCTCAATCAAAATTCGATCTGAAAAATTCGTACCTACCGGTAGCCCTGCCTAGGCTAGGCCTATATTTTTTGTGAATAAATATAGAACATGGTTTAAAGGAAAGACCATCCTATAATATATTATGTTCAAATAATATGTAATAGCACTGTGTATGGTTGTATTACATTTAAATAGTGATAGATGTGTATATTAATGGGATAAATACTCCGAAGTTCGCATATGTTAAGAAAATTATATTCCAACACAGTTGCCAGATACTAATCAATCCCATTATCATTATATCATAATGGTTTTTACTCAATTGCATAATTTCAAATACCTAGGACATTAATATAATATTTTCCTATTTTTTTTGTAGTGATATTTGTATGATTTAGTGGTATATTGGTGTCTGTCTAGGGTTATAATGCATTGTGAAAGTTACCTCTGCATCTCTGACTTGGTATAACAGTTCGGTATGGGCCGGCTTAAGTACCCCTGCTTTCTTTGAGTACTACACGGCAAGAGAAGCTTTCGGTTCTGTCACAGACTGTCATTACTGTTCAAGGTAAACAGCAACTGCTAAATTCGACATCATGTTCAAATAATATGTAATAGCATTATCTATGGTTGTATTAGACAACAATCGTGATAGGTTTCTATTTTATGTGGATAAATAGTATTAAGCTGAATAAACTAAATACCGAAAGTTCACTAGAGTGGTTGTTGATACATATGAGGGAGGATGGAGATAGGAAGGAAGGGCTAGGCAGTGTTGCCAGTTGTATCGCTACATATTACCGCTAGATGTAGAGCTATTTACTTCAATTTAGCAGCCATGTTTTCATATCTAGAGAGATTTACTAGGGATAATTTAAAAATTTCAGACATTCTAGTCATATTACATTGTAAAATTTGCAAAACAAACAAACCAAAACTCTTTAGAAATTGCAGCATTATTCTAACATTCTTTGACTATGTAGCAACATGCTAGCGACTTTTGAGAAAGGATCTAGCTTTGGCTATGTAGCAACATGCTAGCGACTTTTGAGAAAGGATCTAGCGGTATTTCGTGGTAACACTTTAGGAGGGTTAAAATACGAGTCACACGGGCAATTGCCAAAACTTTAAAGGTCCATATCATTGTTATTAAACTAAGCATTTGGCAAAGGGAGGAATTGTTAAAAACCTTAGCCAATACTCTGTCATTCACCAAAAATAAATTTGAATTTATCATTATTATTTGGTAGGGTAGGTATGTATAGGTAGGTTGGCTAAATAATTGCTGGCATTCGTAGGGACTCGAACTGTTTTGAGAGAGTTAAAAAAAAAAATATATAGATCTGAATAATAAAGAGATTATGTTATTAAGCAAAACTGGGGGATGTGTGGAAGCCTACAGAAACTTTGTGTGGGTAGCGAATTCGGTTTTAAAGTAATTTAAGAATAGACAGTTTTCAATGCTGCGGCCAAACTATTCCACCCATTTATATTTTTTTTGGTATCAAAACGTTCGGAATCGCGAGCATCACCCAACTACGCAAGCATGGCTTTGATCATCGGCGTAGTTTTCAAGATGTGGAATTCGAGTTTTTTTCAAGATTGCCGGAAAAAACCCACGTGCAAAAGCAAAACCTTCTCTATAAAATTTGCGGAGCATTAGTAGGGGAGTGCGTATGCCAAAGCCCAGTCGTTTCCTGTGAGTGGGAGAGACGGTATTTAGGCGTCAAGTTTTTCGGGAAATCGGCTGCCACGGACCTGTTTGGCTGCCATGCCGGATGTTTAGCATATCAAAAGTTGCCCAATACAAAAACGCACCTCGATCCCGATCCAAAAAGCGGTTCTGGAGTTATTGCGTCGAAACCGGCGCGTAAGAAGAATTTGGATGAAATCCCAGGTTTAATGATTACAATAGGGGTTCCCCGTAGGGGACGAAAACCCTAATTAAAGTTACAAGCAACGTTGTCCGGGGTTCGAACGGTTTTGCAAGCAGGGTATTGTGTTGGATACAAAATCTGTGTCACAGATATCAAAAGATCATTTAACTTATTGGGCATGGAGAAACTACAGAAGGAACAGATTGTGCAAACAAACAAGAGCGAGAGAGGGAGAGATTGGCTGTATAAGGGAACTGGCTCTATTAGTTTAGTAACATAGTTGTAGATATGTGGAATAGGCTACCGAATGCTATAATGGGATCAAGAACAATAGAGCTTCAACTTGAAATTAGATAGAATGAGATGGGTTGGGTGTGAAAGGGATCTGCTATGTGTAGGTCAATCAGCTTTCTGCAGACTCCCGTTTTCTTATTTTTTTATGTTCTCATTTGTGAGGGAGAGAGAGAGTATGGCAAGAGAGAATAGGATGTCGTAAACGTTAGGAAGATAGCGATAAATATGAGAGAGAGAGCGCGGGATGGGTTGGGTGTGAAAGGGATCTGATGTGTGGGCCAATCGGCTCTCTGCAGACTCTGGTTTCCTTATGTTCTCATTTGTGAGAGAGAGAAAGAGACTAGGATGTCATAAATGTAAGGAAGACAGATATAAATGAGAGTGTTTTTATGAGATGGGTTGGGTGTGAAAAGTATCTGTCTTGTGTGGGCCAATTGGCTCTCTACAGACTCCCATTTTGTTATGTTCCTATTTCTTACAATTGCGTTTTGGTTGTAGGTATATGATAACATGGGTGTATAGTAAGTAGTGTAAATAACAGGTAACATTTATGAGATGGGTTGGGTGTGAAAGGGATCTGCCTTATGTGGGCCACTTGGCTCTCTACAGACTCCCATTTTCATCATGGTTGCATGTGTAAGGGATCTGCCTCAGTTGTACCGGTGTGCCCACAACCAAGAGCGAGAGAGAAAGAGATTGGCTGTGTAAGGGATCTGCCTCTATTTGCTTGGTAAAAGAGTTGTAGATATGTGGAATAGGCTACCGAGTGCTATAGTGGGATCAATAACAATAGAGCTTCAACATAAAATTTGATAGGACGAGAGGGGTTGGGTGTGAAAGGGATCTGCCGTGTGTGGGCCAATCGGCTCTCTGCAGACTCCCATTTTCATCTTGGTAGCATGTGTAAGGGATCTGACTCATTTGTACCAGTGTGCAAATAAGAGAGAGAGAGAGATTGGCTGTGTAAGAGATCTGCGTTTCTCGTAACAGAGTCGTAGATATGTGAAATAGGCTACCTAGTGCTATAGTGGGATCAAGAACAATAGAGAAACTCAAGATAAAATCAGATAGTCATATGGATGAAATGGATTGGATGTGAAAGGGATCTGCCTTTTGTGGGCCACTTGTCGTTCTGCAGATTCCCATGTTCATCTTAGTTGCATGTGTAAGGGATCTGCCTCATTTGTACCTGTTGCAAACAAACCAGCGACAGAGAGAGACTGGGTGTGTAAGGGATCGGCCTCTATTCGTTTAGTAACAGAGTTGTAGATATGTGGAATAGGCTACCGAGTCCTATAGTGGGATCAAGTACAATAGAGTTCAACATAAAAGTAGATAGGACGAGATGGGTTGGGTGTGAAAGGCTGCCACGGGTGTGTCTGGCCACCATTTTGGATATTATATCAAAAGTTGCCCAATACAAAAATGCACCTTTTGTCAAAGTTTGGTCCCGATCCGACAAGCAGTTCCGGAGTTATTGCGTAAAAACCGGACTATATATATTTTTATGGAAAAATGCAATACTCTTGAGCCCCTGAAGATGTTGCTTGCTGTTTGAGGGAGGAGGGAAGGTAAGTCACACCACACCAAAAAATTTCAAAACTTTGTCATTAAACTAAGCATTTGGCAAAGGAAGGAATTGTTAAAAACCTTAGCCAATACTCTACTATGCACCAACAATAAATTTTAATTATCATTATTATTTGGTAGGGTAGGTATGTATAGGTAGTGTTACGTTACGAGCGGGGTTCGAAACCGTATCATAAAGAAACATTCCACTAAAACCACAAAATGAGGACTTATTACTTAGCCTCACAAAATGCAGTAGATATGACTATCATTTTCAGTCAAGAAGAAGTAGCATGTTAAACTTCCACAAAATTAGCGACTCTCTTTGTAGTCACTAAAACCTTGGTAGGTGAAAAAATGTGGCAAGTTCATAAAATATCAGTTGATATCAAATGTCTCTTTTAGCCTAAAAAAAACAAAGATATTCCTTTCTCATCACTCGTTCATAATTAGTTATCTTTAGTTACTTTGACTTAGATTCACCCCAACAATCAAAAGAATAATATAGTAGCACAAAGATAAAATGTAAAGATTATGTAAAATAAAATTATAATTTATTTACATGATTAATTATACACAAAAGTTAATTCTAGTGAAAATATCAGAGTGAGAAACATTGAAGTGAAATAATAAAGACACTCTTAAGCAAAATAATATATAGTTACATAATTACCCTCCAAGAGAGTAAGTGAAAGCAATCAATAAACATAGAAAAATCCCTGGCTATACTTATTCAACTCATGGTGATTCTTTTACAAACGAACTCTGGGCAGGTCAGCTTTAGATGGTGGTGGAGATTACACTACCTGCCTCAAGGAGTGCTGCCGTTTTTCCGCAGTTATTTGATCCGCTGTTTTTTTTTTTTTTTTTTTTTTTTTTTTAAGAGACAATGAACGGAGGAAGGAAAAACACAGATAAAACAAAAAGGTCCATGTGCCTAAAGGCATCCTCCATTCATAAAATGTTTGTAACAACTGGATTTAAACATTTGTAGATTGTAAGTTTGTGGAAAGCAATTCGAGGGAAGTGAATTCCAAAGAGTAGTAGCTCTGGGATAAATTAATTCTGATAAGCAGAAGTTCTGCATTGTGGAGGAGAAAGTGTAAATTCATGGGTGCTCTCAGCTGCCCTAGTTCTACGGGGAAAGATGTGGAGAGGCGGCACAATTGAAGCAAGTTCCTCGGAACAATTGCTGTGAAAATATCTGTAGAATAATGCAAGGGATGCAACGTTTCTTCGTATGGATAATGTAGGAAGGTCCTGTGTGATTGCAGGGTTATTGATTAATCTAATACAATTACAATTTGTTTTAAGAAAACGGATATATTGATGGAGTAACTTGGTAAGAATTAGGTGTGCACCTTTATGTATGTATGTCTGTCAGTCTGTATGTACGTATATGTCTAGGCATGTATGTGTTTTATGTATGCATATGTACAGTAGCCATATGAAGTTCGTAGTCTCAGAAAATATAATTATTAAATGATGCAATAGACTACTTCCGAGTTTCGTTCTATAAGCAAGTTGGAGTTGTAGACATCGATATTTAACATAATTATACCAGCTAAAATACAGTTATAGTACATTTATAGATACATAAAATCCAATTCAACATACTCTTTAGCCATCCGAAACCTACATTATTATTGCAATTTATGTTTACTATCGATGACTACAACTCCAACTTCCTTGTAGAACGAAACTCGCATGTGGTCAATTACATTTCTTTTAAGATTGCTGTAGGAAACATTATCACTTATATATGTCTTGATTCATCCTCTTTTTACATTAAATATACAGTTCTGTAAATGTAGTTTATACATTAACTGTTGAGCTTCTAATAAATCTAATTAAGATTGTTGGAACTCTGTCAACTGTAGCCAATATTTGGGTATATAACTGAGTAGGTTATAATACACCAACAAACAAAATTAGTGTCGCCGCTCCAAAATGTCTACTTTAATTGTGTCTATTAGAATAAGACAAATGTACTCCTCGCACACCTGAACAAAGCTTGGATATATAAGCTTTGTTCAGATGTGTTAGGGAATAATGTTATCTTATAAAACAAAAGAGAACCCTAAGGTAGAGATTTTGGAGCGGCAAACACTAAATTTGTCCCTGAGTGTACATCTATAGTATGTATGTACACTCATGGACACACGATTTTATCCATCCTGTGAATAAATTACGCAAGTATTACATTTTGAAGCAACCAGTTTATGTATAATCAATATTTTATGCCATTATCAGTTTGTAAATTTATGGAAAAGTAAGTTTTTTTGTTTTTGTATATACTGTATATCATAACATTTAATTACATAATGACAATCCTAGTATGGTTAAGAACATATATCCGGGACTATACATGTATATATATATGTGTTTATAAATAATTATATGCTCCTTGTTTGACCACTCAACTTAGACCTTGGTACTATAGGTAGGCCTAATGATTTCTTGCTCATAATCACGATTCAAGTTATGTTCACTTATTTTACTAAAGTTGTCTCATCATGTTGTAATCGACGGAATGTGTGTGTTTTTGCGATTAATATAGTGTATTTGTCTTGAATTTTGGCATAAAATATTCAGATTGCAACTGTATTATGTGTTACTAGCTTTCATTGACATTTCATGTACTCTGTGATATGTTTTATAAGTTGCATGTCCGACACCGATAACGCTCCCTAAAGTGTTGGGGATTGTACTGAGAGGTAATTATAGACCAACCTTTTAAAAATATTGGAACAGTTTTATGCAATATGTTATTATTATTTGAGATAGGGAAGAAAAGCGCCTAGGAAACAAACCACAGAGATGAGGCCCTGCACGCACCAACAACCACTGCCACCGCGACACCAAGACAAGAGGGCACAAGCGAGTCCTCACCATGCTTCGCTCGGGTCACCTGCATCACTCAGGCACTTCCCCCGACCCCAGGAAAGAACATACCTGTGAGGACGGCACCTACTGATGATATACCTAACAAAGATAATCCCTCACGACGTCGTAATAAACAAACCGTGCATAAAGATCAAGTTATCTGCTCAACAGGTGGCGTTGTGTGTGTGTAAGTGTGAGAGTCCGAGTGTAGGGGAAGAGACAGTGAAGCACGGGAACGAGGTGGCTTCAGAGATGGGGTCGTTTCGGGCCATGAGTGAGCACCGTGCCTCATGTGAAGGCAAGATGGCAGGTGCTCGTTGTACTCTACGTGCTTCACATGTCTCACTCCCTAGACTGGAATAAGACCTCACGGGCTTCACTGTTCATTGTAAAGCGGTGAATGTTAACCATCTCACGACCATAGGACGCAGAGGTTGCCAGATTAGCAATAAGAAATAGATTACTCTCACTGTTATAATTACCTCTCCAAAATTAGTTTTCTGCCCACAGCTAACTCAAAGACAACTGCAGAGGTTGAAGGAAACAAACTAAAGGTTTATAGATACCCCTGACGGTAACAAAGGATTTAAAGTATCCCTAATAGGCTCAAAAATCGCGTCAGGATGTGAGAGGGTTAAGGCTCTCAGCCTATGCCCAAGAGGAAGTAAGTTGGAATATATAAAAAAAAAAAAAAAAAAAAAAAAAACACCACCGCAGCCGGCCCAGACCCTCCTCCAGGCCCAGCCGTCCCTCTAGCCCTGAAATGCCCCACCGAGGAGAACGACGAAAGTGGTAAGACCATCTCAGCCTACCTCATCATCAGTAGAGTTAAACAGATACTATTACCACACCGGTAGGGATAGTATCAAAAGACTTGGGACTATTAACTGAGAAATTGCCTTGAGGGAGTAAGACACTGGTGGAACTACTCGACGCATTTCTCAAAGGTACCTTGGATTTGCTAGTATTCTTGTTGGACCACACTGGTGACCACCCAACATCTTTACATTACCTTGGTACAGGATTTACTGTAATTAAAGTATGCAATACCGACAAGCGCTCTAGTTCTAGTAAACCTACAAAAATAGTAAGGGTGGTTGGAAGAGCGCAAGACACTGGTGAAACGGCTTCCTTCTCAGTCAAGACTTGTAGTGGAGGGTGTAACGACACTGGTGAAACAACTCCCTACATAAGTCCTGCAATACGAGAGCGTAAGACACTGGTGAAACGGCTCGTACTCGTATAACCACAACATCTAACATCAAAGTTTTTTCAGAGATTCCTGTAGGAAGTCAAGGTCAAGGAATCGTAGTGGAGGGTGTAAGACACTGGTGAAACGACTCCCTACTCAAGTCATACGATACGAGAGTGTACTACACTGGTGAAATGGTTCGTATTCGTAAAAGACCTCAACCCCGTAGATCTTCAGAGGACCCCAAGGAAGTCTTCGCCAGCTCTGCAACCGTCACACGGCAGGAACACCACCACGGACCAGGTCGTCATCAGGAATACAATGCAGCCGCATCTCGAAAGACTGTCTGAACCTGCCAAAGTTCTTCCCCTTGAGACGCCTAGTGGATCCTCGATCGTGCTGTTATATTATTACCTATCCATGTCTGATGTAACATTACACTTATAATCATATGTTACTGTGAAATAAGAATAATCTATGTTTGTACTCTGCGTTATATTATCCTCTATTGTCTTCGTGCTTGTGTTTGTGTTGGTCTCCTTTTCTCCAGTCAAGTAAGAATCTATCTAATTAGTCAATACAACCCCAGTAAAAACCTGATATAACATTATTATTATTATTAAGGTAGTAGTAGTAAACATACTGTACGTTTTACGTTTTTTACGTTGATATTAGTTAAAGCCAAATAAATTGCCATTTTAACAAATATGATCAATACCTAAAATACGAGAGAAAACACGAGACTCAGGATATAGTAGCGACCAGAGCAAGAAAAAAAGAAAACGGAAAGACCAACAAGAACGGGAAGACGCCAGTAGGAAAGAAGGAAGGACAGAAAGACAGAAAATGGGAGGTCCACAAGAACGAGAAGCAAAACTAGAGCCCCGAGAAATCAGAACCAATGCCATCAGGGAAGTCGACCAAAGCCCTTTAAAGTTGACACCTTAACTCCATACCCCCATTACTCGCAGATACCTCGCCTTGGACTACGTTGCTGAATGTGTATGACTTGCCCGGTGAAACCAGCAGAGGGCAGACAGGGTGAAGTCAGAGTAGCTGCCGATTCCTAGGTGAAACATGATCTGCCCGTACACTGGTCAGTGCAGTCAAACATCATCTAGCCCTATCCAATCTCCTGGTCTAATTCCAATTGCCTGTACATTGGTCAGTGCAAGAAGATACATGGACTTGGAGCTTCCTAAACTGTCCCACTTGCCTAAAGATAGTAAAGGAGGAATTGTATAATAACGACGAGTTCTTAGTACACTTGTCCATACGACTCTAGTTATTGTGTAGATCCTGGGTAATGACTTACTGCCATTTTACTGGTCCGATTAGTCTGTCGAGCCCGGTTATTGAGCTTTAGCTTGCTACCAGTCTACTGGTCCGTGTAGCCTGCTATAACTCAGTCCCTGGGTAGTGATCCAAACCGTACCGAGAAATTGTTAGGTGGACAGTACACTGGTCCGAGCCGCCTAATAGATTCTCTGGCCATACCCAACTTGGGTATTGATAGTTGTCCAGGCCATAATGACTTCTCCCTTACTCGAGAGAGAAATTGCGTGGTGGACAGTAGGCTACACTGGTCCGCGCTGCCTAGTAGGTTCTCTAACGGTCTAACCCTCCAGGCTTGGTATCACCAGTACACTGGTCCGTATGTAGCCTGAGACTTGAGTGTAGGAGTTGCTAGATTACCAGTACACTGATCTGTGTTCCCTAGTAATTTCTCTGATCCCTCTCCCTTACCTCTCAACACCTGGATGGTAAGGAGCCAACTCACAGCCGTGTCAAGACCTGTTAGAGGACGTTGTTAGAGGACCACCCACCACCAACCCTGACGTTGAAGCCACAACAAGGACGAGCACGAGGAAGATCCGTAGATGTTGGACCACAGCACCAGAACGAAGAACTTAGCTTGCTGAAGGCTGTATAAGTGTATAACAGACCTCCCTTATCACTTGTTAGGCCTCTATAGACGAGGATACAAACCACACATATGTATCGTTATAAAGTAGAATATTTTGTAAATGAACTCTTTGTGAGATCACATATGGTAATATTTCACTTTATAGCTGCACACACCCATACAGTGATACACATAAAATCAACCCCAGTGACACTATCTTTCCACGCCCGTGACCAAATGACTTGTGATTATTTCATTGTGTTTATACTTTCATTTCATGCTAAATTAATTCGAGAAATGCTTCCGTGACTTGTCTAAATCTATGTGCGAAGACTTCTAAGTGCGAAGACTTCTAAGTGCACTTTTTAGGATACCAATATATCCGTGATAAACTCTGATATATGAGAGACACTCAGTGAATTATTTACATGTATTTTGTAGATGGATTGGGTGGAGGAAAAACACAGGAAAGAGATATGATTCTTTATTTTCTAATCTTTCCAGCTATGTATTACCCATCTTCAGAGAGACTGAGAAAGTCTCTCTGAAGATGGGTAATACATAGCCCAAAACTTTAGCAAACAAAGAAGCATAACTCTTCCCAGTATTTTTCCTCCACCCAATCCATCTACCTGTCAATATGAATAATTCACATATATTTTGTGTGTAATTTCTATTGCTAATTCAAAGGAGCAGTAAACCTCCAGTCTTAATACTTGCAATTAATCTTAGCTCCGGTGTATATCATATTCTATTCCATATCCATGATTTTGTGTATGGTATTTTATGCCATTATATGTCTGAACCATTAGCCAAGTAAGCCATCATATGTTGTTATCTATATTGAATATAATAACTATATACAGTATGTACTCCTGTGTTGTCCTTACACCTCTGCATGTATGTGTGTGTGTCTGTGTGTGAATTCCTTCTCTGCCACACCAGTTAAGTTAGGATCCACCTTGTATCCAGTAAACCCAGCAAAAAGCCTGGTATAACAAAACCCAAATGATGAAATATAGGCTATCTGTGTTTATTAACCCTTCCTACCCGGGCAGTCTTAGCTAATGACGGTCGCCCCTATCCGGGCGATATGGCCGAAAAACGTCTAGGCCTAGGCTACCGTATTTATGTTTATTTTCACTGCTAGAACTTTCCCACTCATCTATAATCGTAGTGCGGTTTTCAATCTGTATTTTGGCATTGAGTAGAGCTCTGTAAGTCAACTGGTTCAGTTGTGATGACGATTTCAGTGGAGCCAATATTGCAGAGATGTTGCCAATATGGGGGCTTTTTAGACACTAATTTCGTCATGACGTCATAACAATAACATTGAGGAGTCTTCTCCTTCTTGATTTCGGAGGTGCGGTGACGAACGCTTGGGTTTGTTGACATACGTCGTACGCACGGCGTTCGGACCAAGCTTAATTAGGCTATTAAGCTCATGCCTTAGATAAGGCATACCGGGTAGCGGCCCTTCTTTCGTGCTGTCCTTACCTAAGGCAGCCCGGGTAGGAAGGGTTAATATTTACGAATATACAGTACAAGTTCTACCATTTAGGAGTAATGAATACAGGGTAATGCTTGCAAATATATACTGTACTATACTGTATACTCAAGCAAAACAATAGTCTATAATTATGTATGAATATACTGTATATATATATATATATATATATATATATATATATATTATATGTACTCATATTAACTATAAATCTAGTACATTCTACATTGCACATGTTCCGTCTCTCTCTGAGATTGTATTTATGACAGCAAAAATAGTATTGTTGAATTAGGAGAGTTCCTTGTTATGCAGTAGTTAATTCACCTTCTTATGAAACTATTAAGATACTACACTCAAATTTCAATTATACTATTTTGTCTTCCATAAATACAATCTCAGAGATAAACGGAATTTGTGCAGGGAACTGTAGCCTACAATGTAAGGAGACCGCGAATGTTTTGGTGTCTGTATTATAAATACTTGTATGTCAATATAGTTACAGGTATATTTTATATTTGTTTTGAGTGGCATGGAAACTATATAGGCTACTGTACATTATGTAATGTTGTATTGAACACATTAATGGGGCTTAGAACCGTATTAAACATTATATATTAATTTCACTCAGCGTGGAAATTAATATTCCGAATTATTTGGATAATGCGGAAATTCGGAATACAATTTCCGCACTTCGTCTTCCCACACTTTAAATTCCGCGTTTGGTGACGTATTTCCGCATTCTGGCAGCCCTGCAGTACGGTGACAAGGTAGGCGTATATACCCTCAGCTCACCTGGCTCTGATACCAAACTCTCGAATTATACTAATCATCAACTCATTATATACTCGCTGGGTTAAAGTATTACTTTTACCAAGAACTCTATGATATATCTTGTAATCCATACTTATGATTAGGAAAGCCAAATACATTATTACCTAGTTATAATCAATATCATTCATACGTCAGGCAACGAAGGAGAGAAGGAGAGTTGGAGGGAAAGGGGGGCGGGGGGAATTGAGTAGGAGCAAGGGTGTAGAGGAATAGGGAGGAGAGTGGAATGTGGGGATTACTGGAAGAAAAAGGGGGGGGGGTGAGGAGAAAACTGCTTCTACTACCACACCACACTGATGGTACATTCATGAACAAAAATATCTTCCTATATAGGATACTAAGCTGTCTACAGGTCGAATTAATTATACCAGGCTCATAACATTGCATACGATATTCAATCATAAATAATTAAAGATCGCATCCATCATAATAAGCACAATACCACAATTACAACCAGTGACACTTGATTAAAATAGAAATCCCTAACAGTAGGTTGGTTATATAATTGCTGGAATTCGTAGGGACTCTAACTATTTTGAGAGAGTTAAATTTAAAAATGTATGGATCTGAATGATTAATATAACTATTATTAAGTAAAACTAGGGGATGCTGGGAAGCTAATAGACTGAAGACTGAAAACGTTGTGTGGGTACCTCACACGGTTTTAAAGTAATTTATGAATAGACAATTTTCAATGCTGCGGCCAAACTATTCCACCAATTTCTATTCTTTTGGTACCAAAACGTTCGGAATTGCGAGCCTTACCCAACTACGCAAACATGGCTTTGATCACCTGCTTAGTTTTCAAGATGTGGATTTTTAAGTGTTTTCGAGTTTTTTTCAAGATTGCCGGAAAAAAAACCCACATGCAAAGCAAAACCTTTTCCATAACATTTGCGGAGCATTAGTAGTGGAGTTTATACGTCAAAGCCCAATAATTTCCGATTAGTGGGAAAGACAGTATTTACGTTTCAAATTTTTCGGGAATTGGGCTGCCACGGACCAGTTTGGCTTCCATTTCGGATGTTTAGCATATCAATAGTTGCCCAATACAAAAACGCACCTTGTGTGAAAGTTTGATCCCGAACCAAAAAGCAGTTCTGGAGTTAATGCGTAAAAAACAGCGTGGAAAAATAATTTGGAAGAATAAGAAGATATAATGATTACAATAGGGGTTCCCCGCAGGGCTCGAACCCCTAATAATAATACAATAAATTAATAAAAAACAAATGGAACTCACATAAAACCTAATAACGCGTACAAACAATGAATAAAATACTTTCAACTTTAGGTACACAGTACAGTAGTTTGAGATTTGAAAATGCTAGAAAATAACTGTAGATGAAGCAGTGGCTAACTGACGGTCCTCGCGCTGCAAGCAGACTTAGAGAAGGCGCACGAAATTTTGAATTACGCAAACACATTTCTCTACGGGAATTATGGGAATATCCTTTATCTTTTAGGGCATTGATTGTCTTTGTACACGAAAGTATTCAAGTAACTCCATAGGTAATAATTTGGGGGGTTCAGATCAGGTGAGCAAGGCGCCCACTCAATGAGTTGGACGTAACATTGTTGGCTGAGCCACAGCAAAGTTTAATTTAATGAATGAGGATTGACTCCACATTGTGGGAACCATTGTGCAGCTCTTGTGATGTTCCTGCATTGCCCGAATGCGAAAATGTAATAGCATTTTGTTGGGTTGCCTTTTTGTTGGGGGGGGAGGGCTCTTTTTAGAAGAAAAACGTCCACCAATGTGCTTGTGCTAAATAAATGCCTCATTGCATGTAACCTATACGTCATTCACCATGTGCAATCGAAGATTTAATGTGTGTGAACAAACACAACCCTATTTCTTTATTTAACCCTTCCTGGAAGAAAAAAAACTAAAGAATTGCATCAATGGTGGCGATTCATTTATGTCCACCCCCTCCAGGATCAAGGTTTTTAGTAATAGAGGGATACATAGATACACCTGAACCAAGCATACAGTATTAACATATTTGTTCCGAAGTTATACAATCGAACAGTGTCAAAGTTAAATTAATATAATAACTTTCAAAGAGTAGCCAGAGAAAACAGAAACATAAAGGAATTCGTGTTGTATTATAACTTACAGAACTAATAGGCTACATTTAATCCATACAATCAGTTTTTCTCTTTCTTTAAAAAAAAACAAAAAAAACATTCCTCAACCCATCTGGACAAACCAATATTATTCTTCAGTTTGTATAAAGAATATGTTTCTTTTAATATCAAGGAAGAGCTACTAAACTGAGCTTTTAAAGCTAGGACACACCTAATGAAATGAAGAATAATATCGAGAGAAAGAAATAATGTAGAAGGTGTGAAAGATATAAATTACTTTTGAGTTTGTTATTTTTACAAATAAAAGAAAACAAACAAAATAAGTTTAAGGCATGAGAATGTGTTAAGATCGGAGGAGTAACTATTTCATTGCAGAAAAAGAACGGCATAAAGTTAAAGTTGTGAAAATAAGACAAGACCTTTGAGCTGGACTGTACGACAAGAGTCCGCATCCTAGCATCAAACACCAGATATTAGCAGTGATAGTTTATCAACAGTGAAGGGGGATAGTAATACTATTTTATTACGCCAATGTATTATAATTGACAAAAGTGGTAAGCAAATATTAGTGCGATATTACTGCATTATAAGGCCCATCCAATAGTCGATATAAATCAACTTTACAGATAATCCTAAATGTTTAGTATGAATATGAATGAACATGATGGTTTGGCAGTGATTTGTAAATTGACCTCGTAAATTGATTAATGGTCATTGTGTTCAAAACTAGAACTCATTCATCCAATCAAACTTTACTTTTAAAGTAAAATTAACATTAACTGCATATGTAAAATATACCGAATATAGCAGAATGCACCAAATATGATGCCAACAATGGCGCAGGAGTAGTAATTAGGCCAAAGTGGAAATGTCAGGACTTAAACACCGGGCGAAAAAAAACAGGTGAAAGAAGTGGGTCCGTAAAGTCAGAATAGATGGTCAATTGAGCTCAAATGAGGTGGAGCTAACGTAGGGACAGGGGCTGGATTGGGGTGGCGATGAGGGGCTGGGGGAGTGAAGATTGAGCATGGATGACAATATGCCACAGGGGAGGAACGGCGTGATCCAGGTCACTGAATCGATTTCCTTCGGTAATTTTCCCTGACCAACTGTATCTGGTATGACAGCTTTGTAATTAAGATTGATAATATATAAGCCATATCACTTGATAAATCTACCTTCAGTATTGTTACTGAAATGTAACCAGCATAGAGTCGGTGGCATACATTTTTTTGTTTTGTTTTACATAATTGTTATATGTTGCTCGGAATAACAACATAGGACAATATCGTATTAACCCCTTATGTACCGGCGCCGTCCATTTAACTTTATTTTGGCTACTATTAGACGATTGTATTCAGTTTCACGAGGCCTTCGACAAATAACAGGCTTCGATGTGTCTCACTTAACCCTTTCTCCTACCGCAGATACTTCTTAAAATGCATAACATCGTTTAAATATAGCTACAAATATATGAAAATAACGTCGTCAGTAGAGAAGGGGTTAACATTATTTGTTACCATATAGGCCTATCCGACTTTTTCGCTTCCTCACTATTGTGGCTAAAACATGTTTAATTCCTGCCTCTCCACCCCCCTCTCTCCTACTTATGCCTAACATCATAATCTCCTCCACGCATGTACGTACTTTCCATTTATCAAATATTGGATATAAATGTAATAATGTACTCACACCCAACTGCACACTGAATAGCCTAATGTTTTAGTGAAATGAAAGCACATTTTATGGGGCACAGATCTCTGAAGACCGACCCTGCTATCAAATGTACCTGAACCCTCAGGAATAATCTAATATTATTAATTTTACTCACAACACCAAACACCTCACATTGAAATTAATGAAAGCATGTGCTCCACCCAGGATTCGAACCTGGGTTACCACATACATATCTTAAACACTCAAACCATTACACCATCAATACTATTAAAGGTTGAGTACATGACTAAAATTTTATATCCATTTATCGAATATTGGATATCCGTCTAATCATGTACTCAAACCCAACTGCACACTGAACAGCCTAATGCTTTATATGAAAGGAAACCACATGTTATGGGACACAGATTTCTAAGGACCGACCTCGCTACCAAAATATGTACCTGAACCTTTACGAATAATCTCATTTTATTTATTTCACTCACAACACCAAACACCTCTCATCGAATTTAATGAGAGCATGTGCTCCACCCGGGATTAGAAAGAGAGGGTAACACATTTCTTATTCTTTTTTCTACTCAACTAGTTAACTCTGGACCTCTCTGCATTAATCAATTTTGTCTTCACCCAATGACTAAAATACTTTAAACTTTGTTTGTCCAGGCATTTTGACCACAACGTCCGTTAAATTTGGTTCTCTGTCACTCTTTTGACTCCAAGGGAGACACTCGTTACAGGCAACCTGCTTGTTGTCTACTTTATACACATAGACAAAAAATGGATTGGGTCAAACAGGAAAAAAAACCCAGTTATCTAACTTATTAATTTCACTCCACCACTAAACACCACCCAATTACATTAACCCGAGAAGTGCGATAGAACTCACAGAAGTATCTGTATAGCGAATGCGATATGCCTCATGGCAAGGCCATGAAAACAACTTTCAAAAATAACCCAGGAGCTCTCAAAACAAAGGAATATGTCATTAGGTGAGATAATTCCTCTCTAGTACTTTTTACCACTCATCCATATATTTCTCACCACCACCCCCCTTCCCCACCTTTTCCCCCCCTCCTCAAAAAGTCAATTATCACTTATTTTCCCTCTTATTTTCATCATGTATCGGCTATTTTTCGCAGGAATTATTCTCCCCATTCTCCTGTGGTTTCGTACACAACAGCGACACATTTAGAGATCCTATGCAACGAGAGAATATCTCCCGCATCGATCAGTGTGGCGAGACAGGTCAGAGGGGGAGGGTGTATGTCTCGCCACCTCCCGCCTGAGAATACAAGCGGGTGGGGAATGTCATCTTTTTTAGCTACTCAAATGCTTTCCCCACTTATTTTATCACTCTTGAAGCTTCTTTTGTTCATCATATTAGTAAAATATGTGTTCATGGAAAATAAATTATGGTTTATATGATAGATATAACGAATTCTGTCAGAATATTGCATAATTAATTCGCATATAACTACGTTGGTCACACACCCTATTGCGCGATTTATAGGTTAATGAAAGTATGTGATCCTACCGGTATTCGAACCTGGGCTAGCACATACATATCTTAAACACTCTAACCATTACACCATCAAGGCAGTACAGCACATTATCACGATTCATATTCATTTATCGCATACTGGATACCAATCTAATAGTAAAAATGAATATTATGCAATATAAGACTAACATACTGCATAATATAATTATAACTTACTTGTTACGCAGGAAATGTGGCTTACAATATATAGATCCCTGCCACGGCAGACATTTAGTGGGTGTGGTAGTACGTCCTAGCATGTTTCACATGCTCGCACCCAGTCAGGGAACATCCTGACGACGTATACAGACTAAACACACATAAAGCCACTCCAACAGCTTCCTCTCTCTCCAACACCCCTTCTCCCCTCTCTACACGCTTCAGAACAATAGGAAAAGTAGAATGTAAATACGAGGTGCCGGTGCAAAGGCTTATCCCTCAATACTTCATCTGATCTGATATATATACAGTATATATATATATATATATATATATATATATATATATATATACATATATATACAGTATATATATATATATATATATATATATATATATATATATATATATACAGTATATATGTATGTAAGTATGTGTGTGTGTGTGTGTGAGTATGTAGTATCAAAATACTACATAATACACAACATTTTGTTTTATAAAACTAAATGAATCAGAGATGAACACCAAAGTTCCATATAATAATGTTGAGATAGCTTCACCCTGCAGATAGGCCAATTGAAAGAGAGGTAATTATATTACACTGAATGAGGCCAGCACAATGGCCAGGGGACCAAGGGATATTGACAGGCGATTTGACGTAATTTGATTGATATTTTATTTTGTTCTACATAAATATGAGTTATTTGGTTATTGTTCCCCAATTGTATGAGTTTGTATGTACAACACCGATTCAAAACTACACGGTACCTATATAATCTTCTTAACTTATATTGATTGACACCATTTCTGACGAACTGTTGTCTCTATTCTTGTGTATTGTTTTGTCTTTTCCAGACTAAATTAGGCTAGGCTAGCTTGTTTATTATTGCTGCTATCTTTATGCACAAACTATTCCGACTGACTGGAAAACATACTTTGTAGGGAGAGGCAATGAAAATAATCGGAATAGATGGAATGATAAAGCCAACAACAAGAGACAGTTATTCAGGATTATGAATACATCTGATGATCAGCACAATACAGAGCAAGTATTGGAAATATATCCATCCAAGTATAACATAACATTAGCATTCATCAACATATATAATCATTACAGTTCAATTCACTATAGTGTACTATAATAAGATGCAATACTCACTACTATAGCACCCACGTGTTTCACAATCACGAATTGTTCTACAGAAATACACATCACAAAATGCAGTACTATATTTTAATACACTAAACATAACAGTTTATTGGAGACATGCAATGAGTTTGAACCCCTATTCAGCTATCGATTCGTACAATTTGATGATCTGGCTTATCGACAATTATTCCACAGTTCAGAGTGAAAATCAATCTAATCACGTTTTTAGCTACAATAATAAGCTACAATATATGTTTGTTGTTGTTGTTCTTGTTGTTGTGGTCATTTTAATTTAATATAATAATCCTGGACATTGAGTTCCCTTATTACATAATATTATTTTATTGAATATTATACTGAAGGTTTGACCTCCTTGGTTTGTTTTAATTCGGGGCCTGGCCCATCGACTAATAATTACTATAGCTTGAATTTGCCAAGGCGGAACATGTCGCACATGATATAACAGAAAATGTAGGTGAAATGACTAGCAAGCAAAGCAATAAGATATTTTACTAAGCATCTTGCTGGTTAAATATCACGAGAATTTGAAAGATTCTCATAATAATATACTTTTGCTTAAACTTGGATTTGGTGTACAACGGTGTTGATCAGTTGAGTTAGTAAATATAATATTCTTGATATTTAACCTACCCTAATAAAATTACTTGTCATGTAATAGTTTGGTACTTTATCTGATTGGCAGCTAAAGACCATTAACTGAGTAACTATATGTCTTAGAACTACCCGATTAACCCCTTAACCCCTGGGTAACACCATATGGCATCAATTAGGTTAATGGGTAGCATCCTGGGTGATGACTAATGAGGGCAACATGATTCACATCAAGTAATCAAATTTTCCAAGGTGCAATCCCGTCCTTATCGGCCTAGTGATGAAATAAGCTCAATCCTCAGTCCCTCCTGCACTCTCCCTCCTCCCCTACACCATCTCCCATACCCACAAGCACCCCCAACCATCTCTACTTCCCCTTAGGTGATTGCATCCTACCGCCCAGCTTTGTTCACACTATTTTCTTCTGAAAGGATTTGATCATTTTATATAGAGATTTTTCTGACATCCACTATATCATGCAGACTTTCAGTGTCCTCATCAGCAACACCCTGAATATAAGATACAATTATACCAGGTTTATGGGTAAGACAAGTTTTGGAAATATACACTAGACTCTAGAGGGACAGGTACTGTGTGTTAACATTAACTTGACACTTAATATTACTTAACCCAGGATTAAGTGGCTTAATAGGTTCTACTTCAACCAGGGTATTGACAAGGTTTTGACATGAGATGATGAAAAAGGAAATTTATTTTGTCTTCATAACATATTTCCTGACAACTCTGAGAGGACGTGATTGTACATTATTTGATTTACTTTCACATGTTTAACGCATCTGATATTTTACTTATAAGAGGATTTTTATGAACAGAGTAAGTGAATTAACCACAAAATTTGCCTGTTTTTCCAATTCCATGACATTGTAGCTATCTGAAGTATATCAAAACTATAGAGTGTGGGGAAGTTCCACCCATACCGTACTTCTCGAACGGGTAGGGTCAAAATAATTTCGTCTCACCAACGAATCTTCTAATTTTAGTTCTCTACAATCTCTCTCTACATGCCGGAATGCTGTATCTCTCTCAATATTCTACCACTATTACAAAATATGAAACCACATTTTTTACCTCTCAGAAAGTTTAAGAGCTCATAAGCTTCATCACGACACTTCACCATCTATCACATTATGACCTGGGGGAAGAAGATGAAGAAACTTTGTTGCTTTGTTATCCCAGTTTATGAAGACGGTCGCCGGAAAAAGTTGATATAAGTTTGATCAGGAACCCGTCGCTCACCTTAGTGTCTCAGTTGTTTTTTATTTGTTTTTCCTTCCTTTGTGTAAGTGTGGTATGACTATGATAGGTTGTCTCACTTTTCTTGTTGTTGATGCTGTTATTGCTGTGGTTCTGAAGTGTACAAAAATATCTTGGATAATTGGCCAATCTGGTCGTAGATAATAGATCGGTCGTTGTTATTCGACTACCCAGCGATCTGTTACCACTCAACAATATGGTAACACTGCTTCTGATTCCAATTGACCACTTAGAACATTTCGGCTATATTCCGGTTGAAGCTATACTGTATACATAAATATTAAATACACATTTAACTATATGTGAATTTGGGAATAAAATGTATATCTATAAGTTTGATTCCCGGAGGGAAGTAAAGAAAACCTAATATTTACTAGGGCCCAGTAATCATTGACGATATGCCTATTAGTATAATAGTCTCCCTTCAAACGCTGCGTCGCCAGTTTTGAATCTACCGCGCGGGAGGACAGGGAGTACAACTTTATAAGTGCAACGCGTATTCTCTTATTGAATCGTCTTTATGATTGGGTACTCTACGAAAAAAACTTGTAAAAAATGAAAAATAACATTTTACTTAATAATTGCTATACTTATGCTTCCCAACTGCGTGGATGTCTTGCGAGTGGATTCCTGACGCTGGACCTCTAGCGTCTAAACTTCCTTCACTGACATATCAAGATCCAACTAAAAAATCCAGCGAATGGGAAGGGGATGGCAGGGAGGGCACTAACATCGTCAATGATTACGGGGCCCTACTAAATATTAGGTTTTCTTTACTTCCCTCCGGGAATCAAACCTATAATTTAATAGCGGCCCCTCCATCATTGACGATATGCCTGATATATAAGACTGGAGGGGGACATTTGTGACCAACATCAAAACCACCAATCCAAATACCATAGGTAACAAAGAATCCGTATATCAATTTAAGTATTTTTATTGCTTTCATACAATAATAGAAAATTATAAAAAAAAGGTAAGCAGTGCGTTACTTCGAAGAAGATTTTTTTTTTTTTTTTGTTTTTTTTCTATATTCCAACTATTCCCCCTTGGGCATAGGCTGAGAGCCTGTACATTCCACCGCTCAACACAACACGGTGAAGCCCGTGAGGTCTTGTTCCAGTCTGGGGAGTGAGACATGTGAAGCATCCATCATGGCTCGAAGCAGCTCCATCTCTGAAGCGACTGGTTGCTTCACCGTCTCTCCCTCTAGACTCAGACCCTCACTCTCAGAACGCCACCTATTGAGCAGTGAACTCACTAGGCATTGTCCCCCTGTAACATATTTTGAATATGGGAATATTCATACAGTGTTATTTAATCAGGGAACAATGAGGGTATTTTTTTGGTATTTCAGTGGGCTTTGTGGTAATGCACTGATACTAGGTACAGCACAAATTCAATCCCAATAATATCTTCCCTATGACATATCGGGATTTGAACCCGGGTCCATTGGATTACCAATCCAGTGGCATGACCACTCCACCACACCTCCCCATGACTAGACCTTCACTTGAGATCTATTGCATGTGAAGTGAGAACATTCTTGTACTCTAGAACTCTAATCCTTAGGATCATGTTCTGACCTTAACATTATTTGTACAATAAATCTGTTTGTACATTTTTGTTAATACTATCTAGATACAACTATGATAGATTTCTTAAAATAAAATTAAAATATGATTAACTGTATAACCAGTTCTATTAACTGTATAACCAGTTCTATTAACTGTATAACCAGTTCTATTAACTGTATAACCAGTTCTATTAACTGTATAACCAGTTCTATTAACTGTATAACCAGTTCTATTAACTGTATAACCAGTTCTATTAACTGTATAACCAGTTCTATTAACTGTATAACCAGTTATATTAACTGTATAACCAGTTCTATTAACTGTATAACCAGTTCTATTAACTGTATAACCAGTTCTATTAACTGTATAACCAGTTCTATTAACTGTATAACCAGTTCTATTAACTGTATAACCAGTTCTATTCATATCACAGCTCGTGCTTTATCACAATCACTGGCGGAGGGTTCTAGTGGGTCTTAGGGCTATTTTGCACATACCCCCCTCCCTTTTCAACCGTAGAATAACATAAAAACAAATAGCACTTGGACCGCTAGACCCGCTACCGTAATGCGACACAGGTCCGCTTTGGCTTGTCCAGGGCGACCGACAGGTATCGCGTAAGGAATGTGTGATTAGACGCCCACAACTGAGTGTCGGCTATGTCGTTAATAGAACATTTTTGCATAAACCGGAGGGAGACAGCCCACTTTCTAATGTCGTGGGCTCTACCTATTACGCCGGAATTACTTTCCTTAATTACATCTACGAGTAAAGAAGCCAATTTCCTTCTCGTGACATGATGACCTGTCCAGTTAACCCATAGGAAGCCTGGTTGTAGAGGTTGTGCAATCCTCATAAACTTAACTAAAGCTTGTACCGGGCATAAAATGTGATGCGTATGTCCACGTTTAAGCGCCGGGACTGAGAATTTTGAAAAAACGTGATCACAGTGTTAGTTTTTGGCAATAAAAGTAGGAGACGGCGTGATCTGCACATGTCCGTGCAGTCTCCCAAACCTGAGACAATTTGGTTCGTTGCTCATCGCCGCCAGCTCTGACACCCTGTTACCTGTCGCCAAAGCCATAAGGAACACAGCCTTTTTTAATACTGACTCAAAATCTGGCGCATTGTTAAACTTGCGCGATTGAAGTAATTCTATCGCCTTGTCTAGCGACCAGGTAGGCATGAGCTGGCGTGGTGGTGGGCGTAGTTTAAAACATGCTCTCATGAACCCTTTCTCCTCTGCCAGTGGTATGGAGAGACCAGATAGGTCGAAGAAGGGGTTTCTAATGGCAGATAAGTGATTCTTTAAAGTAACAACTGAGAAGCGCTTCTGTTCAAACATATAATCTAAGTATTTAAAAATTAAAGCCACTGAGGCATCAGATTGCGCTGTTTCTGCTATCCAGGTTGTGAAAGTTTTCCAATGTGATTGGTACTGTCTCCTGGTTGACAGAGTATATTGATTCAGAAATATACCATTGACACTCTGCCCATACCGAGTTAGCCATTTTGCATTGTAAATGTCCATAAGGCAAAAGTTAGCGAGGTCTGAAGGTTGCCAATTGTCTCCAAGTGGAATGCAGAGCTCGGGAGTGACACCGGGTTCCTGCACCACATGAGTAATTGGTGATACCACACTTGAGCCGGCCACATTGGCGCGATCATCGAGACTATGCCCCGGTAACCCCGTAGTTTGTGAACTACCCGACACATGAGTGACGCATCTGGAGGCGGAAAAAGATAGATTGAATTCCACCTGTTCCAGTCCTCCAATAAGGCGTCTGGACCCCCCGCCGGAGTTCTTGACGGCGGGTCAGATAGAGGGGAAGTCTGTGATTCCCTTCCGACGCAAATAAATCCACCTGTGGACGGTATGGCCTGCAATCATCTTGTTGAAGATGTTTTGCTTGAGAGCCCATTCTACTAGGGTGCTCTGTCTCTGAGACAAGGCGTCCGCCCAGATGTTTGCCATCCCCGGGAGGTATGATGCGTGGAGATGAATGCTCAGCGATTCGGCCAGAGCAAAAATCTGTTCTGATACTTCCATCAACTCTCGAGACCTCGTTGACCCTTGCTTTTGAATGCAGTGAACTGCAGTCAAGTTGTCCATTCTGAATGCAATTGACTTCCCGTGTAGGGAGGCGCCGTGAGCTTGAAGGAAAAATAATGGGACTAGAAGCTCTTGTTTGTTGATGTGACAAGTTACGTCTTGTGACCAGAGACCCTGAGCATGGTGACCTAGATTGGACTGATAACCCCAACCTATTACCCCTGAAGCGTCTGTGTCTACCCATACCGTAGGTGGAGGAGAAACCCATGTCATTATCGAGTACAATGTTTCGGTCTTTGCTCAGACCGATAGTAAGTTGTGAATTAATCGAGGAATCGGCCATAGTTTTCCTGCCGGCAATAGTGGAAAAAATGTGTTGCCTTCCATGATTTATCGCTTGACTTTCAACCGGCTCAACTTCACAGTTAATTGGATCCAGTTGAGTGAACCGACTAGGGACTCCCACGATTTCCTCGTCGTATTCAGACTGTGGAGAAAACGAAACAGTTTCCTGCAAAATCTGCTGCGATTGTCCACACTCTGAGTAAGAGTCAGATCAGCAGTGTTCCAAACCAGTCCTATCCACTGAATTTCTCTTGTGGGAACAAGGAGCGACTTTGCCAAGTTGACCTTGAACCCTAGAGTTTGTACATGATTTACCGGTAATACTAGTTTGACATGAAATTGACATAACTCCTCTGACTCCGCCGCTACTAGCCAGTCGTCTAGATACCACCACACCTTGATACCTTGGGCTAGCAAGGGCATGAGGGCCTGCCGGACTAATTTTGTAAAGATTCTTGGTGCCAGGTTCAAACCGAAAGGCATTCTCTGGAAGACGTAAGTCTCTTGCCTGATCCTCAAGGCGAGGAATTTTTGGAACCGTTTGTTTATGGGGACATGCCAATAGGCGTCTTTCAGGTCTAGTGAGCACATCCAACCTTGCGGCGGAAGTGCGAGCCTGATTTGATTCACTGTAAGCATCCTGAAGGGTGAATTGTAAATATGTGTGTTCAGGCGCGAGAGATCTACTACTGGTTGCATCTGCACACTGTCCCTCTTCGGCACTAGAAATAGTCTGGAGGTGAAAACAGGGCAAGGTGGATCTATTCGGACAATTATTTGCTTGTTGATCATATCCTGAACAAGCGACTCCACCTCTAAAGAAACATTGTTGACTTCTAGACCTTGACATAAACGAGGTCGCCGGAGCCACTTCCAAGATATGCCTTTGCTTATCAATGTCCTAGCCCATGACCGCCGGGGCCAAGCCCTGCGGCATGCTCGGAACGACCCAGTTTCTGTACTGGGTCTGTTCTGTAGGACAACTCTCGGGTCCAACTCGCCTGTAACAGGCCCTGGGAGAGAGAGAGTGTAGTTGGCAGGTTTTTTGGTGGAGGAGGCGGAGTGGGGTTAAACGGCTGGCTAGGTTTGGCATATGGCTGACCTTGAGCAGGCTACTGGTATGACTTACCCCTATAGCCTGACTGTTTACTCTGCTTGTGTCTGTGCTGAGTACCTCCCTGTTGTTGAGGAGGCTTTGGTTCTCGAAATGACTGTTTAGTCTGAGTAGGATGGGGCTTCCCGCCGCTCTTAGGTTTCGAGTAAGGTTTCTTAAAGGCCTCTTTCTTTGACTGGGAGGTACTCTGCTTACACAAGTCTACCAAATTGAAAACAATACTCCATGTTTCCGGTGGAAGAAGTGGTGCAGTTAATACCGGTGAGAGAGTTACCCGGCGGGCTACATCCTCCAGCAACTTCTTTACCAAGTACACTCTTAAATCTTGTCTTGCTCTAACCGCCTCCATGATAGCTACTCTGATATCACCTAATGATTGAATAGAATTCTGTAGGAGGAGCCTGCATGACAAATCCGTGGCTTTCCTCACATGTTGGTCTGATATGGCTGTTATAGTTGTCGTGAGTGACTGGGCAATCTGGCGACTGACGAGGTATTGAGAGAACATTCTTTATGCTTATTGCGTAGCTTAAAGTCTCTGTCTAAGTGAGCCGGAGGGGGTGTGGCAAAAGGTTCATGCAGGTCGTAAAGTGATAGCTTGGGGGCTGCTAGGAATTCAAATAAAGCAGGTGACACGCCTGAATGAATGAACTTCCTGTGGTACTTGATGGGAGGATTTAGTGGTAATAGTAGATGCAAAAACCTGCGCCTCTAGTTCCCAGTCCACCCACGGACCTACACCTACCTGCCCCACCTCCATGACTGGTGTGTTTGTCTGATCTAGTGCCGGGACTGTATCCAGTTCCGGCGTCAGTGCTTGTAGAGCTTTTATATCATTTACGCCGTCATTCTTAGACCAGTCGGTAAACAGTTTTGCGGATGAGGCCGGAGGTATCGCCGGAGAGGCCGAATACACAAAGAGATCAGCGCCATAAACAGATGGGATGGCTTTAATGGTGACATCTAGTAACCTACCTAGGGCATCCTTAGCTCTTAATTTTCTACTCTTATTGACCTCAATGGTCCAATCACTAGGTACCGGAAGATCCCCCGATACGGTAGCTTGTGCCTGGTACGGTTTCTGAGGAATTGACTGAACCCATGAGCAGTCCGGTCCATAAAGAAGAGGCATAGGGCCTCTCCTCTGTGGAGGCTTATCAAGAGGGGGAGGAGTAACGTCTGTAATGACACGGACGTTAGTAGTAGTCAAGGAGGCCGGCACTGTCGTGCTACTAGCCGTGGCAGTCGCCGGAGTAACGTTAACCAAAGGCAAAGAAGAATGGGGATGTGAAACACCTGAGGGCTGTAACGGCCTTACCGTAGACTCAAGTGGGGGAACTACCACTGTGCTAGTGGAAGGAGCTTGAGAAGAAGGAATCTGTTGTTGTTCTATTACTCTGTGGAGAATATCATGTAGTTCCTCAGTAGTTACACACTTACCGTGGGAACCCCTAGAGGACTGAGACCCACCTTCTGACTCTACTTCGACATTAATAGGTTGAGCTAAGGACAAATTTATGTTTTCCGGCTCTCCTGGTAGTTCTATCACTTCTGGTATTGGCGGCCGGGGGTTTAATAGTTCCGGCGGTGGCCACACCAAATCTGGGACTGACGAGGGTATAATGTCTATTTGGTCAATTTCCCTGTCCTGAACATTAGCTTGTGAAGGTTCCGAGTATCTCCAGATCCCCCGGCTTAGTGCCGCGGGTGGCTGAGAGTCCTGTATCACCTGAGAGTTATCAAAGATTTGAAATGAGCAAGACGGAGAACCCCTATACTGATCCGCTAACACTCTGTTAACCGGGGGACCTTTACGTGGCACATAACTTAACTTAGGAATGGCAAATGTAAACTCTTGTGACTCACTCAATGATTGTTCATCCCTGTGACTAGACTCCATCACCTCCGCTCCTACTCCTAGCCGTCAGATTGGACGTTAGACGTTAAAGAGGTAGGAGTGGAGGGAGGTGGCCGCGACCCCGGTAATGGCTGGGGACGCGGTTGTGAAATAACCGTTCGTGCACTTAATTGACTGGAAGTGGACGGCGTTGAGGAAGCAAAACCCTCCTTCCGGCGTTTCATATACCTTGAGGACTCGGCGGAAGAATGTCGGCATTGCTTTCTAGGAGATCTAGACCGTGATCTAGATTTGCGCTTCGGTGAAGGCGACCGTCTCCTCTTAGATCAATCAGGGGGGGGGGAGGGGGGGGGGGGGTCGGCTCGGCGCTGTCACTTTCACTACTTGTCACTACCTGCTTGGATAGTACTTTAGATTTAATTTTAGGTTTGACTGACTTCGCCGGAGGTGGCTTAACTAATAGAGATTTAATGACTAGGTGTTCCCAGAGCTCCTCGTCATCACAATGGAGAGCTTTATGAGCAGTGTCTTTCGCATAAGCGTTAAATGTTGACTTGATCTCTTTCAAGGCTGCCAAGCAAGACAAATCTCTCTTATCAAAAATCCCCGCTCGTAACTCAGAGCACACGGCACACCGTTTAGACACCCATAGTCCTCTTGAGCGATCAAGGCACTTTACACACTTTATACATAAATCGTGGGCAAAAACTGGTGATAATGAGCAAGTGGGAGTAGAGCAAAGGTCAAAGCGAGGCGTGATGGAGCTAGGGACCCCCCCCTTGCCGGAAGCGGTTACTCCTCTGTTGTCGGGACTGCTACTACTGAAGTGATGAGACTCTGGAAATAGAAAATTTCCAGGAATCAATGCTCATAAGGATAACCTGAGAGGTGTTAATACATCCTACCTCAAGTCTGCCGAAAAGTTAGTTATAGCCACTGCCAAGCTAACCTTCCGCTATACCTGGTATCCCACACAATGAACTGCTTACCTGTGACTAAGTGTCACTGGCCCAAACGACCTTAAGCGTTGGACTATCCTTGACTATTAGCACTAGATGGATCGTTTATACGCTTCATGACTTGAGTCATGGTTAAGCTCACTTAACTGTTATGCCGGGCGATAGAAGTTACAGAATGAGGCTGTCGGTCAGGGCGAGTTGACTCGGCGGGGCGAGTTGACTCGGCGGGCCGAGTTGACTCCCTTAAGAATCTTGCAAATTCCGCCGGAAGGTTAGTGGTTCAGCACACCACGCCGGGACATTTGGTTGGTTTCTTATCGTCTGAGACGAGAAAACGCCGGCTCTGCTGAGAAAGCCGCGGGAAAAACGAACCAAAATTTTCAGAGGTTAGGACTTATCTGGGAAAGTCCAAACCTCCGAAAACCCCACCACATAAGCGGGACGTCTCCCAAAACCCCTGAAGCATGAAAGCACACATGCCACACATAAATATAATTCGGGGATAATATTAGGCTTACATATATAGAGCTTAATTTATAATTCATAAATAACCTCTAGCCTATGTTGGACACCCCTAATAAGGCTGACCATGAGGTAACGACGAAACATCAAGGCGGCAGCAACTCGACGCTCCGAAGACCCAGCAGCAGCAGCACGTGGAGGAGAGTCCCGCGACAGGGGCCCAAGCGCAGATTCGAACTCCAGAAGATTCCACACAACGTGTGGCAACCCTTGAACTGGAGCATCTGCTAGAATAAACTATGCAACTACCTCATAATGATGGCCTGAAGCATATACTTGCGGAATGGTAGCCTCCTAAATAACTATCAAAAGCTAAAGGCGCAACACAACACATACAATTACAAACATGGCGCAATGATCCCAGGGACACGTAGGCGCCTGTTACAATAGTACCCTAACTTACACACCTCCTGCGGACTTACCAATGGGGCAGTCTGTGCTAGCTAATCTAAAAACATGTTCAATACAACTCAGATGTATACGAATGAGCAAGGTCTCACTAGAACTGATCGAACGAAGAATGAAGCCGGAGCACAGAGTAACCCACCCACATTTAGCGGACGCGGGAGGAGGAAGGAAGTTTAGACACTAGAGGGCCAGCGTCAGGAACCCACTCGCAAGAAATCCACGGAGTTGGGAAGCTTGAGTATAGCAATTATTAAGTTAATTTTCTTTTATATTTTTTACAAGGTTTTTTCGTAGAGTACCTGTGACGCTCACCGCTTCCCCCAGAACCGCATGGCTTACTCGCTAGGACTCGCCAGGGCAGAGAATGTAGCTACAGTCTACCTATCATTGTGTACTTTCCTTCTCGAGAAACCTTGTGTTGCAGACAGTTCAGAACTGTTCTTTATTTTCGTCTGTCACAATCCTTTCTATTTTATTTAGTCAATTGAAAGTATTGTGTTAAGTAGTTGAATGATGGGAAGGCGAGCGGGAGAGAAAGAGAGAGACCAGGTGGTGTGACTTGGTGGTGAGTGTGGCGCGTGGCTGGCCCCCTTACATAGGCCTCGCGGGATTCGTTGCCTCCTGCCTAACACTGCCTACTAGGCGGCTGCTTACTGGGCGACTGTCGCGCGCCCTCGTGCCATTCCTGCGAACTGGGACTCCAGCGAGGCGGTCCCTGGGAATATCCTTGTCAGATCCGTCCCAGACAGCATACTCTAAGCATCTCCCATGAACTGTTCCACACTCTTGTCTTAGAATCTTTCTCTCCTACTGCCTCTATCATTTCCACTACTTCCTCACCTTTTATTAACCCGTGGAGCCCCGGCTAGTTTTATAATGTTTGCGCACCAGAATCCGGCCGGTTTTCAAAAAATGGTTTTATTCCAGAAACAATAGCGAATGGGTTAGGAATGAAGGAAAAACCACGAAAAACCGCTCAAAAAGCTTAAAAAATGGTCCTACAGAGCCCCCGAAAACGGATTTTACAAGAGTAAAAAAATGAAGGCAATTATCCCCAAAAAACAGGTTATTGCGCGCTCGCACGCACACACGTGGACTTTGAGAGTTTTCAAGCATCTGCACGGTTGCGTGGGATACGTACACAGTTCCCATACAAATCTGAGCCCTCTTGAGTGGCTACACCTGAGGTTACGGTCGGCGCAATTAGGGTGACGCGCCAGGCGCGTCTCTGGGGCTGTGCGTTACATACATCGCCGACGCGTCAGACGCGTCGCTGGGGCTATACGGGTTAATATCAATCCCCCTCTGGTTCCCTGCATCTACACCTTGAATTGGTGGCCACACTGTATTATATGCTGGATCTCACATTTCTTATGTACTAGGCTAAGGTTGAAGAGAGTCGTTGTCTCTTTGGGAGATTGTATTGCTCGGACTGTCTCCATCAATCACTAATGTTTCTACAGGGTTAAATACTGCTAGACTAGGGATCAGGTACCTTGCTGTTGGTGTTTTCACTGTGTGTAGGCTACTTTTAAGCTGCACGACACTACGGATTCTGTGGGTTACCTGGGTGGATCTTTTGTCTATGTACCTTGGAGTTTAGACTGTGTAGTGCGTGAAGGCTGGTTGCCTAATCCACCCAACACTGTTCTAACTCTATTTGCTTTTACTTTTGAGGGTCGCCAGACTCGATACTTGTGATCGAGAATCCTCAAGAGAGCACCCCTTCATATTAACGTAATCAGGCCGCACAGACCCAAGGTCCACACTAGGCTAGGAGCTGCCTTGCTCCACCAGAATTCTGTACCTTTGCGCATCCCAGCTAGACTTTATTAACCCGGGTAGACATTAGCTGGATTAGATCATATACTCTTTTATGCATACCCATTATTTCTACACAAGCATTTTGAGGTCTAGGTTGCTGTAGAGAGACACAACCAGCATAGACCGGTTTTGTTAATAGGAGTACTACTTTTTCGTGGCGAGCATTATTACTGTTGCACCGCTTATAATATTCTTGTGTCCAATAACATTATAGGTGCAGCATTTTTGTGTATTTAGCCTACACGTGCATTGTCCTGCCTCCTGCTATTTTGTGGTTCCATTTCCGATACGTTCTTCTTAGTAGCATCCGACATTATTCAGAAGATTCCTTGTTCGGTGCTTGAGGACTTTACAACACTTTCTTTCATAAAGGAGTGACAGATATTATTGATTAAAGTAACGTTAAGTAAACCTTCTTCTTGTTTGCATTAGATTACTCTTGTGATTTAATTAAGTTAACTATCTTTTCCTTGTGTACCATAACTAAGCAACCATATGTTATAGGTAATAGGCTGTTTCAGAGAACATCAGCCTATAGTAGAAGCACATAGATACTGAGAGTTAAGATACCCCGCTATCGCAGATATAACTCTGGAGGGTATATGTGTTCTTTGTTCGACGGGATTATATATCAGGGGTTGGATCTAGCGTTTCCATTGTTGCATTTATGCCAGTCTAGTCCAATGTATAAGAGCCACTGATTTATACGAGACCCGATCGTAACAAATGGCGACCTAGCTCAGGATTTGGTGAACTGACATGTAATTGCAGGTTATTGTGCAAATTTTTCTCACAGTTTAGGCAGTGAACATTTGTTGATTTTGTGGAATATTTATTGAGGACATGCAAGAATTATTTTTTTAGCAAAGTAATATAGCACTTAAGCTGTCTCCAGAATTTTTTATTGTGAATATTGTGGTATAAGAGTTTGGGGTACTTCTTTTTTGTGTATCAAAGTGAACAATCTTCAGTGAGTATCATGTCTTATAGCGGATCAGTGCAGGATGAAGACACAGTACGTGATGTCGAAGCTGAGGAGCAGCAGCATGGGCAGGTTGTTAACTTGGTGAACAGTGAGGAGGATGCAAGGAATTTTTTACAATGGCCTGTTACTTCCGACCGGTTGGTGGGTATGAATCGGTACGGTCTCCAGTGCTTAGCCGCAGCTATCGGTCATGTATGTACTAGTGGCATGACCAAGGATGACCTGATAACGTGTGTGCTGGGCGGGGTGACTGGTGTACGAGGTAGGGTGAGTGCTCAGAGCCCTTTGGCCGAGCCTCCCCTTCACTCGACTCCCAATCCTCCTATTGGAGTACCAACCCTGAGCACGCTTCCGCAGGTGGGTAGTGACTGGCAGGGTGGTTTGCCCCTGGGGGGATCACCGGGTATTTCTAACATCATTGCATCTCCTCCTCCTCCTCAAGGTTTGACCCCGGAGATGCTCTTTCGGCTCGAGATGGCAAAACATCAGAGTCAACAGCAGACAGAGCTAGCTAAGATAGAAGAGAGAAAAGAGCTAGCTAAGATAGAAGAGAGAAAAGAGCTAGCTAAGATAGAAGAGAGAAAAGAGCTGGCTAGGATGCAGCAACAGACGAGGGAAGCTGAGCTTAGGACTGAACTAGAATCTACAAGATACTGTGCCGACATGGATTTAGAGAAATCTCGTGTTGAGACGACGGGACAGCGACTCGGTACTGGAAACCGTGCGCATGATCAGTCTCTGTCGCACCTTCTCAAACTGGTCCCTGTATTTGACGAGTCTGGTGTCACAGAGTTTTTCAATAGATTTGAGAAGAAGTGCCGGGAGCATCAGTGGCCTGAAGTTAAGTGGGCGGCCCTTGTGTCATCTAGACTCGTAGGTAAGGGGCTCAAGGCTTACGATGCACTGCCTTTGGAGTCCTGCGTTGTTTATGAGGAGCTCAAGGAGGCTGTCCTACGGGCATATGAGCTACAACCCGAGACATTTAGGTTAAAGTTCCGGGGTGTGACTAAGGGGCGAGACAGTACCTTCTTGGAGCACGCACGGGACCTATCCGACGCTATGGGAAACTGGCTCAGATCAGAGAAGACAACTAGGTTTGATGAGATGAAACAGTTGATGCTTCTAGAGCAGTTTTATAAGTGTACGGGCGGCGACTTGACTTTAAACCTTAAAGAGAAGAACCCAAGAACTCTCGTAGAAGCAGCAGAGATGGCTGATCGTCGGTTGTCACTAATTCGGGGGTGCGGCTCTGCACAGAGAAACGATGTAGGCGTTAAGGAGCGTTACCCTCCCCCTCCCCGGAATATGGACACACATAAATTTAAAAGCAATGACACCAAGACTGATCACAAACCTAGCACCGCCCCGTTTAAGAAGGGTCAGGGGACTTTTACACCTCAGTATAAGTCCAAGGGGAAATTTGAGTGTTATCACTGTCACAAAGAGGGGCACATGGCAAAAGCTTGTCCGAGCAGACCTCCCACGGTGGCTGTGTCATTGGCTCACAGCATTGGGGTGTTCCAGAAGTCTTCTGTGTTTGCTGGAGGCATAAGATCAGAGGATGGAGCACCGCCAGTGAAGAAGGATCCGGAAGGCTCGAACCCTGTCCGCGATGCCTTTTGCGACCATAGAGGACATGGCTGCGTGAAGTGGGGGGGCAAGAAGCACGGGGTACAGCTTTTGCGTGACACAGGTGCCTCTCAGACACTCTTGAAGAATTTCACTGGTAGACCCATAAACGCGGCGCGGGTAGTTGTGGTGCAGGGAGTTAATGCAACTAGGTCATACCCGCTTGTTAGAATGGAGCTTGAAGTTGACGGTGTGACTTGCGAACTGGATGTGGGAATCGTGGAGAAATTGCCTGTTGGGGGCGTCGACCTCCTTCTTGGCAATGACTTTACGGCGCCTGCTTCTAAGGTTTCAGCCTTGGTCGTTGCCGAGGTGCCGGCCGACGTGAGTAGGGAGGAACAGGAGTGGGTTGAGAAGTGTCAGGTGCAACCAATGGCGTGTGTTGTAACCAGATCTCTCGCATCCAGGGAGTCACAGCCTAACCAACAGTCTTCAAATAAGCGGAGGAACGGTCACAAGAAGGTGCTGAAAGCTGATACGGTGGAGAGTCTAGTACCAGCAGCGCTTCTCGGGGACTCAGTATTAGCACCGTTATTAGAGTCTGGAGAAGCACCACCACCTGTCACTGAGAGTGTAGAGGCAGGGCTTAAAGAGACTCAGAGGTAGCAACGGTATACACGAGAGAGCAACGGGATGCAAAGTTCGATGTTGGGGGAGGGCATGAGTTATTTCGCAAACACTTAGACAGGTTAGCTCCCTCAGATATTCGCAAATTGCAGCTAGAAGACCCAGAGGTTCTAAAGTGTAGTAACGGTGCTGTCGAACTCGAAGAGGACAGGGATGCAAAGTCTGGAGATTTTGTTTTCATTGATGGCATCTTGTACCGGCGATTCCAAGACCCGCAGAGAAGTTGGGAGGGTAGGTCAGGAGTGGTAGACCAGCTGGTCGTGCCGAGGGTATGCAGGGATAGCCTACTTAGGTTGGCTCATGATATACCGCTGGCGGGACACTTGGGTGTCCGGGAGACGGTGGTGGCTTTGGGGAAACTGTTTTGGTGGCCTGGTTTGAGAGCACAAGTGGTGTCATGGGTGGCAATGTGTAGTGTGTGCCAAAAGGTCGGGAAACCTAACCAGAGCATCCCAAAGGCTCCGTTGCACCCAATTCCCGTCAGTGGGCCTCCCTTTAGTAAAGTAGTAGTCGACATGGTTGGCCCCCTCCCCCCCACAAGTACCGGAAATAAATATCTCTTGACAGTCATGGACGTAGCAACTCGGTACCCAGACACATACCCGATGAGAAATGGTTTGGCGAAGACGGTGGTCTGTAACTTGCTATTATACTTCTCTCGGTACGGATACCCGCAGGAGATACAGTCAGACCAAGGATCGAATTTCACCTCCAACTTGTTCGTTCAGACAATGAAGCAGCACGGGATTGTCACTGTAGTGTCATCTGCTTATCACCCAGAGAGTCAGGGGGTGTTAGAGAGGTGGCATTCCACTCTAAAAAGCATGCTTCGCTGCTATTGTCTTGAGAACGGCAAGGACTTGGATATTGGCCTGCCGTATGTGTTATTCGCTGCACGAGAGGTACCTGGGGAGAGTTTGGGGTTTAGCCCTAATGAGCTTGTGTTTGGACACCGCGTCAGAGGGCCTCTCCACATGGTAAAGGAGATATGGGAAGGCACCGCTAAACCATGTTCTATGCTTAAGTATGTCCTTGAGAGTAGAGAACGAATGTTGCGTAGTCTGGAGTTGGCTGGCCGCAATCTGGTAGGCTCTCAGGCCCTCATGAAGGACAGGTACGACCACAAGGTGAAACTCAGGGAGTTTCACGTGGGTCAGGAGGTGTTGATACTACTCCCTCTTGTAGGTCACCCCTTATCCGCAAAGTACGCTGGTCCTTATAGGGTAGCAGAGAAGCTCTCGGACTTAGATTACCTGGTGGCCACTCCAGACAGGCGTAAGAGGAATCAGTTATGTCATGTCAACCTGATGAAGGAGTATGTGTGGCGCCCACCTGAGCCTCTCACTGTCCCCGTGATGACTTTCAGCAGTCAAGGTGGAGAAGGAGAACGGGACAGTCATGCGCAGGTGGATGACAACTGGGATTATCATGTTTCTGCAGATCAGTGGGCGGGAAACACGAGACAGGCGGCTCAGGAGGCTTTGCAACACCTACCTGAGCAACAGCGTGTGGCTGTTGAGCGCCTCTTCTGTTTATACCCTACTGTATTTGCGGAACACCCAGGCCTCACTACTCATGAGGTGCACGACGTTGATGTCGGAGACCACCCACCCTTCAAATCAGTGCCCTATAGGGTGCCCCATGTTAAACTTCCGGCCCTCCAGGCGGAGTTGGAGTATATGTTGCAACAGGGACTGATCGAGAAGTGGGCGGTAAAGTGAACATCTCCCGTAACACTGCAACCTAAGCCGGATGGCAAGGTGCGCTTCTGTGTTGATTACCGCAGGCTAAACGGCTTGACTCCCACCAACCCATATCCTCTTTCCCGGGTCGATGACTGTGTAGACAAGATTGGCCAAGTTCTTGACCAAGGTGGACCTGGTAAAAGGTTACTGGCAGGTGCCTTTGTCTTAACGGGCGAAAGAGGTGTGTGGTTTTGTGGTGGATGGTGCTACATATCGTTGTAATGTCATGCCGTACGGTCTAAAGAACGCACCAGCGACCTTCCAAAGCTTGATGAACGAGTTAGTGGCTGACATTCCGAACTGTACCGTGTACCTGGACGACGTCATTATCTACGATGACGATTTCAAGAGCCACTGTGAACATGTAGAATCCCTATTTAAGAAATTAAGCGAGGCAAACTTGGTGGTCAACCTGGGAAAGTGTGATTTTGTGCGGGCTACCGTGCAGTATCTGGGGTTCATGGTGGGTTTGGGCCAGGTGTGCCCCCCACAGAACAAGATATTGGCTATTAACCACTTCCCCAGGCCGTCCACCAAGAAGCAGATCATGAGGTTTTTGGGCATGATTGGTTACTACCACCGCTTTATAAAGGGCTATTCTACTGTGCTGGCTCCTCTGACGGACCTATTGGCCAAAGATAGAAAGTTTAAGTGGGCGCCTGAGTGTGAGAGGGCTTTTTTGCTAGTAAAACACCTGTTGTGTACTCACCCAATCCTCAGGGCCCCGGACATTAGCCGACCATTCCAGCTGGCAACTGATGCCAGTGGTGTGGGGGCTGGTGCCGTTCTGATGCAATCAGATGAAGATGGGCTGGAGCACCCAGTCAGTTTCTTCTCAAAAAAGTTCAACTCGGCGCAGAAGAACTATTCAGTAGTTGAGAAGGAACTGCTGGCGATTGTGCTAGCGCTCAGGCACTTTGAGGTGTATGTTCCAGCCTATGGACCAGTTGTGGTGATCTACACCGACCATCACCCCCTCAAGTTCCTGAATCAATTCCATAACCGGAATATGAGGCTGACCAGGTGGTCATTAATGTTGCAGGAATACAACCTAGACATACGCCATATTGCCAGTTCTGAGAATGTGATTGCAGATTGCTTATCGAGGGTGGAAGACCCGGGGTAGATCATCACAAGGGTAGCCTCCTACTTTGGTTTGATTAGTATGTTTACGTCTGGTGCTTGTTGGCTCGCGTGTGTAGCCCAGCGTATTGGGTCGTAAAGTAGGAGTTGCTGTGTTGGTATAGAAGAAAAACTAGGCTTGCCCCTGTAGTGCAGCCGCCATAAACATATTAAAAATATAAAAATCCTATAAAACTCTTTCTTTGATAGTTAAATTTTGTTTAAGTATGTTATAGCAGATATTCTGAGTTGTACTCCTCTCAGAAGGCTGGGCTAGTGAAGCTCGCTCTTATGAGCATAACTATGTAATTTAATCTATTGTGTTGGGAAGGGTTATTTTGAAGAGAACTGTGCTTTACATTTCATTGTTGCTGGGTGGCTAGGAGTGGCGAATTTTGTATGGGTTCTGCGTGTCAGATTTAGAGCTCATAGTTGGAGCCTCTTAAAAATCTTGGGTGGGGTGTGACGCTCACCGCTTCCCCCAGAACCGCATGGCTTACTCGCTAGGACTCGCCAGGGCAGAGAATGTAGCTACAGTCTACCTATCATTGTGTACTTTCCTTCTCGAGAAAGCTTGTGTTGCAGACAGTTTAGAACTGTTCTTATTTTCGTCTGTCACAATCCTTTCTATTTTATTTAGTCAATTGAAAGTATTGTGTTAAGTAGTTGAATGATGGGAAGGCGAGCGGGAAAGAGAGGGAGAGAGAGACCAGGTGGTGTGACTTGGTGGTGAATGTGGCGCATGGCTGGCCCCCTTACATAGGCCTCGCGGGATTCGTTGCCTCCTGCCTAACACTGCCTACTAGGCGGCTGCTTACTGGGCGACTGTCGCGCGCCCTCGTGCCATTCCTGCGAACTGGGACTCCAGCGAGGAGGTCCCTGGGAATATCCTTGTCAGATCCGTCCCAGACAGCATACTCTAAGCATCTCCCATGAACTGTTCCACACTCTTGTCTTAGAATCTTTCTCTCCTACTGCCTCTATCATTTCCACTACTTCCTCACCTTTTATTAATATCAATCCCCCTCTGGTTCCCTGCATCCACACCTTGAATTGGTGGCCAGACTGTATTATATGCTGGATCTCACATTTCTTATGTACTAGGCTAAGGTTGAAGAGAGTCGTTGTCTTTTTGGGAGATTGTATTGCTCGGACTGTCTCCATCAATCACTAATGTTTCTACAGGGTTAAATAATGCTAGACTAGGGATCAGGTACCTTGCTGTTGGTGTTTTCACTGTGTGTAGGCTACTTTTGAGCTGCACGACACTACGGATTCTGTGGGTTACCTGGGTGGATCTTTTGTCTGTGTACCTTGGAGTTTAGACTGTGTAGTGCGTGAGGGCTGCTTGCCTAATCCACCCAACACTGTTCTAACTCTATTTGCTTTTACTTTTGAGGGTCGCCAGGAGGATACTCGATACTTGTGATCGAGAATCCTCAAGAGAGCACCCCTTCATATTAACGTAATCAGGCCGTACAGACTCAAGGTCCACACTAGGCTAGGAGCTGCCTTGCTCCACCAGAATTTTGTACCTTTGCGCATCCCAGCTAGACTTTATTAACCCGGGTAGACATTAGCTGGATTAGATCATATACTCTTTTATGCATACCCATTATTTCTACACAAGCATTTTGAGGTCTAGGTTGCTGTAGAGAGACACAACCAGCATAGACCGGTTTTGTTAATAGGAGTACTACTTTTTCGTGGCGAACATTATTACTGTTGCACCGCTTATAATATTCTTGTGTCCAATAACATTGTAGGTCCAGCCTTTTTGTGTATTTAGCCTACACGTGCATTGTCCTGCCTCCTGCTATTTTGTGGTTCCATTTCCGATACGTTCTTCTTAGTAGCATCCGACATTATTCAGAAGATTCCTTGTTCGGTGCTTGAGGACTTTACAACACTTTCTTTCATAAAGGAGTGACAGATACTATTGATTAAAGTAACGTTAAGTAAACCTTCTTCTTGTTTGCATTAGATCACTCTTGTGATTTAATTAAGTTAACTATATTTTCCTTGTGTACCATAACTAAGCAACCATATGTTATAGGTAATAGGCTGTCTCAGAGAACATCAGCCTATAGTAGAAGCACATAGATACTGAGAGTTAAGATACCCCGCTATCGCAGATATAACTCTGGAGGGTATATGTGTTCTTTGTTCGACGGGATTATATATCAGGGGTTGGATCTAGCGTTTCCGTTGTTGCATTTACGCCAGTCTAGTCCAATGTATAAGAGCCACTGATTTATACGAGACCCGATCGTAACATACCCAATCATAAAGACGATTCCATAAGAGAATACGTGTTGCACTTAGGAAGTTGGGCTCCCTGTTCTCCCGCGCGGTAGATTTAAAACTGGCAACGCGGCGTTTGAAGGGAGACTATTATACTAATAGGCATACCGTCAATGATGGAGGGGCCACTAATAAATATTGAATTATACATAGTATATGTATGTATACAGTACTGTATACAATGCACACACATTTGTCCACTTAAGTTCGTTTAATCTCCGTGATTTTATAATTTTTTTTTTTATGTGTATGGAGGAGACAAAAGGCAGGTTGCCTGTAACGAGTGTCTCCCCCAAAGATAAAAGAGTGACATAGCAGAATTCAAGGGAAGGTGGAGTCAAAATGCTTGGACATACGACGTTTAAAGCAGTCTGAGTCATAGGATGAAGGAAAGATTGAATAAGGGAGAGAGTTCCAGAGTTCACTTGTTGAGTAGAAGAAAGACCGAGAAAATGTGCCAATTCTTGGGTTAGAGAGCTGGGCAGAATAGGAGTGGGACTGTGCTGAAAGTTTGGTGCCTCGCACCCGCCGTATGGGAGGGGCTATACACTGACAGAGCTCTGAAGAACACTGATTGTTGTAATAGCGATAGAAGAAAGAAGAGACGCAACATTGCAGCGTGTAGAGAGATTGTAGGGAACTACTAAGAGGATGCAAGTTGATGAGGTGAAATGCTTTTTATTCTACTCATTCGAGAAGTGTGATATGGATGGAACCTCGCCACACATGCACACAATACTCAATACAGGTACGCACTGTGCCCCAATACAGAGCAAGAAGCTGTGAGGGGGTGAAGAACCCACGGAGACGGATGAGCACACACAACTTTTGAAAAGCTGTTTTAGCAAGAGTGGTAATTATGATCTTTCCAAGAAATGTCAGATGGAAAAGATACACCTAGCATGTTGAGAGCAGATGAAGGGTTGAGTTGTGGAAGATTGTGATGGAGAGATAGAGGGAGAAACTGGGTCTTGGAGGCATTGAGAGTAACAACATATTCTCTGCCCCAATTAGAAAAAAGGTAAAGATCAAAAGATAGACATTCTATGGCCTCAACACATTTGTTTTGGAGTGCTTGCATGCTGGGTTGATGTGAAAAACTAATTGAAAGAGTTTGCCTAGGCAGAGAGCCAGCACGGAAAAACAGTTTTTGAGTACAACAGGAGGAACACCATCTGCTCCATACACCTTCCTAGTATTAAGCCCAGAGAGGGCCAAGAGTGCATCCTTAAAAGAGATTATAAAATTCGGCATAAGAAAGTGGGGTGGAGAGGGAGGAATATCACCGGAATCATCCAAGGTGGAGTTTTTAGCAAATGTTTGAGCGAGGACTTCAGCTTTATTTGAAGGAAGAGGTGACTGTAGTACTGTCAGAGGTGAAAAGAGCAGGTTTTTGTGCTGGTTGCCAAAAGGCTTGGGAAGAGCTAGAGTTGGAAAGTTCAGATGATTTGTTATTGATGAACATTTTTGGCAAGTCGAAAAACATAATTGGTTTGATTCCGGGCAGAGACATAATTATAATGTACGGGATTCTTGATTTTGAAGGCGACGGTACGGTTTGAATGCTTCCTCCTTATTGTGAACAGCAGTAGAACAAGCATGAGGAAACCAGGATTTTTGTGAGTTAGTCTGAGAGAAAGAGAATGGGATGTATGCTTCCATGCTCGAAAGGATGACCTCAGTAATGCGCTCGACACTCTCCGAGGGTTCCCGGCTACGAAAGCAAATGGAAAATATAAGAAGTACTGATGTAGAACCTCCCAGTCGGCAGCGCCAAAGTGCCACAATCACCGCTGGCTGGGGGGGTCAGAAGGCTGTACTGTAAAAACAGGACAGGTGACAGAGATCAGGTTGTGATCGGAGGAGCCCACCGGAGAGACAAGATTTACAGTATAAGCAGAAGGATTACAGTTTATGTACAGTTGGTCAAGGATGAAAGTATACAGTGTTTCGTCTGCTATAGCCACACATGGTTTGTCATGGTGGCAGCCATGACAGCCTTTCCACTAGCCCAAACCGGCGCTCGCCTCCGTTTCATTGCCCTTTGGATCACATATAATCCAGTCTTGGGGATGAAAGTGAAATATAAATATTTACCTACTTATTAATTAACAAGTATTATTAGATTCCTCTTTCTACTCATTATTTATTATGGATGTAATAATGTTAAGTGTATATCGTAATATCTTTTATAGCCACTCCATATTCGTCTACTTTAGATACACAAAAATCGAATTCCTAAACGTGGACGTAAGGAAGCCTGTGTGTTCAATAGGGTAATGACCCAGCAATTTTACTCATCTTGCGAGCGCCATTGCTTTATGAGTCAGTCCTCGAAGCATAATGAGGCTTTACTTGTGATTTTTATTTATTTATATATTTATTATTATTATTTTTATTAGCAGAACACCTGCAAACCAACTGCAACATTGATATCACCATACCCTACATTATTAGCCACATATTACCACGTGTGAAAATGGACCTGTATTCCACTGAAATATCGTATATAGGTAGACGTTTTGATTTTCGTTTTCACTCTCGCATTTCTTGTATATCTATCAATAACATTAAGTGTTTAATATCTCCGAAGTGATATTCACGTCAAAGATTATAGAGCAATATATTCATATTTCCGTCTGACAACTAAGTCCAGGAACACGTTTTTAAACACCCTGTATAAGGTGGGCGGGCTCTGAGATATGGCTACCAGGGCTACCAACATGACAAACTATGTGTGGCTATAACAGACGAAAAACTGTATCCTTTCATCCTTGACCAACTGTACAAGTCACGGATGTTAGGCCGATCTCCAAGACGGTCCAGGACACAGATGGGTTGCTGAACTAGATGCTCTAGGTCATTTAGGATAGAAAAGATGTCAGATTGTTCACCAGGTTGGTCAGTGAAATTAGAGGAGAGCCATTGGTGGTGGTGAACATTGCAATATCCTAAAATGGAGATTTCAGATAAGGTAGAGATGGTTAGAATTTGTTCCACTGTAGAAGTAAAATAGTCAAATAATTTTGGATAGTCAGTGAATTAGGGGAGATCTAAACAATAGCTATATATTTAGTGAGAGAGTGACAAGATAGCTCAAGCCAGAAAGTTGGATATATAATGCGCATAAATGAATTACGAGTGTACTTTCTTATGTACTGGTTCACTCATCTGATTAGTCAACTGATAATTAATAAACCTCACACTCGAAAAACTATTCATACTAGTTATACTTTCATACAAAATTGTACGACGATGAACAGAATTGACATGGGCAACTGTATTATTAGCTTGTATTTCTGATAAATAACAAGATCTGTTGTTTGAACTTGTGACGATGTTCCTTCATCGTAAGCTTTATATAGTTTATAAATAGTCTATATAGCCTATAAATTACTATGTTGCATTGGTCATAATATTATATTCACAGGGTGAATATATCATACGTCTCGCGGTAATTTCAATAGTGCGTGAAGCAGTGATCAACCCTGCTTCATATTATCCGTATATTATCGTCTGTCCCAGTATATTAATGCCTGCTTCATATTCTTATTATTTCGTTCAATGACGTGGTCACTTGCGTTTCCATTCTCAGTGGCTGTCGTCTGCAGATGTTTTAATTGTTTATTAGTTGATTGGGGGCTATTAATAATACATTAACACAATGCATATATATATATATGTTATGCATTGCATACATTTTGTATTTAGTTATTTAATCCTATGTGGTCCTCCTTACATTGTACATTACGTTACATTGGTTACAATGCATAAAATAACCATTGAGCTGGTTCATGTGGAGCCACCTGTCGTCGTCAGTGTGTGCCAGATGGAAGTCAGTTCGCATTCAGTTATCGAGGGAGCAACACCTACCTCTCGCATTCTCTCCTATTGGCATTTGTTTATTTATTCATTATTTTATTCGTTTATATAAGCAATCTAAGGACGTGTGTGTGGCTTGTGTGTCTCTCCTAGTTTATTATTTGTTTTTCATATCAGTTTTCATTATTGTTTTAGTGCCGCAACCTTGGCCTGGTTAAGGTAAATTGATTTGTTTGTCATAGACTCCTCTACATAAGGACTGGCGTCTGCCATACTCGGGTCCCGGAACTTGGGTCCATTGTCAGGCCCACAAACTGAGGTCCTATTTTAGTTTTACTGGATATGGGACTTTGTGTTTTTACTCACAACATCTTATTAACTAGAGCAACCAAGTAAAGGAAATAAAACATTTGTTTTTGGTTGATTGACTCATAAGTCTATTTCGTGATTGAACATAATAGGAAAATATACAGATATAATGAGATAGTTTATAAGAACATGTACAAGCAAAGCATCATACCATGACTTGCATTAATTAAATATTAGAAGAAATTAAAGTAAAACCTTTGCAAAATATTACTTTACACATAATTTTACATATATCAAAAGTCACATAACACAATAATTAACTTAAACATTAGAAAGTTTCTCTTGTCGCCTTAACCCTTAATTAGCGGCGAGCAACATAAGTAGAGTTAAATAAAGCTGGACTATGTGGCGGCGCTCGACATAACTCGAGTGGCAATTTCAGCACGTAATGTGGCTGAGAGAGAGAGACAAGTGGTGGCAGGAGACTAGCGAGCGTATGACTGCTCCAGACCACCGCGGCGAACCTACTGACACAAATCTCAGCTCCCTCCTCCCTCTCTCACTCGCTACATACTCAATTATGTACTGAAAGTACCGAATTACCTGCTTTTTGCACTCGCGTTGCACGGTTATTGCAAGAAAACTATCCATCATACAAGGATCGTTATGGTGTCATTCGAAAGCTCTGTTTATGCCCTTTCAGGGATAGGTACTTGTTTTACGTTCTGGGTCTTATTTAGGCATGAAAATGATCACGTAAACAGCCCTATTTTGGCTAAAAACACCCCGCTGTGCGGTACACATAAATAAACCGCATAGGCCGCTCGTAAGGTGTTAAGCAGCCTAGTGTACACTCCCGATCGCTTGTATTAAATACAAAGGCCTTAAACAACACATTACACAATGTCTGGCATGCTCCTGAATGGCTAGCTAAAGGAGCATCTACATAAGACTAGCATTGTTTCAAGTAATTGCGACAACACTTTTTCGAGTCTCGAAGAGACATTTGAAGGGTGATGCCACTATGTACAAAGAAGACAGTAGCCAGTGTAGGCATACTCAGCCCACCTCGATTGAGCGCAGTCAAAAACTCTGATGACAAGCATTCCCCAGAATCTACTTCTTGTTGTCCATGTTTATGAGCTAAAAATCCCCCAATGTAGACAATTTTATGTTTTAAAAGTATCATCTGAATCTAGAAGTAGTTGAGTGTCTTGTAATGTCAGCTCTTCCAGAAGTTTTAAATCACCATCTATTGCTGCTGTACAAAATTCACAGGTTACTTCTTTGGCTCGGTCTGGAACGATGTCACGTTTCAACTGCTGATGCAACTGCTGTACTTTGGATGCTGCTTGAACATCCCCAATGTCAATGTAAACATTTCCTCCACTACGTTGTCTTGCTTGACCAAAACACTTTTCTAGGGGATCTTGTGAAAAAACAGCAGGTAGGATGTAAGCAAAATCATGGGTTTCAAAAATATATTGTGCTGCTTCTATGTTATACCTTGTTGTGATGACAAAGGCATCTGCTGTTGACTGTGTTAGTTTCTTCTCTCTGCCATGCCCACCAGTCCACCGACAGCTGGATACAACTATACACATTTCCTGCAGAGCTTTGAAGTTTGTACAGTTTAATGTCCAAGGTTCACGATATTGGTCTCTTAAATGAACTGCCCTGTACTTGCTTTTAACATTAATCATTTTAAACCAATTGGTTACCAGTGTTATGTATATCACTGTTCCATCCTGAAATTTAATTTCCTTTAGGACTTTCAAATGCAGCAAACTTTTTCTCATTGAACACTTGGCAAACTAAGGGCACACTCTGACGTTGCAATGGTTTAGGAAATACTGATGAGCGTGTGAGTTTTGTCAGACGAAGTGGTGTCTTCTGATCTTCATTGTAAAGAGCTTTAACATCACGCCAAATATTCTGTACCGTCCTTGCTAAAATGTAATTCTTGAAATTTCTCTGTGATCCAGTTGTTTCAGCATTCAGTTTTGATACAGGATGAATTCGTATGATGTACCGTGGTCCTCCATAGTGACAAACAACTTCAAGAGCAGATGTTGCTAGATTTTCTGGTTAGTTTGTTGCATAGCCTACTATATGCTCTCCTGTAAATCTAAGGGCCTGCTTAAGCTTGACTTCATCAAACAAAATGTTAACTAACCGCTGTTGTGGCTTCAACTGATCAACAAGGATTGGGAGACACTTGTCAGCATAAGTGCGAGATAACAATTGGCGAATCTGTTTCTCACAAGGAAGACTAATTGCTTTGGAGTTTCTAAGCATTCTATATGCTGCGGGTGATATACAAAACAGTTCTGCTGCAAGAATTAACATATGCTTTGTATATCGACGATTTTTAGGAGGAATAAGGAGTTGTAACTGCGCTTGAATGAACTGAAAACCTTCAATTTCATGAAATTCTGTGATAGTCAAGTTCTGAAATTATTCTTTTTAAGCGGTCGGTATTAGTCGCTTCAGGAGTGTTCATAATTTTCACTATTTCTTCAATTTGAGACCACTTACTTACCAAGCTATTTTTTTGAAGATTCAATTTACTTTTTGGTATCTCCAAGCCACTTTTCTCTGCTACTACCAGCTGCAGAAAACCAAAAGGAGACTGTACCTCTTTAAAATGAAGAAACTTATCAACTGCTCTACCATTACCATCTGTCTTAAACATTGTCAGTTCTCTACCATCTTGCATTACATAAAACTCAGGGAAGTGTTTTCCAACCTCTCTTGCAAATTTGTCATAACTATGCATTTTGTCTTGTTAATTTTCAAATTCAGTTTGTTTTTTAAGTCTTGCTTCACTTGTCACTGTTTTAGTTAACCTAGGAGCTGACGTAAGTTGTTTGAGGCAAGACTTGGGTACACCTTTAAAAACTAGGAGGCCCAGCTGGTAGTTTTCCTCTCCGAACTGTGACTCAATCGCAGTCGAAGTGTGATGCACAAATCCATAGTTTCGACCTGTCTCTCAAACTTTCTGGGCTATTTGGCATAGCACTAATCCATGCATGTCGTTCTTGTTCTTCATTCGGGAAACACACCATAGGACTGTATGGCTCTTCCCTGTAGTTTCCACGACAATTGAATGCAGCACATCTTTTCGGCATTGTTCCTGTAAAGCAAAAAAACAAGAATAGTTGTAAAATGGTTATCAGTACATATCAAAGCAACCCGTTGACATCAGCTCAATTCTAATATTTATCAGCTAAATAAGTTGTTAACACAGATCCTTTTGTGACTGGTAAGTATTTATAAGAAAATTACTTCCAATAAGCTGAGAGATAACGAACAACAGGACAAAAATGTGTTGCCTCTAACGTGTCTCGTGGGTGACTGGCGTCTGGCATCGTCCTGGGCTGTTCGTTTTCTGGCGAGACATTATGTCGCCAATATGGCGGGGATATGGACGATTGCGTGTGAAATTACATGCATTTATATGTAAAGTTGTGTTTGTGTACATATTTTTGTGTTTAAGAAAGTCGGAGAGACCACTGCTTTCAAGCAATGGACCCAAGTTTCAAACTCCGAGAGTGCTCGTTTCCAGTTCTTATGTAAAGGGGTCTATGGGTCTATGGTTTATGTGTATTATTCTAGTTAGGGGTCCAGACTATTGGGGTGCCTGGTTCGAAGTAGAGGGTGGAAGACTTCGTTAGTCTTCAGTTACAGGGAGGATTACTTCGGCCCAGGCCATCCAATGGTCTTACCTGGTGGGCTCCCCAGAGCTAAGTGGTAGGTCAGGGTCCACGGAAGCCACACACTGCTGATGCGCCAGCCCAAAGATAATTTAAAATTTGTAAAAACTGGGAGTATAGAAGTCTATGGACTGGAAAGTGCATCATAAGCAGCTACGTTAACAAACCAGGTACAAGTGTAAGTGGTTGAGGAGGCCAGAAGGTGTGACATCGAGAACAAAATCATGAATATTCATATAAAACTCCTGCAAGATAGTCGGAAAGGGCAGCCTTGAAAGATAAAAGGTTAGTCAGGGATACCAATTCTGTGGGCAAAGAGTTCCACAGAGACGCATATCGAAGATTAAAAAATATTTTTCTTATTTCAAGCTGGCATCTCGAGTGAGCAATTTTATATGGGTGACCCCTGGTTGCAAAATATTGGGGACGGTCAAAAACATCTTCAGGAGTAATTGAGCAGAGACCATGAAATATTTGCCAGTACTTAATTATGTCATGCCTAAGAAGTCTACCCTTAATGGAAAATAGGTTTAATATCCTCAATCTCTCACCATAATCAAGATTCTCGAGACCCCCAATAGATTTAGTCCAGCGTCTCTGAACAGACTCCAGTAGTCTTAGGTCCCCCAAATACCCAAGGTTCCACAGAGAGGAAGAATATTCTAATATGGGACGAATATGGGAAATAAATAGTGGCATCATAAAGGAGGCATCATAGTTGACCATAGGATACTATGGGCGAGTCCTCCAGCCTTGTGGACAATATTAGAGATGTGTGTATGAAACTTAAGGGAGGATTCTATTAAAATTCCTAGATCGGATGCAGAGTCTCTAATAGGGATTAAGGAGTTGTCAAGATGGTATCTGCCAGAATGACTCAGGTCATCCCAATAAATTTCTTTCCTACAAAATCTTCGGTAGACGCATTTATCTGGGTTCATCGTTAGGCCCCAGGATTTAGAGACCTTAGCAAGCACGTCTATATCAGACTGGCAAGCAAACATACAATTAAGAAAATTTAAGAGGTTATCATATATGATTTTTACATAGTTTCAAATCATCAGCATATATTTTGGTAGCCGAATTAATATTACGAGTAATATAATAATTGATAAATATGAGGAAAAGCTGGACAGCTTAAGTGGGTGGTGGTTGATTGGTGTTTTATTTGATTATTATTAATTAATGTTGCATTCATTATTGGCTGGTATTTAGCGTAATTGTATTAGCGTAATTTAAATCGGAGCTTTCTCTTTATTTTGTGCAGCTTAGAAAGGATCCTCCTCAGTATTGAGTGTTGAGAATAGTTATAGCTCAAGATATCTTTTCCCCACAACTAGTGGTTCCAGTTTTTGCATTGTGTGTATAACGGAACCAGTTGGGGGATTGTCTGCACCTTTGGTCCCCAGAGAGCCTGGAAGTTGCGAATGAGCTCTGTTCTGTTGCGATAGGCTATGTTACGAGTTGGGCTAACAAGGGGCCGAGTGTTTACTTGTCTGTTAGTCCATGGACTAGAAGCCTCTACTGTCTTTCGTAACAGTGGCGACGATCCTTTTTAAGCTGAATAACTTTTTGTTTTATGTAAATATCCACCACCACTTTAATTGTTTTCTGTGAATTTATTTTTATTTTTGAGGGTTGCCCTCACAGTTCTTTTGTTTAACTCCTTCAGATATATTATGTTCCAATAAGTCCGAGGAGGTGGGAGCCCCGGGATCATTGCCACTGCCCCACACTACACTCGCAACAACACTGCGGCCGTTAGAATTATCGGAGGTGGATGAGGTTGCCACCAACGGTTTTATCGTAAGGTAACTTATCGGACTTACTAGCTCCATATGACGCTAGTGCGTCATATAATTTATTATAGAGGCATGGAGATAAGTCCATATGACGCGATCGTGTCATATGAGTTTTTGGTTCACTCTCCCATATGACGCGATCGCGTCATATATGTCTGAGGGAGTTAATTGCATTGACTTGACTACTCAACCATGGCGAGTAGTGTTCCCTTGCATCTCTTGACCGAGTCAGATGCACGGGCATTCCTCCTCGCCCAGCCTGATCAGTCTGAGATTGCTTGTCGTGGACGAGACTAATTATTGCTGGTGGCAGCTCTGTTGACTGGTTGGAGTTGCACTGAGCTCCTAAAGGAGGAGTGTGAGGCATTGGCGGTTGAGTGGGTGATGTCCCGAGGGGGAGGGGGCGACAGGTCATCGCTACCCGTGAGTGGGTCCAACGTAGCAGGCATCATAAGTCCCCCAAGCAGCATGAGCCGTTTGTCAGAGGACTCGACTGGTTTGGGGACCCCTGGCGTGCCTGCTACTGTTGTCACACTCTTGTGTAGGTTCCCCACTCAAGTGACTCATATCCTCACGCACTCTACACCAGTAATGGATTATCGTTCCCCACTCCGCTTTTTGTCCGGAAATGCCCACCGTCCTGGGTTTACCCCTGCTCATCCCACCCAGATAATAAGCCCGACGGTACCTTCTAAACCCCCTGCTGTTGTTAATCCTGATTTTTCTGTGAGAATGATGGAGATTGAGTTGGAGAGAGAGAGAATGAGGCATCAGGCCAAAGAGAGGGAGAGAGAAGCACAGTTAGAAAGGGAGCGCTGGCAGCGTGAGGAAAGACAGAGGGAGAGAGAAGCACAGTTGGAGAGAGAGAGCGCTAGCAGTTTCAGCGGGAGGTGGGAGGTGCACGGGGTGGAAATGGTCGGGTTGAGTCGGTGGAGACCTGTCTTGTCCGCAGCCTCAAGCTTGTGCCCGCTTTTGACGAAGTGAAGGTATCGGAGTGGTTTCTTTGCTTCGAAAAAAAGGCGCAAGAGTTTGGGTGGGATCAGGGCCGGTGGGTCACACTAGCAGCCAGCGTATTAAAAGGCAAGGGCCTAGAGGCATATGACAGACTCACGGCAGAGGAACTGGCCGAATATGAGCTTTTCCAAAGATGTGCACTACAGGCATAAGAGTTAAGACCCGAGGCCTACAGTCTTTTGTTTAGAAATGCTCGTGAAAGACTTCATGACACTCACGTCGAGTTTGAGAAGTATTTAAGAGATGCCCTAGATTGCTGGTTGCCGAGTGAAAACATTACCAACTATGTTGAATTCCGGGAACTGCTCCTCCTTGAACACTTCTGCAATGGGGTGGATAAAGAAATCTGTGCAAAAATCCGAGGGAAGCAAATTAAGCGGACTCGGGAGGCAGCATTGTGGGCGGATGATAAGATGTTGGACCTTGCGCAGTACTGGGGGCAGGGGTTCAGGTAAATCAGCTGGTGTGCATCGGCAGCATGCAGGTGGTGTAGTGCCCGTCAGTACACCGTCCGCTCCCAAGGCAGGTGGGGATAGGACGGGTGTGGTTAATACAATTGCTAGTAAGTCTAGTACTTATGATTCACGTCAAGTGGTATGCTACTTTTGTCGCCAAAGGGGCACATAAAGCCTTATTGCCCAAAATGGAAGCAGTCGGTGAGCAAACTCGTATCATTGTTGGTGGGCGTCCCAGCTGATGGGGGATTCGGGCTACGGGGGGAGTTGCAGGGCGTTGTCTGTGTTAAGTCTGGGAAGGGGACCTACCCAGGCCAGACGACCGTGAACCCAGTTGGGGACTCCCCGGGTATCGCTGGTAGTAGTTCGGAAGGCCTGCAGATTTTGGGGCGTGCCTTTTTGCATGATGGGGAGGTAGAGCTGGAGAATGGAAAAGTCTTCCCTGTTAAGGTGTTCAGGGACTCAGGGGCCCGACAGTCTTTGTGTGTTCGGTTAGCTGGGATGGACACTAAAGGGGACGACTTTGTGCTGGTGCGTGGGGGTTAATTCTGAAGCCTGTCTCCGCCTGGTTCAGATGTCCTTGAGGTGCCCTGTAGTGACTTCTTCTGCACCTGTGGCAGTCGTGGAGACTTTGCCCATGGAAGGAGTGCATTTTTAGCTTGGTGCTGATATGGCGGGTGACCAGGTTTTCCCACCGCCAGTGTGTCTCCATTGTTATTCTGCCTGATGTTCCCGAGGACCACAAGATTTTTCCTGTATGTGCTGTAACACGGCCAAGGTCGCGAGTCCGGATGAATATTTTGAGGATGAAGACCGAGTGGATGACGTGATAGATAGTTCAGAGGAGGGAGTGGACAGCTAAGAGGGTGCACTACCAATATCTCCCACGAACTGTGTTGGTGCCCAGAGTGATTTGTGTGATACTAGGATGCTTGTTGACTTAGATCCTTTAGCAGACTCTGGTGCCAGAGGTGGTGAGGAAGTCGAAAATGGGGGCCCTACGGGTGGCACAGTTATCGTTTCGCCACCAACCTTGCCCCATTATATGTCGCATGATGGGTTGGCGGCGGTGGCTCCAGCTGAATTAATGCGGTGCCAGCAGGCAGATGAGGAGTTGGTACCTCTCTTTGGCCAGGTGGGCAAGGTGTGTAACCGTTCTGATGGTGCAGGGGAAATTTTTGTACGTGAAGGGTTGTTGTTCAGACGTGGGGGTTCTGGATATAGGGGTTGAGAGAAGTTGTTTGACCAGCTGGTGGGGCCGCAGATGTTTCGACAAGAGCTGATACACTTGGCCCACGCAGCTCCTCTAGCAGGCCACCTTGGAGTCAGGAAAACGCTTGACAGGCTGTCTCAATATTTTTGGTGGCCACGAATGTCTGCCGCAGTAGCAGACTTCCTACAGTCGTGTCATGTGTGTCAGCTGGTGGGGAAACCTAACTAGAGCATTCCTGTTGCCACTTTACAGCCTATTCCTGCTGTAGTTATCCCTTTTCACAGTGTCATGGTGGAACCCTTACCTCGGCCAGAAACCAGTACTTGTTGACCATTCTGGATGTTACAACTAGGTATCCAGAGGCTATTCCAGTGCCTAGCTCACGTACTAAAGTAATTTGTCTTAAATTGCTAGATTTTTTCACCCGTTTTAGACTCTCCAAAGAGATCCAGTCTGACTGTGGGTCAAATTTCACCTCTAAAATGTTCAAACAATTGTTGCTGGAACTTGGGGTCGAGCAGATCCTATCGTCTGCCTATCATCCGCAGACTCCGGGAGCACTTGAGAGAGCCCATCAAACTCTCAAATCGGCGCTGCGCAACTTCTGCTTCGACCATGATCGTGATTGGGACCAGGCATTTCCCTTAGTCCTTTTTGCCATCCGGGAGGTTCCCTCGGAATCCCTAGGGTTTTCGCCTAATGAGTTGGTGTTTGGGCATAGGGTTTAAGGTCCTATGGCGGTGGTGAGGAAAGCCTGGGAAGGAAAGCCTGGGAAGGAGATTTGCAAGTCCCAGAGGTTGGTTTGTTGGACTTTGTTATGAAGACTAGGGAACGGTTGGTCACGGCTCTCCAGTTTGCACTGGTTAATCTTGTTGGGGCGCAGCGTAAGATGAAAGCACGGTATGATCAGAAAGTAAGGTTAAGGGAGTTTGCGCCGGGTGAGGATGTGCTGCTCCCCCTGGTTGGTCAGCCGTTGAGAGCGAAGTTTAGTAGGCCCTACAAGATAATAAAAAAGGTGAGCGAGCTGGATTACCATGTAGCTACCCCTGACCGCAAGGAAGCACACCAGTTATGTCATGTCAACATGAAAAAACCCTATTATCGTCCCCCGACTGTCTTCCCTTGGTTCTAATGCATGCTTATTGTCATTAAACCATGGTTCTGGAGATGGAGCTGACACTGGCTCTGCGCAGGCAGTGTGCGCGTCGAGCATCGCCAATGTAGGGGGGCGCGACTCTTCTGTCGATGTGCAGAGGACCCCCAAGCTTGCCGATTCTTGGGCTGGACAGGCACATTCAAAGGAGCAGTGGATGGGGATAATGGGGAACGTTGGAGTTGCAGTCAGCAAGTCTCAGGATTTTGGAGTGCAGGTCCTGGCTGTATTAGACACGAAGGAGGAGGAGGAGGAGGGAGATATGTTTCATGGGAATTTTCCCGATGCGGTGTCTGCTGGGGCCTGGTGTAATAACAATTCAGAGGCTTTGTGGGCTAAACTGGTGCATCTCATGGAGTCCAGTAGCCAGGCTTTGTGTAAAGGCTCGGTAACATTAAAAAAAAACAAGATTCTCACACCTAACACCCAAGGTAACTAAAAGGAAAAGTCAGAAACAAAACTTTACATTTATTTACAATATATATAAATGTTTTTGCCAAACATTATTAAGTAGCAATTAGCTTCTGTAAACGGGGACAAAAAAAATAAAAAAAAATCCATATAATTCCCTCCAGTAGTCTACCCAGGTATACTTAGCCCCACTAAAAGTAAAATTAATAAGTATGTGTCTTTAGAAGTTCTTGATTTCTCCCTCCCGAAGCTATGGCCGGGAAGAAGACAAACAGGGTCAGTCTCAGTAAGGGATAATGCAGGGTAGCACGCCAGAGACCATCACTACTGGGCGGCTCCAAAGGGGACGACCTGGGCAGACTCTCATCGGCAGGGGAATGATGGACGCCTCACCAACCCGGCCCTCGGCTGGTGTAGGATCCTTAGTCCCGTTGATTCTGAGGCTGGACGTAGAGTGAAAGACTAGCTCCCACAAACCCCTACATTACCTCTGACAAGACCCATAAATACAGAATGAGATAGGGAAGATAATTAGTTGAAGCACTGAAACTCCGAAAGAAACTGTATAACTATAATCCAAAGTTCGGGTAAAGAATATCAAGGGAGTGGATAATGTCCTAGCGGATTGCCTGTCACGGGGTCATGGGGTGTGATCGTGACGGCTGTGTGCGCCAGCCATTGTGCAAGTCCAGGGCCGAGCAGGGTAGCCTAACATAGGATGCATTGATTTCTTGTGACCGTCTGAGATTTCCATTCACATATGCATAGCCTACGTGAGTTGCAGTTGGGATGTGTGTACATGCTTAGATTGATATGCAGGATTCTAAGTTGCATAATAAATCGTAGGCAGTGTCCACCATCCTTTAACTGTCTTCGTGGTGCGATGCATAAGGTGTTGATTTTCGGTGTGAGCATCCTAGGTTAGAGTCCACGGACTGCCACATGTGTTTGTGAATTTCATTAATCGATTTTAGGAGTGTGGTTGGTTGTTGGAAGGAACATAATAATGGATTGGGGTGGTGATGAGATGAATGTTGTAGTTATTCATTAGTTGTAAACACATTAGTAAACTTTACAAAAACAAAATATAGCAAAAATTCAAAAAAACTAAAACTATATGCTTACTATGCATGTTTATTAGCAATAGTGGGTTGGGTTATGATGCGGAAATTGTCATTGCATTGAAAATTTCCCCCCCACGGTGAGGGTGTGATGATGTTCCTTCATCGTAAGCTTTATATAGTTTATAAATAGTCTATAATTATAGCCTATAAATTACTACGTTGCATTGGTCATAATATTATATTCACAGGGTGAATATATCCTAAGTCTCGCGGTAATTTCAATAGTGCGTGAAGCAGTGATCAACCCTGCTTCATATTATCCGTATATTATCGTCTGTCTTCGTATATTAACGCCTGCTTCATATTCTTATTTAGTTCAATGACGTGGTCACTTGCGTTTCCATTCTCAGTGGCTGTCGTCTGCAGATGTTTTAATTGTTTCTTAGTTTATTGGGGGCTATTAATAATAGGCCTACATTAACACAATGCATATATATATATAATGTTATGCATTGCATACATTTTGTATTTAGTTATTTAATCCTATGTGGTCCTCCTTACATTGTACATTACGTTACATTGGTTACAATGCATAAAAGAACCATTGAGCTGGTTCATGTGGAGCCACCTGTCGTCGTCAGTGTGTGCCAGATGGAAGTCAGTCCGCATTCAGTTATCGAGGGAGCAACACCTACCTCTCGCATTCTTTCCTCTTGGCATTTGTTTATTTATTCTTTATTTTATTCATTTATATAAGCAATCTAAGGACGTGTGTGTGGCTTGTGTGTCCCTCCTAGTTTATTATTTATTTTTTTCATATCCGTTTTCATTATTGTTTTAGTGCCGCAACCTTGGCCTGGTTAAGGTAAATTTATTTGTTTATGTGCATTATTCTAGTTAGGGGTCCAGACTATTGGGGTGCCTGGTTCGAAGTAGAGGGTGGAGGACTTCATTAGTCTTCTGTTACAGGGAGGATTACTTCGGCCCAGGCCAACCAATGGTCTGGACAGCTTAAGTGGGTGGTGGTTGATTGGTGTTTGATTTGATCATTATTATTATTAATTAATTTTGCATTCATTATTGGCTGGTATTTAGCGTAATTGTATTAACGTAAATTAAATCAGAGCTTTCTCTTTATGTTGTGCAACTTAGAAAGGATCCTCCTCAGTATTGCTATTCGGTACGGAGTGTTGAGAATAGTTGTGGCTCAAGATATCTTTTCACCACAACTAGTGGTTCCAGTTTTTGCATTGTGTGTATAACGGAACCAGTTGGGGGATTGTCTGCACCTTTGGTCCCCAGAGAGCCTGGAAGTTGAGATAGGCTGTGTTACGAGTTGAGGCTACGGAGGTGCTGAGTGTTTACTTGTCTGTGTTAGTCCATGGACTAGAAGCCTCTACTGTCAGTCGTAACAAACTTCTTAATAGCTCATAACTCACAATTGGTCAATTCACTATAGTACCAATTATGAGTTCTCCCCAAAACTAATTTTCCTAGTAACACTCTACATATCTCCCCCCTCTCTCTCTCTCTCTCTCTCAACAAGTTTCTAAACTAATTATTTTTCATGTACTTCACCTGCACAACCTTACCTTCGTTCCATTCCTGGACTTTTGACGTGACCAATTTCACCACACAGACGTGGCTTGACTGGATTATGAAACTGGGATTGGAAGGTTAGCATACAACGTGGTATGTATTGCATGTAAATAGTATCGCTCCGAAGTTCTTCATATATATTGATTTATTGTATGCATACAGATCTCGAAAAGGTGGGAGTAGGTTTGGTTTTAATACATTAGGTTCGGTTGTTAATTATTAGTGCTTTCCTGGTATGCACTATCAATGTTGTGCACAATAGGTAACCTTAAGCGGACATTCAATATGAACGCATTAACATATTGCATTGTGTGATCTTAACTACTGAAAACTATTTATGGATGTAATTTTTCATCGATCACATTATAAGCATTATTCATTTGTTAACTTATATATTATCACATTTAGATACAAGCCTATGTTGTGTTTTTATAATTAAACACATACGAGACCCGGAAAAAATGTGTAATTGGCAGTTCAGTTGTACATACTGTAGGTTGTTAAACAATTGTTAGTATATTTAGCTTACTGAGCACTGTACAGTAGGTTTGTGTTGCCAGATACTGAATGTAACCTGTTGCTGTGTGTTTCGGTCTTGTGCCAGTCCACCATGCTGTCGCCAGTCTCCATACTCTAAGAAAAGTACAATACTATTGTTAACCATGCGGAAAAGATGTTAGAAATCCCAGTGTACACTCGGATACCATAGTCTCTCGCCCACTCCTATATAATCGTGGACTTTACCTATTTTTAATTATGGAAGTATATAATATCTGGAAACTAATTTATGTATCTACTTTTATGTAAATCAATTACAAAACTATATGTACTATTTATTAAAAAGCAAGTTCTATCTAAATATAATTCTGGATAGTTATAATTGCATAAAGAAAAACTTAGGGGTACACGAATTCTTAGGAGTGGGTTGGATACTATGGTATTCGAGTGAACATTATAAAATTGTACAGTATATTTCAGAATATGTGAGATGTAATGTGTAACAGATATTATAGGTGGCTGAAAATTAAATTCCAACTATGTTTCTGGCAATATGTATTGTGAATCTTTATTATTCCATGTCATTGTTGTCGTCAAACTTGTTAGCCAGTCTTTACAGATCATAAAGTCGAATAATATTGTTATTACCTTGATATTACATAAGGTGAGATAATCCGAAAATTATATATTTTTTTTTTCTTTTCTCTATATTCCAACTACCCCCTCTCGGGCATAGGCTGAGAGCCTGTACATTCCACCGCTCAACACGGTGAAGCCCATGAGGTCTTGTTCCAGTCTGGGGAGTGAGACATGTGAAGCATCCATCATGGCTCGAAGCAGCTCCATCTCTGAAGTGGCTGGTTGCTTCGCTCAAGTGCTTCACTGTCTCACCCTCCAGACTCAGACCCTCACTCTCAGAACGCCACCTATTGAGCAGTGAACTCACTAGGCATTGTCCCCCTGTAACATATTTTGAATATGGGAATATTCATAGTGTTATTTAATCAGGGAACAATGAGTGTATTTTTTTGGCATTTCGGTGGGATTTGTGGTAATGCACTGATACTAGGTACAGCACAAATTCAATCCCAATAATATCTTCCCATTGGCATATCGGGATTTGAACCCGGGTCCATTGGATTACCAATCCAGTGGCATGACCACTCCACCTCCCCTAGTACTAGGAGACTAGTGACATCAGTAACCTTGTTTTATAACGCCCTTTCTTCTCTTCCTAACGTAATCCTTTTAATGTTCTGTCTTAACCAGTCAAATCCCTAGTCATCTATCCCCGTTATTATTTGTTGACTTTTTAAATACGGTGTGCATTGGTGCCATTCTGCTCTCCCTCGCCCAAACCTATGTGGATTTATATGAACCTTTCTCTGATATCTAGCCGTCTCCTGCCGTAGCAAAAATATTTGTATACAGTGTTACGAATCTGGACCTCAGTTGCTTAGAGACGGTATACGAAAATAATTACTAATGGAAATGCACCTGGTCTCTCTACCAAACAACACCACAACGCAACAGGTAAGCGCACTATGAACGCTTTCAGGCTCTTCTCAGGGCTTAAGGTGCACACTGCCCTGCTCCTATTCTGAATAATAAGTAGTACAGAAATACTCTCGTAACTTACTAGCTACGAGAACTCTAAACCAACACCGGGATTAGCAATGCTGGGTTGGATAATCAAAACGGTTAAATACATATAGGCTACCAGTAGACGTCAAAGAAAAAAAAAAAAGAGTGCAGATGTACTTCGAGCATAACGGGCTATGCGCGCCCTCGACAGTACTAAACTGTCCGCAAACCAGCCAACGGTAATCCACTCTCAACCCAAGAGAGTTGCACATAATATATTATACATATTATAATGAACTAACAATACAGGGCAGTGTACTAATATGACTACTAACCTCGGGGTGATATTAGTGGAGGCAGGGTGCCCTGACCACCTCTAATATCACACCAACATATCCTGCTTCAACCTGGGCCCCCCAGTGAGACCCCGCCCGAACCCATGAACTCTTAAAGAGTCCACCTCCCACACTCACTTAACTATGGGGGGGGGGGGTCCAGACTGAAGCTGGATTCCTAATTAATATGAAACTCTCCGTTGCCTCAGTTCGAAAACCCGAGATAGGGAACAAACAATTGCTGGGGCAGGACCGTCGAGGTTGCTACCGGGTCCTAAGGACAAACACGGGGAAAATATGTAGGGGTTATGGATGTGTGTGTGGACTGTCTATGGGATTAACGGTGCATATTATCAAGGACCCCGACAAGCCACCCAGCTTTCCCCTATCACGGATCCCGAGTACGCCACCGGAGGTACAGAATATATGATAAAAATGGAAATATAATAAATGCTGATCAGAGGAAAAATAGAATTAAAATAATAAATGAATGTCTAGGATTCTCTGTTGATTACGTTACATTAATTTTATGCAAGCAAGGACAAACAAAAGGGGCAGACTGATGGGTAACAAGAGAGACGACACCAACTATCTAGTCTGACCACCTACCAGAGAATTATGAGGCCTGGCCCTGGCGTAGCTAGCGGGATCCAGCCTCAAACTAAGGGGTTGCAATATATCACCACACGATATGATAACACTAAGACACTTCACAAGAATAACTTTACTAACGTATTCCTGTGTTAACGTATTGGCTAAAACAGCGTGGCAGATAAAGTATATCTTGATATTGCAACACAACTAAACTTGCAATGGTCACAAAATTAAATGAAACTCGTGGTGCTGGCACGATTGCCCCCCCCCCCCCCCTCCCAAGACAAGGGCAACATTCCTCCCTCCCCCACTTACCTCTAGCTTGCAAATTGCAACGTTGCCACTAGAAAATAACTTCTTAAATGAAACTAATAACTATTGGCTCATTCTACACAAATGTGTATTGAGACAAATGCTTAGAGGCACGGCAAAACTAGGCATGTGCAATTGGAAGGGTATCGGAGTGAAACTCACAATACCAGAGGGGAGTTTTGGAACAAAACTTTCATCATTAGTTTAAAACTGCAAAATATTTACATTGACAGTCTTTTGTATTTTTACATTTTCTAGATTTTTTTAACATGAGTAAATATGGCTTACTTACTAAATAGCCACGTGCTCTCCTATCATTCCTCAGAGGACTCGCGGGACAAACAGTCTGCCAGGACATTATCAACACCACAGATGTGCCTAACATCGAGATGATATTCTTGCAACATCAAACTCCAGCGAGTAAGTCTCTGGTTTTTGTCCTTGAGCCTATTAAGAAACTGCAGAGGATGATGGTCAGAGTAGATTCTGAGCACGGGCCCATTTGGTGGCAAATAAACAGCGAAATGGTGTAAACTCAAAATAATAGCTAGCAACTCTCTTTCGATCACAGAATAATTATTTTGTGCTCGGTTAAACTTTTTCGAAGAGTAGGAAATGTGGTGCTCAACATCATTTCCGAACTCTTGCATCAACACAGCCAGCACTCCCATCGCTCGCGTCTACTGCCAAGACGAAAGGCCTGTTGAAATCTGGGGCACGTAATATAGGATGGCAACAGAGGAGGCTTTTGACATCTTTGAAATCCTGCTCACACTCTGTTGTTCATTTAAATGGTTTGTTCTTTTGTAGCAAATTTGTCAATGGGGCAAGCACTGTGGAATATCCTTTGATGAACCGGCGATAATAGCCTATCATGCCAAGGAAACTTTGCATGGCTTTCTTATTATGAGGTGCTCAGAAACTCTGGATAGCCTCCACCTTCGCCCGAGGGGGACAAACCTGGCCGTGGCCAACAACATAACCCAGATATTGCACCCGAGCCTGCACGAACTCGCACTTTGCCAGGTTGACCGCTAAACCAGCCTCAGACAACTTCCGGAAAAGCTCACCCACATTGGCCAAATGGTCGGTCCAATTTGTGTCGTAAACATCATCATCTATGTAGACTAAACAATTGGGGACATCATGCACAACCCTGCCCATTAACCGCTGAAATGTGGCGGGAGCATTCTTCAAGCCGTACTGCATTACCTGGCACTGATACACTCTTCCACCCAACACAAAACTAGCGATTTTCTTGGCACGTTCTGTTAGTGGGACTTGCCAATAGCCTTTAACACCTTATTGGCGGGCTAGGCGGTCTATTTATATGTACCGCCCAGCGGGGTGTTTTTAGCCAAAATAGGGCTGTTTACGTGATCATTTTCATGCCTAAATAAGACCCAGAGCGTAAAACAAGCATCTATCCCTGAAAGGGCATAAACTGAGCTTTCCAATGACACCACAACGATCCTTGTATGACCGCTAGTTTTCTTGCAACAACCGCGCAACACAAGTGCAAAAACCATGTAATTCGGTACTTTCCCCATACATTTCAGTATGTAGCGAGTGTGAGAGGGTGAAGGAGGGTGGGATTCATGTCCGTAGGCCCGCCGCGGTGGTCTGGAGCAGTCATTCGCTCGCTACTCTCCTGCCACCACTTGTCTCTCGTCTCTCTCTCTCAGCAACATTACGTGCTGAAATTGCCACACGACCTATGTCGCGCGCCGCCACGTAGTCCAAATTTATTTAACTCGACTTATGTTGCGGGCCGCCAATAGAGGGTTAACCAAGTCCACTTTCGTGATTAACGTGGCTGCCCCAATCTTGTCTACCGAGTCACGAACTCTCGGTAAAGGGTAGGTATCTGTCTTGGAGAGTAAATTTACTTTGAGAAAATCGACACAGAAGCGAATCTTACCATCAGGCTTAGGGTGCAGAGTTACTGGGCTTGACCACTCACTCCAGCCTTTCTTGATGAGGCCCTTGTCAACCATATACCTCAGCTCAGCGTCAAGAGCGAGCTGCTTCTGTTGATTAACTCTATAAGGTGGTAATTTTATAGGCTTATTCTTCCCACATCGATGTCATGCACCGCCCAAGATGTCAAACCTGGTGCATCCCCGAACACGTGTGGATAAGCCCACAAGGTAGTAAACATCTCCATAACCCTTTCCGGAGGTAAGTGGGTCAATTTCTCCCACAGGGCCAGGTACCCGTTCTCGGCCCATGTCCCAGCTGGCACATCCTCGCCTGGGAAAAGCTCCCTCTGCTCCTTCATGCCTTCTACAACCAGGACAGAGCAACGAGACGCGACATCCTGGTCCCTGGGACCGGAGAATTGGGGAGGTGCAGAGGGGGGTTGAGAGGCACTGCAGGAGCCTTGCCTGGCGTTCCCACAGTGCATGAACCGCTAGCCCCAGGACCCGGGTTATCCAACCACCAGGCCCGGGCTCACCCTCCGACTCCAACCCTCCAGTCAATAACATAGGCAAAAAATTGACCGTATATGACTCAACTTTCTCTACTGACCCGTTCTGAGCGGATACAGTAGAACAAACTGCCTTGGACAACTCCCCGTTAACACCAGCAGGTGACTGATCGGTGCCCAGGCAACTCTCTCGGCTAGCCCCTTTAGGTGACACAGCCTGTGTGCCCGCCGCACGATAGAACCTCTTCAACATGTTAATATGGTAGAGTTGATGGGTCTTACGTCTGTCTGGAGTACTCTCCCCGACCTTAGAAATCAAGTGTGTTAACGAAACATCACTCTGCGGCGCCTCGCCAATCTCCCCCGGTGCCACGGTGGTAAGATTAGGTATAGCCTCTAAGTCGGTCTGATTCGATGATGCAGGATCAACCGGTCCTCCCGTAGGGACCCGATCGCTCCCTTCAGTATGACCTCTGGCACCGGGCAAAACGAGTGAGGAGCTTTCTGCTGAGCCTTCCTCCTCGTCCTGCACACCCTCGGCACCCTGTAGATCAGTCGAATCTATGGGTGATGCAGATTCATGACTGTACATCCCCTCGATCAGATCTATCTCCTCCCAAAACAATTCCTCCGGCTGTGCAACCTGGGCCATAGATCTTGTGACCGCACACACCGGAAACAAATCGGGAGGCAGCTTCTTAACCTCCTTGTTCCTCTCCTCCGGCTGTACCTGCTCAGACACCACTACCGGAGGTGGAAAGACGCTACTCCCTGCCATATCTGCTCCAAGCAGAAAATCAATCCCCTCCACAGGTAATGTGTCCACGACCGCTACCTTCGCCGTCGCCGTGACTACAGGACACCAAAGATGAACAGGAATGAGGCTATAACAGGCCTCCGTTTACACCTCGACATAACACAAACTCGTCAGATTTTATCGGCTTCCCCGTCAAGCTCAAACACATGGACTGCTTAGCTCCCGAATCCCTAAGAACCTTGACTGGATACACCTTCCCACACAGATCTACTTCACCCTCATGAACGAAAGCCTGGCACCAAGCGAGCGAGGCTTCTGGACCTGCAAAGGTACCTAGTCGAGACACTTTGTCGGGGGCAGGCTGTGCCACAGCCGTTGGCACCCCATGCTTCACCCTTCGGTCTGCCTCCAACCTCGGTAACAAAGATTCATCCCCTCCTCCTTGGATACCAACAACAAATGACACAGGCTTAGCAGGCGCTGCAGAAGACTTTGCCTTGGGACAGTTTGGTTTGCAGAAAAGTTTGCCTTGGGACAGTTATGTTTAATATGTCCGGTCTGTTTACACCCATAACACCTAACAACACTGGAATTAGGTCGGGCTGAATTTGGTGATTATAGTTTGTCTCCACCGTTATTATTACGTGTGGGACCAGGGCCACTATTACTGTACCCTCTGCTTCCACCTGCTCGGTACTTCTCGTCACGTGCAGTCGTGTGGGGGGGGATATCTGGCACGATCAGTAAAACCCTTGGTTGCCAACACTCGATAGTCAGCCCACACAGCAGCATCAGACCGCTTGCCGGGGCGCTTCTCACGGATCTTTTGACAAATCTCTTGTCGACATTGTTAGTAAAGTGTTCTAGCAGGAAAAGCTCAAATGCCTCATTTAAATTAGTTACATTTGCACTCAAAAGCCAACGAGACAAACAATCACGGAGGTACTTACTCAACATGAGTATGATTAGGCTTCCTTGCATTACGAAATTTAAGGCAATTGGCTTCTGGTCTGAGTTCATAAGCCTTAAGGATAGCCTGCTTTAAATTATCATACTCTACTAAGTCCTCCACTGACATCCTATGATATGCCTCGAGCGCTTTTCCCTTGAGAACATTACATTTTTCCACCAATGCCGCCCAGCGTTCCCGTGGCCACTCGAACTCCCGTGCTTTCTTTTCAAATCGCTGGAACCATTCAGTGACTTTTTCCTAGTCAAAAGTGGGAACGAGCTTCAGGCTACGACACAACTTTAACTCGCTAGATTCCTCTCTGTGTACCGTGCCAACTTGTCCCCTTGTGTACCTACCCCCGTCTACGTCAACTTTGGTTCTTTGTAACTCTATTGTCATTCTCTGTGTTTCTAACCTCTCTTGCATCTCTCTCTCTCTCTTCTCTTTTCTCCTGCATTTCTCTCTTCTCCTGCATTTCCAATCTCTTCAACTCTAATTGTACTAGAGCATCACTCAATAGCCCTACCGGGGAAAAAGTAGGGGGTGGTGTAGGAACATTAGCAGGACGGTAACGTGGCTGAATCGTAGAAAGTCCGGCTGGGATAAATTGGGGGGGAGGTGTAACCTGGTTCTGTGCCGCCCAGCCAGCGGCAGGAGTAGAGTGTAAAGGATAAAAATGGGGTTGAGTAAGTTGGGGCAAACCAGGGGGCACGTCAGGCAACAACGGGGGAACAACAGTAGGACATGTCAACTGGGAAGACTTTATGCTATCATTAAAAGGACTGGATGTGCGTGGCGGAGAGCGTGCAAGTGTGATATAGCCTCCTGCCGGCACAGTTGTTTGCTCAGCCCCCTCTGAAATATCATAATAATACTGCCATATACTGTATACTGCTGACCTGCTTCCCTCGTGGTAAGAAGAGACCCCTCTATTCCCAACACTGATGCAATCAACCTCAATTCCTCCACACTTCTCAACTGCATCTGTGCCCATTCTGGAGAACTCCTAAGGAACACTCTCGCATCCTCCTCACTGGTAATATGCAACGGCACGACACTCTCCCCCTCTTCTCTTGCTTGTTGTTCAGACATAATAAAGTATAAAATGCTAGACACTTATTCTAAAAATAATTCCTCTGATCAAAATAAATCTTATTAATACTGCTGGTACTATTCTGATTATCCTGGGCAAGGTCGCCACTGTTACGAATCTGGACCTCAGTTGCTTAGAGACGGTATACGAAAATAATTACTAATGGAAATGCACCTTGTCTCTCTACCAAACAACACCACAACGCAACAGGTAAGAGCACTATGAACGCTTCCAGGCTCTTCTCAGGGCTTAAGGTGCACACTGTCTGCTCCTATTCTGAATAATAAGTAGAACAGAAATACTTGTGTAACTTACTAGCTACGAGAACTCTAAACCAACACCGGGATTAGCGATGCTGGGTTGGATAATCAAAACAGTTAAATACATATAGGCTACCAGCAGACATGAAAGAAAAAAAGTGCAGGTGTACTTCGAGCATGAAAGGCTATGCGCGCCCTCGACAGTACTAAACCGTGCGCAAACCAGCCAACAGTAATCCACTCTCAACCCAAGAGAGTTGCACATAATATTTTATACATATTATAATGAACTAACAATACAAGGCAGTGTCCTAATATGACTACTAACCTGGGGTGATATTAGTGGAGGCAGGGTGCCCTGACCACCTCCAATATCACACCAACATATCCTGCTTCAATTTTTTTTTTTAAAGAGACCATGAACGGAGTAAGGAAAAACACAGATAAAACAAAAAGGTCCATGTGCCTAAAGGCATCCTCCATTCATAAAATGTTTGTAACAACTGGATTTAAACATTTGTAGATTGTAAGTTTGTGGAAAGCAATTCGAGGGAAGTGAATTCCAAAGAGTAGTAGTTCTAGGTATAAATGAATTTTGATAAGCAGAAGTTCTGCATTGTGGAGGAGAAAGTGTAAATTCATGGGCGCTCTCAGCTGCCCTAGTTCTACGGGGAAAGATGTGGAGAGGCGGCACATTTGAAGCAAGTTCCTCGGAACAATTGCTGTGAAAATATCTGTAGAATAATGCAAGGGATGCAATGTGTCTTCGTATGGATAATGTAGGAAGGTCCTATGTGATTGCAGGGTTATTGATTAATCTAATAGCTTTATTTTGAATTTTGTCCAACTGCCTCAATGCAACCACTCCACTTCCACTCCACAGAGGTGAACAGTAATCCATCTGAGAACGCACATGACTTTTATATATTACAGCCAACTGCTCGTCAGTGAAGAATTCTCGAACTCTGTACAGGAGTCCCAGTTTTTTAGAGGCATTCTTAGCAATGCTTCTAACATAATGTGTCCAGCTCAAGTTAGTAGTTAATGTTACACCGAGAATGTCAATACTAGGGGAAGTGGGAATATTTACATCTTTAAAAAATATATGGGAGTCGGTGAGATTCTGTCTGTTAGAAAATTGAATGTACTTGGTTTTCTGTGCATTAAAGGAAACTAGATTCTTTTGTCCCCATTCTTCAATTCTAGAAAGGTCCTGGTTCAGAGAAACTGCAGTGTTTATTTTTGAATTTATAAGATCGGGTTGGGTGAAAGAATTGGTAAATGTGAAGGAACTGTGGAGTGTTGAGTCATCTGCGTAGGAATGTATTGGATTATGAGTGGTAGATATGAGATCATTGATATGAATGAAGAACAGAGTTGGGGCCAAAACTGATCCCTGGGGAACCCCAGCATTTATTGAGTTCAATTGAGAATAAAGGCCATCTACCATTACACGTATTTTTCTGTTATGAAGATAAGAAGAAATTAGTGGAACTAATGATGCAAGGCCGTAGTGTGACATCTTCGACAATAAGGATTGATGCCAGACTCTATCAAATGCTTTTTATATATCCAGTGCTATTGTATGTGTTTCACCATGTTGGTCTGTAGCTTGGTTGATTTGATGCGTAAGAAGGCAAAGAATGTCTGCAGTTGATCGACATCGTCTAAAACCATATTGCCAATCACTGAATTATTCTCAAGATGCTTAATTATGTGATTATTTAATATAATTTCAAAGACTTTACCAAGAGTGGAAGTTATAGCTATTGGTCTGTAGTTTGATGGATCTGAAGAGGCACCTTTTTTAGGAACTGGATGGATGTTTGCTTCTTTCCAGGGTACTGGGAAGCATGAGGTATGAGTACATACTGTAGACGGAAAAATTTTGCCAATACAGGAGCGAGCACCAAGGAGCAATTCTTAAGTACTATTGGAGGAATTTCATCTGGACCAGGAGCCTTATCTACTGAAAGATTCTGCAAAATAGTTTTGACATGTCTGGTGTGGATCTTAAGTGAGGGAATTTCAGGCGAATTAAAATTAAGTACAGGGACATCTTGATTTATTTCATCTAAGGTTGAGTTGGTGGAGAAAATAATAATAATAATAATAAACGGTTTATTAAAGAATGGCAGCCTCATGAGCTGAAAATACACATTTTACAATTTAGTGGATGAACATGAGATGTACAGATATGAGGATGGTAAGCTTAATTTACAAACAAAATAAATAAATACAATAATGATGCATGTGCAGAATACAAATTATCATAAAATAACCATGAGAGTAAGTGATATACAGTACATTTGCACATTTATTAACTTACTCATATACAGAACATACGTATATACACGTACGTGCGCACATGCATATACATACATATATAGGAACATAAGAACATGCAGTAAGTGTGCACATGTCCGTATACACAAACGCTCACGTATGCACACAGACATACATACATACAGAAACTGTTTTGGTAAGTGAGGTAAAGAGGGTGCGGGTACTACAATGGGAGGTTAATCCTCGGTAGTGCAGGTGTGTGTGTGTGTGTGTGACAGAAGGCGAAATATGGAAGAGCTGGGCGTTCTATTGTTAAGGGTGGAAACACATTGGATGAGATACGCGAACACTTAATAATAGATAATGCTTATGCATAGATTTATAATCAGAAGTTGCGCTAGTGAGCAATATGTTCTCGCTCATATGTACGTATATTTACATACATATGTGCATATGACCATATAAATATAAATACACGTACAGTACATATATATATTATATACCTTATATTCTCAACCGGGCTCGAACCATTGACAGCACGTACACACAGACATACCTATACATAAATATATGCACATTACATCCACATATGCTCTTCTGTTATCCTACCTGATACTCTCAGCCGGCTCGACCACAAACATATACACTATACACATATATATATACATAAATAACGCATACATACATACACATATACGCACACATACATACACATATACTGCACATACATAGATACACATATACACATATACATAAACAAACTCAAGCAAATACATACATAATTATATTCTAATACACACACGCACACACACTTATGCATATATTATTAAAGGTGGGCGCGTATATATGGTGTGACAGACCGTTATTACACATTATTAATAATATTAACAATGGTTGGGATAGGACTATTTTTATATCTGTCAGTTCTTGCTCTTATGGTTTGGAGTGTGTTGAAATGACGAGCTGCACGTGTAGGTCTAGGGGCGTCTGGTGGAAGTAAGTTTCTGTGTCGTGGGTGAACAAGCAGCTTAGATGCAACTGTTTGAGTGTGTTGTAGTGGTGGGTTGAAAGTGCAGGTATGCTAAGGGTGGTGAGAGCTTCCTCGTACCCTGGATATGTGCCACCCAGGATGATCCTGCATGCCCTCCTCTGAACTCTCTCCAGTTGACGTTGTTGTGTTAGGGTTAGAGAGGAGGACCAGGCGGGAGAGGGATAGGTGAGCTTAGGGAGTATAAAGGTGTTATATATACTCTTCAGCTCATTCTCCGGCGCCCCCAGGGATCTCAACTGCCTTAGCATAAATAACTTGTAAGTGGCGGTCCTGACTGTGGTAGTTACATGTTTCTTCCAGTTCAGTTTGTTGTCCACAGTGATTCCGAGGAGTTTTGGTGGACTCAACAAGCTGAAGGGATGAGGACCAATTGGTGACAGGGGTGGAGGAAGGTCGGATAACGGAAGTGTTGATGTGCATGACCACTGTCTTGTCATGATTGATAGTCACATGATTGTCTGTGGTCCAGGCTTGAAGACGGTCGAGGATGTCTTGTAGGGGTCATAGTTAGGAGAGGTGTTTATCGACAGTAATGCCGACTGTCGAGTCGTCCACGTACTTCCAGTGGAATGGGGTGTCCTTTAGGGCATCATTAATCAAGATGAGGAACAATAGAGGCCCCATCTTTGTGCCCTGTGGGACTCCACATGTGATGTCTATGAAGGTGGAGATGAAGCCTTGGTATCGCACTGCTTGTCGTCTGTCACTAAGGAAGTCGGTCAACCACGCAACCAGGGTAGGATGTAGCCCCAACTTTTATGGCTTTGTTGATGATGATGGTGTGGTCAACAAGGTCAAATGCTTTCCTGAAGTCAATAAAGGCAAGGGCGAGGGAAGTCTTTCTCTTCTCAAGATTGTGTGTAAATATAATCTAGGAAGCTAATAAGACAGTGAGTGGTGGAGGAGGTTTTTACGTTGCCAAACTGTTGGGGATCTATCAAGTGACGGATTTGTGAGTAAGCCCAGGTGAATACAAAGTCCTCACAGATTAGACTAGGGATGGGCGTAATGGCAATTGGTCTGAGTTCATTAAGAGAATGTGGGGAGGGGGTTTTGGGGATGGGAGTGACGTATGAAGTTTTCCAGTCTGCAGGGCATTTACTTTGCCTTAAGGAGGCATTAATTATCGAGCAAAGGGGGGTGGCAAATTCCACTGAAAATTCTTTGTATATTTTCATGGGTAGGTCTACTGGGGTTGTTGATCTTTGGGCCCCCCAGTGAGATACCGCCCAAAACAATGAACTCTTAAGAGTCCACCTCCCACACTCACTTAACTATGGGGGGGGGGGTCCAGACTGAAGCTGGATTCCTACTTAATATGAAACCCTCCGTTGCCTCAGTTCGAAACCCGAGATAGGGAACAAATAATTGCTGGGGCAGAACCGTCAAGGTTGCTATCGGGTCCTAAGCACAAACACGGGGAAAATATGTAGGGGTTATGGATGTGTGTGTGTGTAGACTGTCTTATGGGATTAACGGTGCTTAATATTAAGGACCCCGGCAAGCCTCCCAGCTTTCCCCTATCACGGATCCCGAAGTACGCCACCGGAGGTACAGAACATATGATAAAAACTGGAAATATCATAAATGCTGATCAGAGGAAAAGAATAAATGCATGTCTAGGATTCTCTGTTAATTACGTTACGTTACTATTATGCAAGCAAGTACAAACAAAAGGGGCAGACTGATGGGTCACAAGAGAGAGAGGACATCAACTATCTAGTCTGACTGCCTACCAGAGAATGATGAGGCCTGGCCCTGGTGTAGCTAGCGAGAGCCAGCCTCAAACTAAGGGGTTGCAATGTATCACCACACGATATGATGACACTTCACAAGAATTACTTATACTAACGTATTCCTGCGTTAACATACTGGCTAAAACAGCGTAGCAGATAAAATAAGTATATCTTGATATTGCAACACAACTAAACTTGCAATGGTCACATAATTAAATGAAACTCGTGGTGCTGGCACGATCGCCCCTCTCCCCCCTCTCCCAAGACAACGGCAACATTCCTCCCTCTCCCACGTACCTCTAGCTTGCAAATTACAAAGTTGCCACTAAAAAACAACTTTATATACGAAACTATTAAAACTCTATTGGCTCATTCTACACAAATGTGTATTGAGACATGCTTAGAGGCACGGCAAAACTAGTCATGTGCAATTGGAAGGGTATCGGAGTGAAACTCACAATACCAGGTCTTTCTAATAGACTTGGCACAGCTGCTTTCAGAAAATCGGGCGCCACTCGAGTCTAGCTACTAAAAGACCCTAAAAGACCCTGGTCATTGTGACAACAGTGAATTTTACTACTCTTCTATTTTTGCTTACAGTAGTTCTGCCGTTTGTTATATTTATATTATACACTTTTTGTTCTGTCATTGCTTTATAATTAATTATTTCTACCGTTCTTCTTTATCTGTAGCTTCTCTCTCTCTCTCTCTCTCTCTCTCTCTCTTTATATCAACAATGTTAGTGTCTCCTTCCTCTAGGGTTTTTCCTGTTTCCCCACTCGCTTATATATTCTAACATTGACCTTATTCAGGTTTTATAAAATAATGTATTCTTACTTGTAAGTGTACTATGTTTCTATATATGCCTCTTGTGTGAGTTAACATCTAATTTCATATAATGTATTTCAATTCATTTAATTTTATTAAGTCTATGTATTATCTGTCACAATACCTCCACCTACCTTTCTTTCCTTGTTCTACTCTACATCAATGTTCTCTCGCATCTTCTTATGTAACTCGTTCTTCCAAACTTGTATATCATTGTTCCAACTTTCCTTCGCAGTTCTTGCTTTCCATATATCGCACGGCTGTTCTGGTTTATGCAAATTAGCTACCATGCATCATACTAATATACTTGCATATCTCTCAAGCCCTGATCTCAATGTGGGGCCAAACTGCAGGATAGAATAACAAATGATGAGCTGAGGAGACGCTTAGGTCTAAAGAGTATTATTGAGGAGATGCATACAAGTAGACTGGGACGGTATGGGCATGTGGAGAGAATGGATGAACAAAATTGTGTGAAAAGATGCAAGACTGTGATTGTGGAGGGAACTGCACCAAGGGGTGGACCGAGGAAGACCTGGGATCGGACAATACGCGTCGATCTCGAATTAAATAACTTGACAAGTGAAGTAGCCCTTAACAGGGTTGCCTGGAACACCGCCATTAGGACAAGAGACTGAAACTGAACGTATGTGTGGAATATTCAGTCTTATCGTATGTATGTTTGTATGTACCCAGGCACATACCCCATAGCTGGGGGATACTGACTCAAGGCAGAGCTGGAACAGAAATGACAAAATACAATATATATGAACATTCACACACATCTAGGTCATCCAGGAGAAGACTCGGAGACCAAGGCCCATTTTGGGTTCCTATTAAAAGATTCCCTGGGCCCAGATATCCCGAAGAGGTTCCGGTCTCAGCAAACAGACACACAGTGGAGTGCACCACAATGGCCACATCAGTTCCAGGCATGGCCTTTTATATAATACACTGGCCCCCATTGACTGGCGCCTGACTGACTATTATCAATTCAAAGTGCTGCCCGAAACCCACTCCCTAAGACCGCATTTTCACTCTTCTATTCACAAGCATTCTCCATTCGTTCCTATTCATTACCACTAATCTTGCCTGCTTTTCAGTTATCTCTCTTTCAACGTTTTTTTTTCACACCATCTCTCCATCTCCTCCGAGGTCTTCCTTTCAATTTAATTCCCCTTGTTTCTTACTCCTATATTCTCTTTGTAAGCCTTTCATCTCCCATTCATTCAACAAGTCCATACCAGCATAGCACCCTCCTTCGCTCTGGCCCGATAGGGGTTCCTGTTGTCCAACTCTCCTACGTACCTCTTAATATATCAATGTCTCCATGCGTCACTCCACACATACTCCTCAAGCAGCTCATCTTCATCACATCCAACCTTCTTTTCTCTGGTATATTCAGACCCCATTTCTCACCTTCCAAATACTTCTCTTTTTTTCCGAAAACTCTCCTTACTATACTTAAAATAATATAATAATGTTTCATTGAGTCTCCCCTGCGTTTTCTTGTTTATTATAATTCCTTTGTGCATTTGTACATATGTGTCTTGCCTGTTCTTCGTTCTCCTGTTATTACTCAGATACCGTTTATCGTCTGACCACGAAGGATATCTTGCTAACCACTCTCAATTGGGTTTACTATTTCGTATCTCTAGTGTATTATACACTGTTATCACCAATGCCTTCGTCGTCGTGAATATACATTATTTTTTAGATTCTCTCTCTCTCTCTCTCTCTCTCTCTCTCTCTCTCATCTTTCTTACGACGAAGGAGCTTCAGAACTCATCTCCTTGAAGTATCTTTATAAAGCTTACTTCCATCTTATCGTCGTTACCACATTTTCTTTTCATTATAATATTCGTTTTTATATTTTCCCTTTCATTCTAGTCTTGCTGCATAATTTTCCATATTTTATTCCACATTCTATTATTCGTTTCTAATATTTTCAGCATCACATGTTATGCCCCTTTCCCACTGGTGCGATTGTAAACTATGTTTATCGCCGAGGACGTAGTTTTGGAATTTTGCAACAAATTTGTGCGACGTATACGAATTTGACCGTTAAGAACCGATGAAAAGTTACACTTGGCGACGATGTGTCCGATGAATACGACGTAATCTGCAACACTATGCAACGTCATCTGCAAATTGAGCGATGGTTCGCCGATGACCTCAGCGAGAACTGTCACATTTTCAATAAAATATTGCGAAATAATGCGAGGGATGAATGAATCCTCGGCGTATGTTCTGCGACGTCTTCGGCAAATTAAGCGATGGTTCAGCGGTGACCTAGGCAAGAGTATCCGAAAACGTTTTGCATATATTTCAAGGCACAAATTCATGCGATGAATGAACAATTCCTCGCCGGTTAATGGGTGTCACCATCGCAGATACGCCACCGAGGTGTCCGAACATGAGCGAATGTAACGTGAGTGTGCTAATTGCACCAAACCTTTGGTGGTACTATATAAAGAGCTTGAGACACTCCCAGTGTGGAACAGTGTGCGAAAAACGGAATTTGAAGGTAAATACGGGGAAGAGCAAGGTTATGGTCTTCGAAAGGGGTGAAGTCACAGAGTGTGAGGTGAAGCTGAACGGTCAGGCTATGGAGATCGTCAACTCTTTTTAAGTATCTGGGCAGTGTGTTGAGTAAAGATGGGACTATGGATGAAGAGGTGCGGGAGAGGGTACAACAGGGGAAGAGGGTTGTAGGAACGCTAAAAGCAGTAACAAGAAATAGGGTGGTCAGTATGGAAGTGAAGAAGTCCTTGCATGACAGTGTGGTAATCCCGACACTGACTTACGGAAGCGAAGCATGGACGTTGGTTGAGAGACTCAGACCAAGAGTGAGAGCAGTGGAAATGAATTACTTAAGGAGTGCGTGCGGAGTTACATGGAGGGATAGACAGACTAATGAGGAAGTAAGAAGGAGGTGTGGTGTGGAGGTAGATGTGCTGGAAAGTGTGAAAAGGAACAACTTGAGATGGTTCGGCCATATGGAACGTATGGAAAGCGAGAGAATGACTAAGAGGGTGTACGAGAGCGAGGTGGAGGGCCAGAGGGGGAGAGGTAGACCGAATATGAGGTGGAAGGATGGAGTGAGGAACTACATGAACGAAGGCGGTGCTGGTTGGGGGGAGGGGCGTCGACTGACTGGGGACAGAGGTGCATGGGGGCGGTTCGTTCGTGGCCACCCCCTTCGGGGATCGCGGCGTCAGGCAATAGATAGATAGATAGACACTCCCAGACAACATTCTCACCTCAACCCTTGACACGTGCTTGTGAAATGTCAGTCATGTATACGCAGAGACAACGCGGATGGGATAAATTAAGTCTGCGAATGGACCTCATCAGTCAGCGGATGCATATGATTTTTGTGGAATACGAACTGGAACTTAAGAAGGAGCAGGAAGCAGAAAGGAAAAGGAAGAAACAGGAAGAGGAGAGGAGAAAGCAGAAGAAGAAGCGTTCTGTGTGGACGTGAGCGTGGCTTTTAAGGCGAGAGAAATTTGGGTGTTACGAGACCCTATTGCAAGAAATGGAAGCAGAGGACCCAGCTGATTTCAAGAACTTTATGAGAGTGGACCCAGCACTCCTCAAAGAAATTATTCAGAAAATTTAACCCATGATAGCAAAGAAGGACACAAACATGAGGAAAGCACATGAACCTAGTCTGCGTTTGGTGGTTACGTTGCGTTACCTAGCTGCAGGTGACAGTTACAAGAGTCTGATGTACTTCTTCAGGATAGCGCACAACACCATCTCAAAAATAGTGCCAGAGGTGTGTGAGGCTATTGTTAGTGCCTACATGGAGGATGTGATTGTTTGTCCGACAACACCTGAAGAGTGGAAGGAGGTTGCAAAGCAATTTGATAGAAAGTGGCAATTTGAATAATATGCTCTGGGCGCGTTGGATGACAAACATATTGCAATCAGATGGCCACCCAGGGCTGCCTCTGTGTTTTATAACTACAAAGGTTATCATTCAATTATGCTGGTTGACGCTGACTACAAATTTCTCTACATCGATGTTGGTGCAGAAGGATCAGCGTCATATGGAGGTTTGTTCCTACAAACCGCTATTGGTTTGTTATTGGAGAGGAATGACGTTAGTGTTCTTGTACCAGATTCGCTGCCAAACGACGACAAGCCAACTCCTTTTTTCTTAATTGGGGATGTAGGCTTTCCACTGAGGAGGTGGATGATGAAGCCCTACATCCCATCGAGAGGCTTATCTGACGAACGGCGTATATTCAATTACCGCCTATCAAGAGCAAGAAGAGTGGTTGAAAATGCGTTCGGTATCTTGTCTGGCAGGTGAAGGAAGCAGATGTTTAAATGTATGTTTTTTTGTATGTAAATATACATACACATATAAATACAATTCTTTCTCTCATTCGTTGTCTATAGACCTTTATATTCCTTTCGGTAAGTGCCAAAATGCATAGCGGTGGGCAGTGTCCCACCCCCCTTCAAAAAGTGAATCCTTCTATTAGATTCCAGTAAACTCCTTTCCCACTGCCTGGCTTGGTAGGATTTTGTATGTCAATATATATCCGTGATAATTGTTTTTGTCATGACACCGAAAAACCTTGGTCATCTCTTTTCATATTGTCTTCCTTTCTCTCTATACATAGTCTGTTGTTCCCATCGCAACTATTTGTCAATTATATTTCTCTTGTTCCCTTTCTCATTACAGGTTCCGGTGTCTACTGACCACAATACCTCTGCACCCTCATCGAGTTGAATTGGTCGTAATGGCTTGTTGCTGCCTCCACAACATCCTACGCACCAGGAATCCCTCCGATCGGAAAGGTATTTTTGTGGAAGAGGACTTTGAAGCCGGAAGGATAATTCAGCTTGTGCGCGCAATTGAGATCTTGGACCGTGTCGAGCCTAGGCCGCGCAACACCACTACTAAAGATGGCAAGGCCGTACGCGATACTCTGTGCAATTACTACAACTCACAACGAGGTAGTGTCCATTGGCAGGACAAGATGATCGGTCGTACCCCTTCAGAAAATTGATGGGAGTTCAATACAATTTGTAATCTTTGTCATGACACATACACATTTATACTCACTCCCTAAATTGTGTATATTTCTCTCTTATCAAGATTAATATAGAGATTAAATGGAATGGGACGAATGTCTTGAACATAACTGTACCTTTAAAAATGTCTGCACGATATATATTTAGTCCAGCACAACTCAGTTTCGACTCGCCATACTATATTTTACATTGTAAACACTTTACTAACTTAATATGGAAACTATTTGTAAATTCGAGATTGATAGAAAGTGTCTACAATACCTTGAAGTGTACAGTATGTTACTCCAACTAAAATAGGATACAAGGGTTATAATTTGCCACAAAGAGAAGCTGACTAACGCTACTTACAATGATTAGAATATTTCCTACTGGATGGCTGAATTAAATATACTTATATAGGGAAAAGCTCATAATAGTTCGCGGGACAATAATTAGTTTAGTTATAAAAAAAAAACACAAACAAAAAAACAATGGGATACATCTAGGGATGTATTATTCTTTATATTAGGTGACAAATATGGTTTAGCTATAATTGTATATGTAGTTGTATTAATATATTAATATAAAACGAAGTACATGCATAATGACAATTTTGAGAGGCCTATGATTTCATTGCATCTGTAGTGACTGGGTACACAAGAGATGTAGTAGAGCTAGAGGACCTTTAACAAGAATCATAGACTTTGAATGTGCAGTGTGCAAGGGAGATCTTGTATTAAATGACCCGCCTGTCAGTGTTGATTTGGAGTGTGAATTTGGAGTGTGTGAACAAATTTCTGCTACCTGGGCGATACGGATTCCGCCGGAGGTGGCGCTGAAGCTAGCTCCATTGCTAGAGTCAGAATTGACTGGGGAAAGTTTAGAGAGCCGTTGCCACTCCTGACCATGATAGGGCTCCCACCCCACCATAAAGGGAAGGTGCATACCTGGTGTGTTAGGAGCGCGATGACAGGGCATCGCGCATCGGGCATCTCAGGCATTCTCCCCAAGATCGACGCACCTGACAAATTCTACGACAAGGCCTTCAGCACAAATAGCCGACTAAAATATTTGTGTCTGAGGGAAGAAGTTGAATTGATCAACCTCTGGGACAACTTCTACAACCAGCCTACTCTGTTCCGCAAGGATGGCACTCGTCTATACCCTGTGGATTCAGCACGCATGGGTCGTCTCCTACGCGAAGCAGTCCGCAGCCATGGATCAAAAAACGCCATCCGAGAAGAAGCAGCAGTGACATTAATCATCCTACGCCAAGCAAACAACAGAGGCAACCGAGGACCACCAGCGATAAGGACGGAAGACAGCGAGGACCGAGGACAGCCATGAACATGAATGTAGATCCGACAAGAACCAAAAATATTATTAAAGAGCGTTCCGTGAGTTCTAAAATAACAAATTTAAAGGTTTTCTATGCAAATGCTCGTAGCATACGCAATACATTTTCAGATTTAGAGGAGCTAGTGTTTACAGAAAATTATGATGTGATTGGCATAACAGAATCTTGGCTCAATACAGAAGATAGACTTTTTAGCAGAGTATTCACTTCCCGGTTATGTAATGTTTGAGAAAAGCCGAATAAATCGAAATGGAGGTGGCGTTTTACTTTATATCAAAGAAAGTCTTAAGCCTACCCTCTTGTCAAAACTTCAAATTGTGAACGTCGACACATCTTTTGTGCTAATAAAGAATAATAAAGGTACAAAAATAATACTTGCGTTAATATACAGACCTCCAGCTCAATCAGTGCAAACTGACCGAGAAATTTACGAACAAATTGCAGATGTAACTAACTCACAAGATACCGTAATTTTTGGCGACTTTAATTTACCTGTGACCAAGTGGGGCGATACTCTTACTTCACACTCCGGACATGACTTGTATACGAACTTGCAAGAGAGTTCGCTTTATCAATTTGTTCGAACGCCGACCCGTGGTAATAACGTTCTTGACATTGTACTTGCAACAAAAGAAGAATTAATAGAGAATTTGAATGTTCGTGATTAATTCAGTAACAGTGACCATCGTACGATAACTTTCACTTTAAAGTTTACTAGTAACGAACCAAATAGTAGCATCGAAAAAGTCCCTAATTTTAAGAAAGCAAACTTTCATAAACTTAGAGCTATGTTTAAAGAAAGTGACTGGAGCTTTTTAATTAACAATAACGACATAAATACAGCTTGGAAGTTATTCGAAACCACTTACCTAAAAGCAGTGCAAGACTGCATACCATCGAAAATACGGCGTCCAGGCCATAATAATAAGCCCAAATGGTGGAATAAAGATATTTCAAACTGCCTGCTTGCTAAAAAATTTGCTAATGATAGATTAAAATCCTCACAAAATGACGAAGAACGGGTGAAATTTGTAGAGCTACGACGCAAAGCCAAAAAGTTAATTAAGCAAAGTAAAAAAAAATTAGAGTTACATATTGCGAATCAAAGTAAAACAAACTTGAAAGAATTCTATAGTTATATCAGAAAGAAAAAAGTAGTTACTTCAACTATTGGACCGTTAGTCGATGAAAAGGGAGAATACACCAAAGATGAAGTACAAATGAGTAATGCCCTCAATACCTTCTTTGCATCAGTTTTTACAACAGAAGACCTCGGTAATATCCCTACACCATCGCCGATTCAGATTGATAATTCAGATGTTCTAAGCAATATCCCCGTTACAGAGAGAGAATTATTGAATTGTTTAGATAAACTCAAGGTAAATAAAACGCCTGGACCTGATACAATCTCGCCTAGAGTTCTAAAGGAAGCTAAGGATGAGCTCTCCAAACCACTGACATTACTATTCAATAAATCCTTGCAGTCTGGAACTATGCCTGATCAGTGGAAGCTAGCCAACGTAACACCGATATTAAAAAAAGGCAGCAAATCCCTACCCAGTAACTATCGTCCAATTAGCTTAACCTCAGTTGTATGTAAAATGCTAGAATCGGTCATACGAGACCGACTTGTAAATCACTTAGAGGAAAATAACATACTTAAAGATACTCAACACGGCTTTCGTAAAAAACGTTCCTGTTTAACAAACCTCTTAGACTTCTTCCACGATATCCTCAACCTCTACGATGAGAGTAAAGCTGTAGATATTATATACCTTAATTTTCAAAAGGCCTTTGACAAAGTTCCCCACAAACGTTTACTGCTAAAACTAAAAGCGCATGGAATAAAAGACGGTGTGTTGAAATGGATAGAAAATTGGCTCAACGACAGAAAGCAAGGAGTAGCCACAAATGGTAAGGTATCTAAATGGACCAATGTAAGTAGCAGGGTACCCCAGGGATCGGTACTAGGTCCAATTCTCTTTCTAATTTACATCAACGACATAGATGAGGGTCTCACCTGTACAATCTCAAAATTTGCTGACGATACAAAAATTGCAAATGGCGTACTCTCAAAAGAACAAGTTGACGATATGCAACACAATCTAGATAAATTGTCATGTTGGGCCCAAATTTGGCAAATGAGTTTCAATGCGGATAAATGTAAAGTACTACATATCGGATACCTAAATGAGAAAGCAAACTATTCGATGAATGGCACTCGGCTTAAGAATGTAGACAGAGAAACCGATCTGGGAGTAACAATATCGAGTAACCTAAAACTGAGTCAACAATTTTCAGAAGTTGTTAAGAAGGCAAACAAAATAATTGGCTTTATAGGCAGGTCATTTGAGCATAAATCCAAAGAAGTTATCCTAACTCTTTACAATTCCTTAGTCCGCCCTCTTCTGGAATACTGCCTTCAATTCTGGTGCCCTTATTACCAAAAAGATATAAACAAGCTAGAACGAGTTCAATGTAGAGTTACCAAAATGATACCTAGCCTAAAGAACCATCCATACGAAGAGCGTCTTAGAGAATTAAATCTATTTCCTTTAACCCAGTGCAGATTAAGAGGGGACTTAATTCAAGTGTTCAAAATCATCAAAGGCATCGACAATATGGACTGTAGTAAGTACTTCACTATCGACCAATCTAATTACACGCGGGGAAACGGTTGCAAAATTATTGGTAAATCTTTTAACTCGCACGAATCTAAGAATTTCTTCTTCAATCGAGTTGTCAACTTGTGGAATGGGCTTCCCAGAAACGTTATAGACTGCATCACCGTTGATTCATTTAAACTCCGCCTAGACAAATATCTTGCATCAAACCTGCGACTGACTGCGTTTGTAAATGAATAACTTTATTTTATCCCCCCCTCAGTTACTAACCCATCTGTCCCCTACTAACTTCCTAATCCTGCCACGGACATTAGTTCCAGGGCAGTAATTCCCTTTCCAATGTTCCCTTACCCACTCTAAACCACTGTTTGGACACTTGATCCTCAGTGTTTTGGAGGACAAGCAACCTAGAAGGGTCACTAGATATGTTGTTGCTTGATTTCCTTTGTACCTATGCCTCGGAGACGTGGCCGGTTAAAGCGGATGATGTCAATAGAATGGAACGGAATGAGAAGAGAATGGTGAGATGGATGTGTGGGGTTAATCTTAGGGACAGGGTATCGAGCGAGGAATTGAGAAGGCGTCTGGCATTAGGAGTGTCAGTGAAGTGATGCGCACGAGCCGACTTGGTTGGTTTGGACATGTGGAGAGACTGGATGATCAGGACTGGGTGAAGAAATGCCAGACTGTGAACGTGGGGGAAGCTGCTCGTAGGGGTGGACCTAGAATGACGTGGGCTTGGGTACTCCGGTCCGATCTCAAAATAAAGAACTTGACAATGGAGGCAGCCATTGACAGCTGGAAAGCTGCCATTTAGGACGTGAGACTGTAACCACATTCTCTGTGGACAAAACGGTCTTTAAACTTTTATCTATGTGATTGTATCTATGAGTGATTGTACCACGATGAGAATGGTTTAAAATATTTATACCTAGACACGTCCATGTGAATTAATTTCCATGGAGTGCTTTTTATAGGAATGTGATAGTACTGCATGCTGATAAAGGTAATAATTTGTATTCCACAATGTTTGATATGCTGCAATAATTGGTATTAGATAGATAAAGTGCGAGTTTTTCTTTGGAATGAAATGATGCTCAATGTGGTACTGCTGCAGTTTAGTGCTAGATAATAATGTATAGAATTTTATTTTGTTTTCATTAGTGCCCAACTGCCCATAGCGCCGGAATCATTGAAGAATCTTTGCCACGACAAGGCAGTATCTCTCATTATGCAATTAAGGTAGAGAACCTACGGATAATGCTGAGGAAAGATTTTTTTTTTTTTTTATTAGTTGCGCACATTGCCCTGTAATGAAAAAATCGAAAATATATTCAAGTATAGAAGAACACAATTAAAAACCCTGACATTTACCGCTAAACTTTAATGTATAGAATAGTATCACCTTTTTAGTTTACGAATAAGTTACACCAACACTTCTTTATGATATGTATGAGCATATCTGGTCTGTTTACGTCTTCTGCAGAGAATGTCATAGTTGTATGTATTTCATCATTTGAGTTTATATACTACGTATCAATAATAATACGCGAGCAATAACTAGTCTATTGAATGAGGTTGCAGTCACATTTAAAAATAGGGTCATACATATATGATTTTACTTTTTATTTGTTTAGTTAATATGAAAAATTACCCTGAGTCTATGAACTAAATTGTAATAAAAATGCCATGTATAATGATACTTCTGTGTGATATAGATAATTGAAGCATTGTTAGTGAAGAGCCTCTTTATTAGGGTGAAATGTGATTAACATGTTTAACAATAATGTTATGAATAACCATACCTTTGTTTGATATAGAAAAGTTAAAATTGAAGCATTGTTAGTGAAGAGCCTCTTTCTTGAGGGGGAAGTGTGATTAGAATGGAGTAGTTAGAAATTGCACGAGTTATTAGTTTAAAGTAGGCCCACTTTAAGCCTTTCTCTAATTTCCTTTCCTGTCGTTCCAAAGCTGCGATTGTGGACGGCCATCGCTCACTTACTCATCCTATCAACTCCGGTGTTCCTCAGGGTTCTGTCCTATCTCCTATTCTCTTTATAATTTTCATAAATTATCTGAACTGTACATTCCGTCCCATCCATTCATACGCAGACGACTCAACAACCCAGCCAGCAGTCCCTCAAAAACAAACTTAATGAAGCCATAGAACACTTTTCTTCAGATCTAGCTACTATTTCCAATTGGAGTAGAGAAAACCTTGTCCCATTTAACTCCTTCAGACATATTATGTTCCAATAAGTCCGAGGAGGCGGGAGCCACGGGATCATTGCCACTGCCCCGCACTACACTCACAACAACACTGTGGCCGTTAGAATTATCTGAGGTGGGTGAGGTTGCCACCAACGGTTTTATCGTAAGGTAACTTATCGGACTTACTGAGCTCCATATGACGCTAGTGCGTCATATAACTTATTATAGAGGTATGGAGATAAGTCCATATGACGCCATCGCGTCATATGAGTTTTTGGTTCACTAGTCCATATGACGCGATCGAATCATATATGTCTGGGGGAGTTGATGCTTCCAAGACCCAATTTCTCCATCATGCTACCTGTCCGGAACCTCCAGAGGACTACCACTTGTTCTTCAACAATACAAAAATCAATCTTTCATCTTCTCTCAATATTCTCGGTGTCTCTTTTTCTTCTGCTCTCACTTGGAAGGACCATATTACCAGTCTTGCTAAGGCAGCCTCCCGGAAGCGTGGTGTGCTCAACCGCCTCAAAGGGTTCTTTACCCCTGCGCAGCTTCTTGCTCTGTAAAGGGGCACAGTGCGCCATTGTATTGAGTATTGTTCACATGTGTGGGGAAGATCCTCTCACACCGCACTCCTAGACAAAGTAGAAAGAAGGGCCTTTCGTATCATTAACTCCCGCCCACTCACCAACTCTCTGCAATCTCTCTCTCTTCGCCGCAATGTTGCATCTCGCTCTCTATTCTATCGCTACTACAATAATCAGTGTACCTCAGAGCTCTCCCAGTGTATACCACCTCCTCTACGTGCGTGGTGCCCGCCTCGCAACAGAATCCCACCCCTGCTCTGTGTGACTCTCCAACCCAAGAGAGAAATGCTATTCTCAGACATTCTTCTATTCAACTGCTGAGCTCTGGAACTCTCTCACAGAATCAGTCTTTCCTTCTTTCTATGACTGAAATTGCTTCAAACTTCGTGTGTCCAGGTATTTTAGCTAGAATGTCCCTTGATTTTGGCCCTGTCACTCTTTCAACTATGGGGGAGTCACTCGCTACAGGCAGTTCTGCCTTTTGTCTCCCTCATTCACATAGAAGAAAAAAAATGTATATTTGTTTACAGGTAGGAAGGTCAGTTGCTGCTAATCCAAGGTAATTTTCATAATATTTCTGTTCAAATTTATGTTTTGATTTGTTTACCCCAGTGGACTCTAGAGTAATATAATTGATCAGAGATACAACGTAGCAACATCTATTATAGTAGTACTTCATAAGTATATATATCTACTAATGGTTAGTAATTAGTGTCAATCCAGTAATCTATTATGCATCAGGTCCACCTTTTGAGAATAATAGTTGTTGTTGTTGTTCCCCAAGCTGCCTGGCCGAACTGCCCCAAGGCCCAAAGCAAGGCCAAGGCCATAGCCGGGTGCCCCCACAGAACCCTCCCTGCCGACCACAACAAAGCCTGGGTGACCAAAGCCACTCCATGGCGGGGAGCTGAGGAGGGTGCGGAAACGTCCGGGAAACCAAAGCCCCACCCAGGGCCCTGTGCCCCTCAGCAATTATGAAGAGAAAGTTGAGGGGCAAAGGAAAAATGTGACGCTTTGGCTTCCAATCTTGGTAGATTGGGAGGTCAATCCACGGAAGAGATGCCGTCACTTGAGATCTAGAAAATATATATGTAAAAGGAACAGTCAGAGTAAGCTATGGGTATGGTAGATATCGCTCAGTTCTCACTCTGATAGACTAGCCCATCACCAGAATAATAGTTAATTGTGAAACTAATAACCTTTATACTAATAGTCATACAATACAATAGCATTGACTATAGGCTAACACTCCCTAGAGTTGAATGAACAAATATCTGTTTACCAATATCAACATCATATACTAGCGAAAGAGCGCGTACTTTTAACTCCTTAAGCCCCACCTGATTTATTATTGATTGACACCAAGAACCCAGCCAATTTTCGAGAAAAAAAATCCTTAAAATACATGGTATGGGTTAGGAATACATGCATACAACCACTCAAATGGTGTGTGACTCACGAGGGATCGTGTACTGGCACACCATGCCTCAAGCCCCCTCACGCCCGCCCAGCCATATTTTGGGAGTTGCCAACTACTGCTTTTATTGCGCGGTATCCTAATGTAGTTTCCATACGAATATCAATCCTATACATGCCCTATAACAGGGGTAAATGAGGGTTAGAATATCCGTCGGTACAGTAACGATGCTGAGGCTGTGCGTTTTATACATAGCCGTCTGCAACGTCTGCAGCCCTGGGGCTGTTGGAGTTAAGCATGTGGCATGTGTGTTTATACAATTTCGAATAAAGAATAGGGAAGCGATTGTTGTTGTGTGAAAGAACATTTGGTATTCCTCAGGTTTATACAGACTGCAGTTATATCTACTTAATTTGCTCACCAATGCGTCGATCAACACGATGGTAAGGATTCAGTATACGGCCGAAAGTCTAAGAATATAGAGGACGACAGTAAAACTATGAGGTGACTAAATTAACTGAAGAAGGTAAAGTGTTAGGTATTATCACAACCTACACTCCCAGGTTATATTCCATAAAAGTGTCCTCTCCACCATCTTCCCCATGAACACCTTGCCTGACCACACATGTTTACGAAGCTATTACTAGGCTGCTCCTTGCCACCCGGAATAAACACCCGGTGGTAATATAAGCATACACAGTGAGGGAGGAAACCAGATCAAAGCCAGAGAGTTTGCTGCCTCGCAGGACCCAAGATGCACGAGGGAAATGTTGGAATATGTATTTGCTCTTTTGAAATGGTTGGATTCTCACACAAATATGTTAATCATTCAGATTGGGCACTTAGTAAGGCTCCATGTTAACTTGTTGCCTTAGACTAGGCTAAACTATTAACCAAACTTAATCTACTTTAATCAAAGTTAATATTCTAATCTAGCTAGTCTAAGTTGGCATGCGTTAATTTGGCTAACCCCTGTATAATCTTTTGGCATAGGATTGTCTTCCTTCATGCACACGTTTACACATTATAATCCAGTTTTTACTTCATCTAAATTATTTGTTCTTATCGGACCGACTCCTTTATTCACATAATACAAACTATAATGCCTCGGTTGCACGTAGCATTAGAATGAGATGGAGCATGTTGGTTGTTGTATGGGGGCGAACTAGTCTTATTGGAATGTGATGGAGCATGTTGGTTGTTGTATGGGGGCGAGTGATGGAGCATGTTGGTTGTTGTATGGGGGCGAACTAGTCTTATTGGAATGTGATGGAGCATGTTGGTTGTTGTATGGGGGCGAACTAGTCTTATTAGAATGTGATGGAGCATGTTGGTTGTTGTATGGGGGCGAACTAGTCTTATTAGAATGTGATGGAGCATGTTGGTTGTTGTATGGGGGCGAACTAGTCTTATTAGAATGTGATGGAGCATGTTGGTTGTTGTATGGGGGCGAACTAGTCTTATTAGAATGTGATGGAGCATGTTGGTTGTTGTATGGGGGCGAACTAGTCGTATTAGAATGTGATGGAGCATGTTGGTTGTTGTATGGGGGCGAACTAGTCTTATTAGAATGTGATGGAGCATGTTGGTTGTTGTATGGGGGCGAACTAGTCGTATTAGAATGTGATGGAGCATGTTGGTTGTTGTATGGGGGCGAACTAGTCTTATTAGAATGTGATGGAGCATGTTGGTTGTTGTATGGGGGCGAACTAGTCTTATTAGAATGTGATGGAGCATGTTGGTTGTTGTATGGGGGCGAACTAGTCGTATTAGAATGTGATGGAGCATGTTGGTTGTTGTATGGGGGCGAACTAGTCGTATTAGAATGTGATGGAGCATGTTGGTTGTATGGGGGCGAACTAGTCGTATTAGAATGTGATGGAGCATGTTGGTTGTTGTATGGGGGCGAACTAGTCGTATTGGAATATTATATTAAGAAAAATTTATATAATTCCGTAATTGCTGCACATTTGGCGATACCTCTCTTCTCAATCTGGTGCAGATAAGTTCCATAGTATCAATAGCCACAGTTATATACTGTAGATACTTTCAATAAGGGTGGAACGCTCTTGTGTGCTCCTCTGAAGGCCGGGTTTCCGAATCTCGCTGATAGGTGACGAATGACTGGTAACCTTCTCAACTACAGACCGATATAGTGTTATTTTATACCTCTTTATTTATTTATATATTTTTCTATGCGGATGAAGGAGACAAAAGGAAACATGTCTGTGACGTGTGCCTCCCCTAGAGTTGAAAGTAACAGGGCCAAAATCAATGAATGATCGAACTCAAATGCCTGGACACACAGAGTTTGAAGCACATTGTGTTTACGATATTGTCCTTAACTTTATTCTGGCTAACATTAAATTATTTTACTCAGTTTTGAAAGGACGGAAAATATATATAATCTTTCACTTACAGCCAACATTAATAAAAGAAAGAGTCCTTCTGGTGAAAGGGTTCGTATTTTCATTTCAGGTTTTCATGGCTTACCTCCATATATTCACATGTCTCAATATCTCTAGTCTTGCATTCATAAATGTTGGATCTCTATCCCGCCCCACATTTTTCCACGTCTGGGCTTGTAAACTTTTCGCATTTTTTGAAGCCGTTTGGACACTGGAATATCGAAAAGCGAACTTGCACGATGCATGATTACTCTTCCAATCTCGCTCGAACGTTTACTTACTTGTTATTGAAGTTTACAATATTTGTTTACAACCTGTATAGGTATTTTGGATTTAATGCGAATATTCTATAGGTAACAATAGTTACAGTTGATATTAAATGGGTGGGTTAAAATTTATGCAGGTCACCTCATCAATAATTAATATTTAGCTTACACATTCATAAGTACAACATAATGTAGGATAATTTAACCCCCTTTGCGTACGATGTAGCCCTTTGCATTGTATTTGATTTATGTAACACTGACGAAATGCACTCAATATGGGATATAGTGATTCAGTGTTTGCTTTAATATCATTTAACATAAGACGATATGATTTAGCTCACAAAAGGGCACTAGTACTCAAGGGATTAATTGCAAATATGCATTCATTTTTCAATGTCTATTGATTAGTAAACAAAACCCAACGGTTCACCTCTGTCCAAGATGGTCAGTACACACAATTTACTTACGATATGTTTTATACTTCTGTGTCACTATTATTGATTTATTTTTAGTTAACCCACTGAACCCCAGCGACGACATGTTGTCGTCAGCAATGTATGTAACGCTAAACTCCAGCGACGACAACGTGTCGTCACTGTTAATTACTCCGGTTCTATGGCACCTAGAGGGCTCAGATTTATATGGGAACTGTAAGTATCCCACGCAACCATGCCGATGGTTGAAAACTCTCAAAGTCCAACCGTGTGCGCGTGAACACGCAAAAACCTGTTTTTGGATGTTCTTGCCTTCAATTTTCCCCTCTTGTCAATCAGACTTTCGGGCCCACCGTAGGACCCCTTAATGACCTAGGGGATAGGTTTTTTGTGGGTTTTCCTTCATTCCTAACCCATTCCCTATTGTTTCTGGATTTTTTTTTTTTCAAAACTTGCTGGTCCTGGGTGGTAGGCCTACATTTATTATAAACTAGCTGGGGCTCAGGGGGTTAACCCCTTCAGACTCGTATGACACAGAGGTTGCCAGATTAGCAATAGAGTTATCTCACTCTTATAATTACCTCTCTAAAATTAGTTTTCTGCCCACAGCTAACTCAAAGACAACTGCAGAGGTTGAAGTAACTAAACTAAAGGTTTCTAAATACCCCTGATGGTAACAAAGGCTTTAAAGTATCCCTAATCAGACGACTCAACCTTACACTACTCCATTAGTTTTTCAGAACGCCCCAGCCAGCAATCCCTCAACGACAAACGTAATGAAGCCATAGAACTCTTAAATTCTGATCTAAATACTATTTCCAATTGGGGCAGAGAAAACCTTGTTAACTTTAATGCTTCCAAAACCCAATTTCTCCATCTATCTACCCGTCAGGATCTCCCAGCGGACTATCCCTTATTCTTCAGCAATACAAAAATCAACCCTTCATCTTCTCTCAATATTCTTGGTGTCTCTTTTTCTTCTGCTCTCATTTGGAAGGACCATATTACCAGTCTTGCTAAGGCAGCCTCCCAGAAGCTGGGTGTGCTCAACCGCCTTAGGGGGTTCTTTTCCCCTGCACAGCTTCTTGCTCTGTACAGGGGCATAGTGCGCCCTTGTATTGAGTATTGTTCACATGTGTGGGGAGGTTCCTCTCACACCGCTCTCCTAGACAAAGTTGAAAGGAAGGCCTTTCGTATCATTAACTCCCGTCCACTCACCAACTCTCTGCAATCTCTCTCTCTCCGCCGCAATGTTGCATCTCTCGCTATTCTATTGCTACTATAATAATCAGTGTTCCTCAGAGCTATCCCAGTGCATACCACCTCCTTTACGTAGGGCACGTGGTACCCGTCTTGCAACTCAATCCCACCCCTACTCTGTGCAACTCTCTAACCCAAGAGTGAAACGTTACTCTCAAACTTTCTTCTACTCAACAGCTGAGCTCTGGAACTCTCTCCCAGAATCAGTCTTTCCCTCTTCCTATGACTTAAATTGCTTCAAACTCGGTGTGTCCATGCATTTTGGCTCGAACGTCCCTTGATTTTGGCCCTGTCACTCTTTCAACTATGGGGGAGGCACTCGCTATAGGCAGTTATGCCTTTTGCCTCCCTCAATCACATAGAAACAAAAATAAAAATAAAAATCGGCTCAAAATCGCGTCATATGTCGGAGAGGGTTAATTCACTTATCTCGATTATTGTTCATCTTATTATATATATTGAAATGGTTTTACCTTCGCAAAATACATTAACTATCTGAAAACAATAATACAATTGTATTTTCAAAATACCTTCGGATACTCTAGATATTTCTGATAAGAGGACCAGATGGTATCAGGTATATTTGGTGCCCCATTTTACAAGCAAAATACATGTTCTAATCCTACCATTACAATTGTGCCTAGAATACTATAACTAGACAATATAAATATTTAAGTTCCGTTGTTTTATCAAAACAATAAGGTACAGTCGTGGACTGGAATTTCTGTACACACTTAGAACAAGTTATAATTCCCTGGCTATATATTATAGTAAACAGATGGGTGATCTACTGGTTCTCATTAGTCAATGTTCCATTGCTCGTGTATTTTGTATAAGGTGTTCAAGTATTCCTGACCCCGATGGTACCATCTACAAAACCAAAAATACACACATGTAAATAACTAATCCATTCTACTGAAGTTGCTTAGTATCAACGCAAGTAACACAAATAATATGACTGAAGGTGTACCAGTCAGAAACAAATTAATTATGGGGTTGGTGAGTGCAAAATGAATAGGGGATAAACTATAAACAATAGCAAGGAGGGCAGCATCACCTTGTACTCTTCTACTTTGCTTTTTCTGTCCTCCTTTATTTCTCTCCTAATTCTTAGACTTCGCCAACCTGTCTATCCCCCCTCAACTTTAACTTTAACTGTTTGGGTGCACAAGTGGAGACAGAAGAAGAGGATGAATATGTGGAGAGAAATGACGCGTTACAGCGAATTCTGGCTATCATTAGACAATTTTATACAGCTTAGGAAGGATGTGTCTGACTTAACACCTTACGAGCGGCCTATGCGGTTTATTTATGTGTACCGCCCAGCGGGGTGTTTTTAGCCAAAATAGGGCTGTTTACGTGATCATTTTCATGCCTAAATAAGACTCAGAACGCAAAACAAGTACCTATCCCTGAAAGGGCATAAACAGAGCTTTCGAATGACACCATAACGATCCTTGTATGATGGATAGTTTTCTTGCAATAACCGTGCAACGCGAGTGCAAAAAGCAGGTAATTCGGTACTTTCGGTACATAATTGAGTATGTAGCGAGTGAGAGAGGGAGGAGGGAGCTCAGATTTGTGTCAGTAGGTTCGCCGCGGTGGTCTGGAGCAGTCATACGCTCGCTAGTCTCCTGCCACCACTTGTCTCTCTCTCTCAGCCACATTACGTGCTGAAATTGCCACTCGAGTTATGTCGAGCGCCGCCACATACTCCAGCTTTATTTAACTCGACTTATGTTGCTCGCCGCTAATTAAGGGTTAAAACGACAAAGACTGGCCCACTTAACCCTCACTTCCACATACCCTTCATATTCTTAATATAATCGTCTAATGATAGCCAGGATAAACTGTTGAAACGCGTCATAATCCTCAAGGGGATGAGGAAGGGTTAGGAAAAAGGAGGTTGATAGTGTAGGAATGAGAAGTAGGGAGAAAGAGAACAATGGCGATGTAGGGAGGGAGACAAAGGACTATGGAAGGAGAATAGGAAATAATAAGAAATAGTGAAATAGGGAGGAGGAGGAGAAAGGATGTCAGAAAGGCGTGTGTAGGAAGAGGAGCTGAAAGATGATAATACATTAGAAAAGAAACAGGAGGAGGAAACCGCAAGCCAAAGCAGTAGAACATTTATCTGACAGGAAAAACATTAATGGAAGAAAACAAGGAGAGAGAGAATGCAGTAAGAAGGAAAGAGGGAGGATGAGAAGAAGATAAGAGGGAGGAGGCAGCTGGGTCCGACAGATCAGCTCTATATGTCTAGGAGGATGGCATTGGACACTTGGGACCCCCACACCTCCCTCCTTGACACACACAAACACTGTTTTTTTTTTCTCTGTCTCTCTCACCTCTCTCACTCTCACTCTCTCTCCTTCAGGTATACATTATGACCTACATAATAACTAGTAAGGTATGGGTGGCAGCGGAGATATGTGAGCACCAGTAAGGAGGATTTAGGCTTGTCGGGTAACAAAGAGATAATTTATGGAGTCCCTGAATGTATGAGGGCTTTCCGAGAGGTTTGTAGCTTCTCACTGCGGGAACTGTGACTGAAGAGAGTTTAGGAGGATACGAGGAGGTGTAATTTAGAGGACACACTGGGAGGCAAAAATATAGCTAATGACGACTGGGATTTTGTAAATGTTGATGTTAGGAAGGTATTTAGAGTTGTTTATGTCTACGGAAACCCAAACCACTGAATAAAGATAAATGAGTATGGTAATGCCAGACATTACTTTTGCTTCTTACCGTTCAGATGTTGATGGGAGAGTATTTGGGCATTGTGAGACGCTAATATATGATTACTCATGAGGGTGTGATACATGAGAATTGTGGAGGGTTGGCTATACTACAATAACTGCCACCCCTGGACACTGGACACTCACCCAACGACCTATCATTATGTCTTGGACTGCTGTCTGACACTATCACTATCAACTTTGGGCGGATGCCCAGCTCCAAAAGGGGTTGAAATAGGGGAGCTGTCCCCCTGCCAAAGGTGGCTTTCTAGGGCCTTTCCTAGCTGATGCTGAGAGGATTGGGTTCTAGTCATGTGGTAATGGGCTGGTCTATCAGAGTGAGAACTGAGCGATCTCTGCCATAGCACTAGGTAGCCTATTTCACATATCTACGACTCTGTTACGAGAGAGGCAGATCCCTTACACAGCCAATCTCTCTCTTATTTGCACACTGGTACAAAGGAGGCAGATCCTTACACATGCTACCAAGATGAAAATGGGAGTCTGCAGAGAGCCGGTTGGCCCACACACGGCAGATCCCTTTCACACCCAATCCATCTCGTCTTATAAAATTTTATGTTGAAGCTCTATTGTTATTGATCCCACTATAGCACTTGGTAGCCTATTCCACATATCTACAACTCTTACCAAGGGAATAGAGGCAGATCCCTTACACAGCCAATCTCTTTTTCTCTCGCTCTTGTTTGTTTGCACACCAGTACAAATGAGGCAGATCCCTTACACATGCAACCAAGATGAAAATGGGAGTCTGCAGAGAGTCAAGTGGCCCACATAAGGCAGATCCCTTTCACACTCAACCCATCTCATAAACTTTACCTGTTATTTACACTACTTACTATACACCCATGTTATCATATACCTGCAACCAAAACACAATTGTAAGAAATAGGAACATAAGAAAATGGGAGTCTGTAGAGAGCCAATTGGTCCACACAAGACAGATCCTTTTCACACCCAACCCATCTCATAAAAACTCTCTCATTTATCTGTCTTCCTTACATTTATGACATCCTAGTCTCTCTCTCTCTCTCACAAATGAGAACATAAGAAAACTGGAGTCTGCAGAGAGTCGATTGGCCCACACATGTCAGATCCCTTTCACACCCAAGCCATCCCACGCTCTCTCTCTCTCTCATATTTATCGCTATCTTCCTTACGTTTACGACATCCTATTCTCTCGCCATTCTCCCTCTCCTTCACAGATGAGAAAATAAAAAAATAAGAAAACGGGAGTCTCCAGAGCCGATTGACCTACACATGGCAGATCCCTTTCACACCCAACCCATCTCGTTCTATCTAATTTCAAGTTGAAGCTCTATTGTTCTAGATCCCATTATAGCACTCGGTAGCCTATTCCACATATCTACGACTCTGTTACTAAACGGATAGAGGCAGATCCCTTTTACACAATCTGCTCCTTCTGTAGTTTCTCCATGCCCGATAAGTTAAATGATCTTTTGATATCTGTGACACAGCATTTGTATCAAACACAATACCCTGCTTGCAAAACCGTCGAACCCCGGACAACGTTGCTTGCAACTTTAATTATTATTATTATTTTGTTTTTTTATTTATTTATTTATTTTGTTTTGAGGGGGGGGTAACCTTGTATATGTAATAATTATAAATAAAATGTCCTGTCCCCGAATGAGGTAAACAAAATGGGTTAACATATCTTATCAACGATATGTGAGCCTGTGAGGTGCATCAACAGAGCCATTCATTTTGGTTTGCAGTTGATAACACCATTCATAATTTCTGAGAACTAATAAATGCCATGATGTATAGTCCTAGATATATAGTTACATATATAGTTAAAGCCATGCAAGTTGACCTAGTTAAACTGATTGATGAATAATTTAATATTCATTAATGATGGTCATAGCTGTCATTCAATGGACGTAAATTATACTAATCAACCAATCTCGATTAAAGCATATCCTAACCAGAATGTAATGAAGGTGTCACACATATTACCAGACATGTACTGGTAACGGATTATAATACCTATTACTTTATATTATATCATTATGTATCAAATGCAATAAGGTCCAACAACAGTGATATTGTTTTTATTGTCATTGGTGGATCACATAATATTATATACTTTCATTAATTTCATTGGAGGTGTTTGGTGTTGTGGTGAAATTAATATAAAATAGATTATATGAACCCCTTAGCAAGTGATTTTTGTATTCCCAATGGAAAAATAATAAATTACTATATCTCCGCGCGTTAGTATTGCCAATTGACATGTACTGTATACTTGGGTGCATAATATACGTAGTAGTTGAATAATCAATATGGTATAATGTCAGCAGAATAATAACAGTCTGCAGTTTATGTCAAACGCGAACTTAGCATTGTACAGAGTCTGATGTAACACAATACTTTGTTTATATGTACAACCAAAATCAATAGTTCCCCGAAAACCTTGACGATAACGTGAAGGCTGTCAAGGAGGAGTATGTGTAGTTTATAATAATACAGATTATGACCAAGATTTACGGTTAACTTTTGATTATTACTGTACTTACTTATGTCTAGCTATCTATCTATCTATTGCCAGATTCTATCTATCTATTGCATGCAATCTATCTATCTCTGTCCCCATACAATCAACGCCCTTCCCATCCAACACCACTTTCACGCATACACTTCTTAACTTTATCCTTCCACCTCACTCTTGTTCTGCCTCTTCCTCTCTGGCCTTCCACCTCACTCTTGTACACTCTTAGTCATTCTCTCGCTTCCCACACGTTCCACATAGCCAAACCATCTCAAGATGTTCCTTTTCAAACTTTCCAGCACATCTACATCCACACTACACCGCTCACATACTTCCTCATTCGTCTATCTATCCCTCCATGTAACTCAGCACGCACTTCTAAAGTAACTCATTGCCACCCCTCTCACTCTTGGTTTGTGTAATTCCAACAACATCCATTCTTCACCCCTGTAGGTCAATGTCAGGATTACCACATTATCATGAAAGGATTTCTTTACTTCTATGCTGACCACCCTATTTCTTGTTACTGCTTTCAGCGTTCCTACAACCCTCTTCCCCTATTGTACCCTTTCCCGCGCTTCTTCCTCCATACTCCCATCTTTACTCAACACGCTACTCAAGTACTTAAATGAGCAGGCATTCTACATAACCTGACCGTTCAACCTCACCTCACACTCTGTGGCTGCACCCCTTTCAAAGACCATAACCATACTCTTCCACGCATTTACCTTCACACTCCGATTTTTCACTCACTGTTCCAAACATATTTACCAGACCTTGCAACTCCCTCTCACTTACTAATAAATGCATTATTTCATAATTGCATTCTGTGTCAATATGTAATTCTTATAAGGATGTGCGAGATATAATATATCAATAATACAGTACTATCTATCACGTATGAAATACCTCCATCCAAATCACATGAATATTAATAACACCAGATATATAAGTATTACAGTATCAGCGGCAATAAGATGCTGCAGAAATGCCAATTATTCGACAGTTTTCACCCTCTTGAACAAAGTATTTTGAATAATTACCTTGGTTGACATGAACGCTTAAAAACGTCCTAGTGATAAAAGCAAGTTAGTGATCGTAAACTGGTCAATCACACTTATTTGATATACTGTATATTGTTCAAACACTTCATCTACTTAGGTCCTTAGTGTATCATAATTGCGTCTTCAAATTTTCTTTACAAATATCTGTTCGTCAATCATACCTTGAAGCCATACTTAACCCACTGGGCACCAGCGCCACAGCGTATGCGTCGGCAATGTATGTAACGCTAAACCCCAGCGCCACATACGTTGCGTCCGCTAGTTCGAAATGATTTACTCTTGTCGTATGGTAGCTAGAGGCTGGAGGATTGTCTGGGAAACTACCTTATGATGTTGCCGAACAGTGGTGGTATGCAGCAACTCCCTAGCCCATCCGCGTGGGTGAGTAAGGGCGGATGGGGAAAGCCAGTTCACTCACTTATCCCACCGCCACTTTTGTGCTTATTTATTCTTATCCTATGGTAGCTAGAGGGTTCAAATTCATATGGGATATACCTTATGATGTTGCCCAACAGTGGCAATACTTATCAATTGGCAATACCCAAGTCCCACCGCGGTGGGGATTTGGGAGAGAGAGCGCGGGAGTGGAAGGACTGGGTGGCCTCCCACCTCCCTCCCGGCCCAGTTGCCTTGTTTACCTCGTTGCCTCGCTATGTTTATATCTCCACTAACGCTTCCCATACCATAGTTGACTCCCCACCAAGTGGGGAAGAGGAGGATGAGGATGACTCAGACTCCACGGTATTCCTCAAAATTCCGCCAGGTCATGGTAGGGGTAAGAAGAGACGAGATAGTGTGTCATGTTGCTACGTACACAGCAAGTTTAGGCTTTTGTGTACACAGGTCCTCCCCAACTCCCCCTGCCTTCACCACCACCTCCCTTGTCTCTCCACTAAGAATACATCAAAACCCATATTTCTAAGTTAAAGATGCCTAAATCAATGTGTAACACTCATATTCTAACTATAAAATATAAGGTAAAGTATAAAATCAATAAACAGAGTAAGTGAGAGAGGCATAATAAAAGTAAGAGTGAGTGAAGGGGAAGTCGGGTGTCATTCAGCTGGCAGTGTGTACGTGCGTGAGTCCATGAACAAGGTGGCTGCCAGCCCGCCAGCCGTCATGGTAACCACGACGCGTACGAGTCTTGCTACACCCTCGACACTTATAAAACTTGAATCTATGCACTTATCACACTGTAACTTCACTTACAATGACAATATGTTGATACATGTTGCTAATATCTGAACTATGAAGGCACACATGATGCTCGGGTGGTGTAAATAACCGTCACTCGAAAACTGGACGCATTGTACTTCTGACATGCTTCCGCGCTCAGCTGTGTCTTGCCGGGCGGGAAGCTTGAAGGCCGCTCGGCATCAGCTGATAGCTGAGGTTATATATATATATATATATTGTGTTATCGTTGCTTGATTGAGTAAATACTTATCATATTCACTAAGCTCTATGTGTTACTGTTCAGCATATTCCAAGTCTAAATATCCGAAACCCGGATTGATAAATAGATAATACTGAAGCGAGTTGGATTACAACCCGGCATAACACTGGGGGCAGCGATGTCTCGATACGGCATATCAGCTTTTCTTGTGTTATTATTGATAAATTTGGTATTACTCAATCAGCATCACACACAACATTCACCATGGCAACTAAAACGCTCAATAGCCCGGCATTCAAGCCAGAGGAGTCTGATATTAATACACGTATGGAAATAGTCAAACCTCTCTTGGAAATGAAGTTTGGGAACGAGGACTCATCCAAAATTTATACTGTGGTAATGAAGTTAGGAAAATATGCAGCAAAGGTGTCAGGGTATGTGCGTGACCATATGCCCGGGTTAACCTGGGAACAGTTTGAGAGTTACACTAAAGTAGCTATCAACCCCATCCTTGGCCAAACAATTGCGGACCGACAATTTCATGAAGTTAAATATTCAGGAGATTTGGACGCCACTGTAAGCCAATTGACTCAACTAGCCATAACCGCTTTACCTGACGAGACCCCAGCTCAGAGAAAGAAAATAGTGTTCAAGGCTCTACTGAGGATTCTACCTGTGACAGTAGCCGATCATTTCTCAATCACAGAGCCCACCAACTACGAAAACGAAATGCCAGTAGTAAGGCGTATTATGGCTCTGAGAAAGACAAGAGAACAAGACAAGAGCGCAGTTATCAGTAGAGTTACTACTCACACGTCCTGGCTGTCATGGCCCTGTGGCACCAAGATCCAGTGACAAAGCTGAAGAATGGGCCAGGATTCGCCCCGCCGACTGGAAACCATGTAATGGACAATGTGTGTTGACGTCCTTATAGAAGTCTTTCGTGGAACTCGCCAAGAAAAGGACCAGGTCACCTAGATGGTGGGCTCAGATTCCCTGGATCAAACCCAGAAGCATAGCTACAATCACCGAAGATAGAACCGCAGGATTTGAAAGCTTCAGCGAGGAAGAAAACATTGAAGAACCAGAACCAGTAGTGGAAGATCCTGATGATCTGGATTTTTAATCCGCCCACGTACACAAATAGTTGTCAGAATGGCGGAGGCTCATGAGGGTCAGATCCAGATAATCTTCCCATCTACAGGAAGATCACTCTGAATGGAGTGAAAGTCTGACTTTTAAATGACACAGGGGCTTCCCGTTCATGTCTTCTCCCCTTTCTTCAAACAGCACTGCAAGGCTTTGTCTTATCCAACCTTCTTCCATAGTTTTAGTGAGTGCTAATGATGATATTATCCCAAACTATGGACAGACTCTTCCACTGTATGTTAGGACCCCTGTCCCATTTCATGGAACTGAACACTCTTTTATGATTTAGCAACCCTGTCCCATATCATGGAACTGAACACTCGTTCATCATTTATGATCCCAAAGAGACCATGTATAATGGATACTTGGGTCTCGCTTTGCTCACTTCCCTGAGCGCTTCCATCAACTGCGGGAAGAGAACACTGAAGTTATCGCCCCCACTCCAACCAAAAAAAAATAAATTACCCTAAATGAAGTAAAAAATCACACCCCTCCCTACAAGTTCAAATAACGTAACCACTACCAACCAGTCAAACCTTCCTCAAGCAAAGTCCAACCACCCTACAAATTGTCTCATACGAGCTAACCAAGTTACCAAGCCAGTACCAATTTCCAAAGTCTCACCCTCTTCCCAAGAACCCAAAAATGTAAACCCTAAACCCAAACCTATGATCAATCAGGAGAAACAGAGTAAACCTACCACTTGTCTCCTTCAGACCACTCAAGCTGTCACGTCCAAACTAGTGACACTTCCCCCTCATCATGAAAGATGGGTACCCATATTACCCACCTTAGCTGGGGATGGAATAATGACCCCTCACCTCCAAAGCCCTTTTGATAGGGATTGCCTGACCGCTCCAAGCCTAATCTCAAATCAACTTAATTGCATAAATATAGCAAACATCTCCGATCAACCTATTACCTTGCCAAAAGGGTTAACCATTGGGGAACTTGAGCCTTATGCAGAGGAACTATCTTTATCTTCAAAAAATACCTCCCAAACTCCTGTTCCCCTACCTGATATTACCTCCCATTTAACCTCTCAACAACAAAGCGACCTTCTTGATTTAATGACTACCTACCAAGGTATCTTCTTTACTTCCAACCGAGATGTCGGGAAAACCAACGTACTTCACCATCCCATACATACTGTAGGACATCTGATCAAACAACCGATCTGGAGGAATAATCCAATACAAAGACAGGAAGAGGAACCATTGGGGAACTTGAGCCTTATGCAGAGGAACTATCTTTATCTTCAAAAAATACCTCCCAAACTCCTGTTCCCCTACCTGATATTACCTCCCATTTAACCTCTCAACAACAAACCGACCTTCGTGATTTAATGACTACCTACCAAGGTATCTTCTTTACTCCCAACCGAGATGTCGGGAAAACCAACGTACTTCACCATCCCATACATACTGTAGGACATCTGATCAAACAACTGATCTGGAGGAATAATCCAATACAAAGACAGGAAGAGGAATCCCAAATCAAAGATATGTTAGCAACTGGAGTTGTCGAACATTCCACGAGCCCTTGGTCATCTCCGGTGGTACTCGTACGGAAGAAAGACGGATCCACCCGTTTTTGTATTGATTACCAACCTCTAAATGACGTCACCATAAAAGATGCTACCCCACTACCCTGGATAGACGACTCTTTAGATTCCCTATTAGGAGCTAAATGGTTCACTACCCTGGATTTGCAAGCAGGGTACTGGCAAGTACCAGTCCTCCCAGAACACCAACAAAAGACAGCTTTTGCCACTAGTCAAGGAAGAATATATGAATTCACAGTATTGCCGTTTGGTCTATGCAACAGCCCTGCAATTTTGTCCAAGTTAATGGAATCTGTCCTACAAGGATTAACCTGGGAAACATACCTAGCATACTTAGATGACATAATCGTGTTCGGGAAAACCTGGGTGAATATCTACAAAAATTAAGACTAGTATTTCAGAGGATTAGAGAGGCAAACTTAAAGCTCAAACTCTCTAAATGTACTCTGGCCAAGAAGAAAGTCAAATTTCTAGGACACATCGTCTCAGAAAAAGGAATTGCCCAAGATCCTGACTAACTAGATGCCATTAGCACCATAACTCCTCCAACAAATGTCAAAGGAGTCCGAGCTTTTCTGGGCTTAGCTTCCTATTACCGCAGATTTATCAAAAATTTGGCCACCATTCCCAAGCCCCTTCATGACCTAACAAGAAAAGACGAACCATTCTTATGGACAGAACAACATCATCTAAAAGCATTCAACACCCTAAAAGAACTACTAGTAGCATCTCCAGTAGTATTATTCCCAGACTATACCCAGCCATTCCGCTTATACATGGATATCTCACAATTCGGTATAGGCGCCGTTCTACGACAAACTAAAGAAGGAAGAGAATATATCATCGCATGTGCCAGCTGAACACTAAATCCAGCAGAAGTCAACTATCCAGTAACCAAAAGAGAATGCCTAGGTATCATTTGGGCCTTGCAACACTTCAAAGCTTACCTAGCAGGTGTCAAGATCACCATCACCAATCACCACGCCCTCCAATGGCTACGCAAATCTGACCCCAAAAACGCCTTGACCGTCAGGTGGCGAGAATCATTAGAAAAGTTTAACTTCGAAATTGCTTATCGACCAGGAAAACTCCATACTAAGGCTAATGCTTTATCCAGACTTCCAACTAACTCAGCCAAGGACACCTCCAGCCAGAACACTGAGATTCAGCCAATTTTAGCAAACCATCATCAAGACTCATGAGATCAAAACCAACAAGAACTTTTTAAACAATGTCAACGACAAGAAAAACCAGACTGGATGCCTAGAAGTCTTTTCTCCCAGCTCACCAGAAGAAGAGATAATTTGTTCACGCCAGACAGAAATTTTTTTATAACACCAAATGCAGCACTCAACTATCCAATCCATCAATATGCACAATGGCATTCATTTAGCCCAGAGGAAGTTAACCCTAACCAGGGTCACAAAGACCCCAGAAAATTGCACGCGCACATGTTTTAGCTTGTGGTGGCGTGCCTCTGGTCATTAGTCACATGGTTTGGTGAGGGAACGTCAGTGTTCAGCCAGCTTCCACCGCATGAGGACCTACAGCCCCACAGCTCCCGCCCTTCTAGGCCCCCCCCCCCACCCCCCAGGCCCCTGGGGTTATTTTGACCCCACCTTTCAGCTTCTAAGGTATGTTTTTTCAATATGGATTTTTTTGATTTCGTGCCTGTTACACCTATGTATATATACCAATTTATGCCTGATAGTGCTTATATGATGGCTAGATAAAATCCCCAGCTTGCCATACCAAAATGATAGGCATTTGACACCATTTAGTATTTTTTATGAATATATTATTTCCTAAATTCTCGATTTTCTTGAATTTGAACATCCCGCCATGGCCAACCCAGAGAACCTATCAAGCACAGAAAACATAATATGTGTTTATACAATTACAGAGTGTCAGCACAATAAAACCTGTTTCAGGGCCTCTTGTGGGGTTTTATGTGAGTATAGAAAATGGTGTGATTTTGTGACTAAAACGTACCTCTCCTTTCTTTCTTCCAGACCGTGTACTTCCTTGGGTCTAGGATATCCAGGTCCTAGGAGGAAGTTGCCCCATTATCCAGCCTTCATCCTACAAAGTATCAGCCAAATCATTTTTTTTTTTTTTAAGTGTACCCAACTTTTTTGGCTCAACAGTTTTTAAAAATAGTGCCTCGAACCCAATATACTCAGGAAATCGACACTACAACTGTGATAAACGCTAGTTAGATGATGCGTGTGTATGGGCATCAATAAAGCATTACAAATATTTGATTTGATTATTTTCCCTATTGGGGTCCGTCTGACCCCTGTTTCACCGTTTTGTTTCAATTTCTGAGCATTGCCCTTCTAGGGTTTTAACTGCTACCTTCCAACAAGTGTACTGTACTCCTCCTTACATCACAGCCAAAAGAATTACGGAAGCCTGCAGAGCCTGTGCATTGGGCAAGGACAGGACCCGTACAGCCGGACCTACAGGAAAATTAGTAGCATCCAAACCATGGCAACTTCTTGCAGTAGATGTGATGGGACCCATGGAAGGAAATCAAGGCTATACTGTATATAAATTATCACTTTTGTAGACACATACTCGAAATATGTAATTGCATGTCCAGCAAAAGAACATTCAGCTTTAGCTGAAGCAATGATACACCACGTTTTTCCTTATTTTGGATTACCTGAAGCTATTCATTCGGATAATGCCCCTGGATTAACCAGTCACATATGGTCCCAACTATCCCAGATGAGTGGATTCTAAATTAGCCACTCCTCCCCGTATTGGCCTCAGGGTAACTCAATTTGTGAAAGAAGCCACCGAACAATTGCAAACCAAATTAGAACACGCCTGCAACAAATGAATACCAAGGATTGGCCCAGCCAAGTGAAAATAGTCCAGTGGGGGATAAATACCTGCCCCAGAAAAGACGGAATTTCACCCCATGAACGTGTGTTTGGAGTACCACCTTTTCTCCTACCTCTACGTCATCTGTCTTTCACTTACGAGCCCTCTTCCAATTTTTACCAATCTTTAGTACATCTAAAGAACCGCCTTCGACAGCTGCAATATATCCAAAACATACAACCTGACGAAACAGCCAAAGTTAGTCCCCACCATGTCGGCGATCTTGTCATGGTTGCTCAACTGCCAGTACCATCCAAACTCAAACCCAGATATCAAGGTCCTTTCGAGATCTTAACTGTTCCAAACTGTTACCAGGTTACCATTAATTATTTTGGTTAGTCACGCACATATCGAAATAGATATATACGTAGGTTTCAACCCATTGATGAGAATATGATTATGCTTGCTGACCCCAAAGATGATGACACATTGCCTGCAACTAATGACCAGATTTTAGGATCCACAGAACCATTGTCACCTCTCACTCTTCCACCCATATCTCTTCCACCATTAGCGAAACCAAATCTTGTTGCACCACCTATTCAACCAGTAACTAAACTTATTATCAACCAAAATCCTCTTGCACTTTTTTTTCCCTCACACACCTTTGGCTCTGAAACTGCCCCTCCAATTCCTAAGCAAATTGTCTCTGCACCTCCTTAACTTCCTACTCAATCTAACGAGACTGTCCCTGAACTGAAATAAACTCCTCCCATTACCTCACCTGCCACCAGCTTACCTGTTTTTCCTGAATCACCCTGTCCTTTACCTACCACTCCAGCCATAAATATAATTCCCTCTCTAGAATGTCACACATCTCCTTCACTGTCTAAAACGTCATCAACGTTACCCACTCGTCAAGATATCCAAACAACAAATCTATCTAATCAAACCAACAGTCTATCTATCTATTGCCGGACGCCTTACTCCCCTTACGAGGGTGGCCATACACAGAATGCCCCCAAGCGGACCTATTCCCTGTGAGAGGGACAACCCGAGCCAGTTTAGTGAAGGACTTACAGGATTGACCACTCAATTTCGGATCCGTCCGACTCCGAGGCCCTCTGTGTATCTTGTTAGCACTATTTTTCTACAGTGGTGTTCGGCTAATCCATCCACTAACCTGCCTTACCCTTAGGTAAGCAGTACGGATTTGTATCAGGTTTACTCCCCTACACTCCTCAAGAGTAATCCTGATCGTGACGCCGTGTACCGAAATCGCAGGAAGCTGAAGGAGACGGGGATCTTTGTGAACGAGGACTTTTGTGTATCTACCATCGAAATACGTCAAAACCATCTCCCAGCCATGTTTGAAGCCAGAAACAATGGAAAAATATCATTTCTGAATTACCGGACTCTGGTCGTGAAGGAGCCCCACAGTGTGGGTGAGGGAGCCAGGCGTCGTCAACGCTTCACCCATACACAGTCTACCACCCACCACCACCACCCCTCCACCATCTCCACCCCACCCCGGACAACCATCCCACCCTGCACCACTACCTCGCCCCACACCGCCACCCCACCCAGCACAGCCAACCCACCCCGCACTACTACCCCACCCCGGACCCTTCACCATCCCCGTCAGCCACCATCCACCCCACCACCATCTCCCCTGATCTCCTACACCCCCACCCCCCCCCCCCCCGCCTCTACTGCTGCACTAACACCACGACGTGGGGAGTTTGCCTTCCCACCCACCCTCCATCAGCGACCAGAGGGTGGTGACCTACCCGTGGGCCTAGTGCAGGGTGGCCCTCCTAACTCGGCCCCTCATGGTAGGCCCAGTATCGCAGGGGGTCAGGTGCCGCCCTTGGACAAACAACAGCGCACAAGAAATCGACCAGACAGATGCACAACTAGGTAGATTAAACATTGAGACTATATTACGTTTTGATAAATATAGTACTATTTTCCATTCATGCCTTATAATGATGTATTTCCCTTTCATAATCTCAATGACCATCAATTCCTAATGATAAATAATGATATAATACCCTTTGATATTCTGGACAATCTTACATTCAATCCTGTAAATATAAATGAAGATAGGCATGACAATGAAATAAACCCTGATAATTATTTGGTAAATTCGCTGAACTATAAATTCCCTTCATGTAATTATCTCTTTCCTAATACTCCTCAAGCTCAGCTCCCAGCTCAAAATAGCTTTAACATAATGTGTTATAATATAAATAGTTTACCACTACATTTTGAGGAATTTTCTGAGAACTGTCTGAGTCCTCTTGGATACAATTTTAATGTTATCGGTTTATGTGAAACCAAATTAACCAACGAAATTGAGCAATTGTACACAGTTCCTAATTATGAAAAGATTACTAACAACTATACACGCAACAGTGGTGGAGTGGCGATGTTTATAAAAACAGGATATAAATATACCATAAGAAACGATTTAACTTTTCAGTACGATAGCATTGAAACTGTGTTCATTGAAATTCATAATAAGGATTCAAAAAATACTGTTGTTGGTATTATATACAGAAGGCCCCATACTGATTTTGGTAGTTTTTTAGATAAATATAACACTATTCTTTCAAAGGTGAGTGAAGAGGATAAACTGTGTTATATTGCAGGTGATTATAACCTTGACTTATTGAAGAGCGCAAATGATAATTGTGTAGACAATTTAATTTCCCTATCTCATTCAAAATTGTTCTTTAATTCAATTATTAAACCTACAAGAGTGACGTCAACAACGGCTACTATTATAGACCAACTATGGTCAAACAATTTCAGCCAGCACATAATGAGTGGCATAGTTTATTCTAGAATAACAGATCACTTTCCAGTATTTGCATGTTTCCATACTAGTTCAAAATCATCACTAGAGCAAGCTGAAAAAGAAGAACAAGATATTACCTATAGAAACTACAGTACTGATAACATTAACCAATTTAAAGAAGCAATAGAAGAGGTTTCATGGGAAATAGTTTATAGTTCAAATAACCCCAATGTAATATATAGTAATCTTATGACAATATTTACAGCTTTATTTAACAAACATTTTCCTATTATTACAAAACTAATTAAGGTAAATCATCTATATAAGCCTTATATAACACCGGAAATACAAGAGATGATCAAAGACAAAAATAAATTAGCGAAAAAATATGCCATAAAACCTATCACGTTTGGAGAGAGATACCGTAGGCTTCGTAATCAAGTTACGACCTCTATACGAACAGCCAAAGGAAACTACCATAAACAAAAGTTGGAAGAAGCTGCTGGTGACGGTAACAAGGCTTGGAATATAATTAACTCTGTTCTAGGAAGACACAATTACAGCAAATTAAGTGATACATTTATTCATAACAAAAATGAAATTAAAGAACCAGATGTAATAGCACACCAGTTTAATTCATACTTTGTCAAAGTCGGGAAAAATCTAGCTGAAAACATCAGAGAGTCAAATGTTTCCTTTAATTCATAGTTAACTAATCCACAAGCATCAACATTCTTAACTTCTCCAGTTACTACAGAAGAATTACTAAATACAGTTAGTTCCTCTCCAGGCTGTGATGGGATACCTATGAAAATATTACGAATTGTGATGCCTTCTATGTCACAAGTTGTTTTATACCTCTGTAATATGTCCTTTTTCACGGGTATTTTTAGTAGGAGTTAAAATGCCATTTCCGTTTTTGGAGTTACAAGGAATATTTAGTATTTCGGTACCCTGCCATTTTCGTGTTTACATCCATAGACTTTATTGAAAAAGCCCCCTACAAAGGAGTACAAAGGAGTACAAAGGAAATCAAGCAACAACAGGTCTAGTGACCCTTCTTCCAATTTCTCCACATGGTGTAATATCGCTTACTACGGAGAAGGGTAAACAATAGAGATGCCGGAGAACAACAAAAAACAACATCAACAATAGAATACCAGGTGTGGCAAGATAAAAAAATCCTTTCCTTCTCCAAATAATATAGGTAAGGGGTAGCTGCACAAACACACTTACCTAAATTCTCTCTTTCTCTTTCATCATATTTTTCCAACCACCTAACCTAACCCCTAACCTAGCCTAACCCTTTCTCTCTCTCTCTCTCTCTCTCTCTCTCTTTCATCATATTTCTTCCTAACCCTCTCCCTCTCTTTCATCACAAATCTGTCCAAGCCAAATCTGCCAAAGTCAAATCGTCCAATTTCTCCACATGGTGTAATATCCTAACTTAACCTAACCTAACTACTAATCCTAATATCTCCAACCTAACCTAGCCTCACCTAACCTAAGCTAAGCTAACCTAAGCTAAGCTAACCTAACCTAGCCTAACCTAACTACTAATCCTAATATCTCTAACTTAACCTAACCTAGCCTAACCTAACCTAAGCTAACATAATAGAGGTAGGGGTCCGCTAGGCCCCGGTTGAGGTGAAGGACTACGAGGAGGAGGAACCTAGAAGTCTTAGGTTGTCCCCGTCAGGGTATAGGGTTTTGTATCACACACAGGGGAGGCCAATAACAACTCGCCCAATGTCATATCGGGCACTTGTCAAAACTCTCACTCTTAGGTTGACCCGAATAGATCGCCGGGGTATAGGATTTTGTATCACACATGCACACACGCACGCATGCATGCACGCACGCACACACACACTACACACACGCACACAAACATGTCAAAAAACAACATCGACAATATAATATAAAAATGACCTAACCTAAACTAACCTAGCCTAACCTAACCTCTCTCTCTCTCTCTCTCTCTCTCTCTCTCGCTTTCATCACATAACACACATACATACTAAAACACAAACACACAAACACACACACACACACACACACACACGCATACACTGGCCTAGATAAAGGAGTCCCGTACGTCTCATTATCATTTATTTACTAAGCTCAGAGATACGAGAGCCAGGACAGGAGTTTATTTGCCAGCCCAGATAAGTCCCCATAGGTATTCTATCTTTGGAAGCAAACATTAGCTACACAACATAATTATGACTTTCATCATATTGTTTCCACCGTGTTCCTATTCCTAGCCTATCCTAACGTAACCTAACCTAACCCTCTCTCTCTCTCTCTCTTTCATCATATTGTTTCCACCGTATTCCTATTCCTAGCCAAACCTAACCTAACCCTCTCTCTCTCTCTTTCATCATATTGTTTCCACTGTATTCCTATTCCTAGCCTAACCTAACCTAACCTAACCCTCTCTCTCTCTCTCTTTCATCATATTGTTTCCACCGTATTCCTATTCCTAGCCTAACCTAACCTAACCTAACCTAACCCTCTCTCTCTCTCTCTTTCATCATATTGTTTCCACCGTATTCCTATTCCTAGCCTAACCTAACCTAACCCTCTCTCTCTCTCTCTCTTTCATCATATTGTTTCCACCGTATTCCTATTCCTAGCCTAACCTAACCTAACCCTCTCTCTCTCTCTTTCATCATATTGTTTCCACCGTATTCCTATTCCTAGCCTAACCTAACCTAACCCTCTCTCTCTCTCTCTTTCATCATATTGTTTCCACCGTATTCCTATTCTTAGAGTTCAGATTTAAAGATACCAAGCCATCCAAATAGATCGTCTGTGTATAGGATTTGCACTCTCTCTCGCTCTCGCGCTCTCTCTCTCTCTCTCATCGTGTTGTTTCCAAACGTGTTGCCATTCTTATATTTGTATTAATTTGGTTTTCAAGACCATATTTGTTTAATCTGTTCATACGAGCCTTAATGTATACACCAATGAACAATACTATTGTCTCCAACATGTTGTAATATCGCTTACTACAGAGAAGGGAAAAATTAGAGATGCCGGAGAACAACAACAAAAAACAACATGAACAGTAGAATACCAGGTGTGGCAAGGGGACGTACCTGACCTAATAAACGTGTGACAGTACCAATCCGTTTCTAGCAATGTTTATGAGCAATATTTTCAACCCTTCCCTACAGTCAAATCGGGCACTTGTTAAAACTCCCACTCTTAGGTTGGCCCCCGAATAGATCACCGGGTATAGGATTGTGTATCACACACGCACGCATGCACGCACACAAAAATGGTACAAGGCGAGATGGGTATCATATGGTTCACCTAAGCTGATGGCTACCTAAGCCTTCGGCCGAGACGGTACCGTCTATAGTGAGAATGGTACCATACAGATCCACCCTAAGCCTTCGTTTCCGATGTCGCCAATTGGCTAAAATACAGACTACACACACATCCACAGCCATTCCAACAATACATAAAACACTTAACATGCATTTCACGCAATACATTCCCAGTTAAGGAGGCGCGCTAATAATGAGCTTAGCTCGCATTGCGTGGATTCCCCTTGACGAACAAGTAACTGAGTAACTAACACACTACACACACACACACACACACTCGGTGCTCCTCCTCTGGACCTCATTCGCGATTAAGTGTCAAGATAAAATAATAAAAAATAAATCCTTTCCTTCTGCTAATGTCTTGGAAATCAGTATTGCCCGCCCCAGCTACCCCGTTATTAACCCCTTCTCTACTGGTGACGTCTTTTAATATTCTTTTAGCTACATTTAGACGATTTTATGCAGTTTAAGAAGGATCTGTCGTAGTAAAAAGGGTCAAGTGAGATAGTTTGAAGCCTGTTAAGTGCTGGAGGCCCCTTTTAAACTGAATAAGTTTTCTAATAGTGGCCAGAATAAAGCTAAAAGGACGGTGCCGGTACAGAAGGGGTTAACAGCCCAGATTTAAAATACAGCTTCAATAACCTTATTAGTAACTTACATGTCTTAATGGAGTAGTGTAAGGTTGAGTCGTCTGCGTATGAATGGACGGGAGTTGAGGTACAGTTGAGAAGGTCCTTTATAAAAATTAGAAAGAGAATAGGAGATAGGACAGAGTCCTGAGGAACACCGGAGATTATAGGGTGAGGAAGTGAGCGATGGCCGTCCGCAAAAAGAAAACTTCAAAAACAAATATGAACCTAGCCTATTGTGGATATTTGTCAAAATGAAAATGAAAATAAAATGCACCTGTTCAACTGCGAATCATACGAAGACCTATACAAAGATCTGAGAGGCAGGGACAACTTGAGGGAAATATTTGAACACAATGACTTAAAAAGGGTAGCAGAGACTATAAGAACAGTTTACAAAGGAGGGAGACTATCGTTAATTTGAGAAAAGAAATATATAAGTAATATGAAAATGTTTAACAAATACTAATAACAATAAGGAAACAGCCATCGTTCATAGAACGAACTCCTGGATGGGAGAGTGCCCCAAAAACAAACAAACAAACAAACAAACAACCGCAGCTATGGAACGGCCAGAGAGGAAATTAGAGACAAAGGCACAGATGGAGGGATAGAAACCGAAGGAGGGTAGTTTAGAAATTAAAGATTTGTGCCAGACTCTATCGAAGGCTTTCGATATGTCTAGTGCAATAGAAAAGTCTCACCGAAGTCCCGAAAGGAGGATGACCAAGAGTTAGTAAGATATGAAAGAAGATCACCAGAAGAGTGACCCTTAAGGAAGCCATACTGGCGATCTGAGAGCAGATTATGAGAAGAGAAATGCTTAAGAAATTTGGAAGCAAGAATAGTTTCAAAAACTTTAGAAATACAAGAGATGAGAGCAATTGGACGATAGTTGGAGGGAGATCTTTAGAAGAGATTAGGATATTAGGCATAAGTAAGAGAGAGGAGGGTGGAGAGGGAGGTATAGCATCGGAATCATCCAAGGTGGAGTTTCTAGCAAAAGTTTGAGCGAAGAGTTTAGCTTTGTCAGAGGAAGAAGTGATGGTTGTGCCATCAGAGTGGGAAAGACGAGGAAGAGAAATTGTTGAAGTTTTTGGCTAGATGCCAGAAAGCTTGGGAAAAGCTAGAGTTGAATAGTTCAGTGCATTTATTATTGATGAAAGAGTGCTTGACAGGTCGAAGAACAGATTTGGCTTGATTCCGGGCAGAAACATAGGAAGAAACATAGGAAGAATGAGAGTCTTTTTGTTTTAAGAAGGCGTAGCGCTACCTCTCCTCTCTTGAACATCACACTCCCACATTTTCATGAGAAGAAACAACATGAGTCATCGGGAAAACTGTGTGGAGAAGACCGGTCAAATGCAAATGGGTCCCCACTGCAGATAGGTGGAACAAAGGAATTAAAATAATCGGCCTGAAAGAACCTAATCTAACCACCTAACCTAACCTAAGCTAACCTAGCTTTCTCTCTCTCGCTCTCTCTCTCTCTCTCTCTCTCTTTCATCATATTTTTACCACCGTATTCCTATTTTTAGAGTTCAGATTTAAAGATACCAAGCCAGATATATCTTGACTACATTCAGTTTTTCTCAGGGATGTCAAACCCGGGGGGCAATTTTTGTCAAGACTTGAATGAATATCAGAAGGAATACAATAAAATTAGCAGGAAATAGCATTGTTTTGGTCATGTTATCACTTCCAAAGACATAATTTGAACTATAAACCCTAATTTTATCTTTATATGGACAATAATAAAGAGTACAAATAATTAACTCGACTTTCGTTTGATACCATGGTTTTTCTAATATCGAATAAGTCTTAGGTTGTCCCCGCCGGGGTATAGGGTTTTGTATCACACACAGGGGGTGGCCAATAACAACTCGCCCAATGTCATATCGGGCACTTGTCAAAACTCCCACTCGTAGGCTGACCCAGAATAGATCGCTTCAATTATGTGATGTGCTACATTAGCAATAAAAAACCCTAACCTTAGCAGAAAAAAACTGTTACCTAAGATTTAACCCACTAACTGAGGGGGTTGCCGGCGACACCTCCTCGCAAACATAAAGCGCTAACTATAGTTACTCATTGGTAATTTAGTAACTAAAATAGTTAAACTCTATTGTGGTAGTAAGAGATGAGCGAGTCATACTTTACGTTAGCATAATTTGTGAGACGATGAAAAAAACACAACAAAAAGTTATTTTATAGTCTTTTATTGTCTTCAGTCAGTATATCTGATAAGAACGTACATGGTTACTTAGACATCTATATAGCAACAAATATGGCGTTGTCCAGTATTCTTTCAGGCCGATTATTTTAATTCCTTTGTTCCACCTATCTGCAGTGGGGACCCATTTGCATTTGACCGGTCTTCTCCACACAGTTTTCCCGATGACTCATGTTGTTTCTTCTCATGAAAATGTGGGAGTGTGATGTTCAAGAGAGGAGAGGCTACGCCTTCTTAAAACTCAAGACTCTCATTCTTCCTATGTTTCTGCCCGGAATCAAGCCAAATCTGTTCTTCGACTTGTCAAGCACTCTTTCATCAATAATAAATGCACTGAACTATCCAACTCTAGCTCTTCCCAAGCTTTCTGGCATCTAGCCATCTCCAACAATTTCTCTTCCTCGTCTTTCCCTCCCCTTTCCCACTCTGATGGCACAACCATCACTTCTTTCTCTGACAAAGCTAAACTATTCGCTCAAACTTTTGCTAGAAACTCTACCTTGGATGATTCCGATGCTATACCTCCCTCTCCACCCTCCTCTTACTTATGTCTAATATCCTAATCTCTTTTAAAGATGTACTTTCTACTCTCTCTGGGCTTAATACTAATAAGGCGTATGTTCCGGACGGTGTTCCTCCTATTGTACTAAAAAACTGTGCTTCCGTGCTGACTCCCTGCCTAGGCAAACTCTTTCGTCTCTGCCTATCCTCTAATGTCTTCCCTTTATGCTGGAAGTTTGCTCTCATTCAACCTGTTCCAAAGAAGGGTGACCCGCTCTCAGCCCTCCAACTATCGTCCAATTGCTCTCATCTCTTGTATTTTTAAAGTGTTGAAACTATTCCTGCTTCCAAATTTCTTAAGCATTTCTCTTCTCATAATCTTCTCTCAGATCGCCTGTATGGCTTCCTTAAGGATCGCTCTACTGGTGATCTTCTTTCATATCATACTAACTCTTGGTCATCCTCTTTCGGGACTTCGTCTCAGTCTATCCTATAATGTCTTCCCTTCATGCTGGAAGTTTGCTCTCATTCAACCTGTCCCAAAGAAGGGTGACCGCTCTCAACCCCCCAACTATCGTCCAATTTCTCTCATCTCTTGTATTTCTAAAGTTTTTGAAACTATTCTTGCTTCCAAATTTCTTAAGCATTTCTCTTCTCATAATCTGCTCTCAGATTGCCAGTATGGCTTCCTTAAGGGTCGCTCTGCTGGTGATCTTCTTTCATATCTTACTAACTCTTGGTCATCCTCCTTTCGGGACCGCATCGCCTCGGGGTCGGCCCAACATTCTTGACTTGTTTCTAACTTCTAACCCTTCTTCTTATACTGTCGATCTTTTCTCTCCTTTAGACTCCTCCGACCAATAACTTATCTCGGTCACCTGTCCTATCTCTCCAGTACGGCCACCCGATCCTCGTAGCCGGCGGCGCTTGTGGTACTTTGGCGCTACCGGCTGGGAGGCTTTCCGACAGTACTTCTTTGATTTCCCATGGAAAGATTTCTGCTTCCGTGGCCGGGGGACCCTCGGAGAGTGCTGAACCCATTACCGAGGAAATTCTATCAAGCATGGAAGCATACTTTCCATTCTCTTTTTCTCAGACTAATGCTAAAAAATCTTGGTTTACTCACGCCTGTTCTACTGCTGTCCGCAATAAGGAGGAAGCATTCAAACGGTAGCGACGCCTTAAAACTCAAGACTCTCATTCTTCCTATGTTTCTGCCCGGAATCAAGCCAAATCTGTTCTTCGACTTGTCAAGCACTCTTTCATCAATAATAAATGCACTGAACTATTCAACTCTAGCTTTTCCCAAGCTTTCTGGCATCTAGCTAAAAACTTCTCCAACAATTTCTCTTCCTCGTCTTTCCCACTCTGATGGCACAACCATCACTTCTTCCTCTGACAAAGCTAAACTCTTCGCTCAAACTTTTGCTAGAAACTCCACCTTGGATGATTCCGATGCTATACCTCCCTCTCCACCCTCCTCTCTCTTACTTATGCCTAATATCCTAATCTCTTCTAAAGATCTCCCTCCAACTATCGTCCAATTGCTCTCATCTCTTGTATTTCTAAAGTTTTTGAAACTATTCTTGCTTCCAAATTTCTTAAGCATTTCTCTTCTCATAATCTACTCTCAGATCGCCAGTATGGCTTCCTTAAGGGTCGCTCTACTGGTGATCTTCTTTCATATCTTACTAACTCTTGGTCATCCTCCTTTCGGGACTTCGGTGAGTCTTTTTCTATTGCACTAGACATATCGAAAGCCTTCGATAAAGTCTGGCACAAATCTTTAATTTCTAAACTACCCTCCTTCGGTTTCTATCCCTCCATCTGTGCCTTTGTCTCTAATTTCCTCTCTGGCCGTTCCATAGCTGCGGTTGTTTGTCTGTTTGTTTGTTTGTTTTGGGGGCACTCTCCCATCCAGGAGTTCGTTCTATGAACGATGGCTGTTTCCTTATTGTTATTAGTATGTGTTAAACATTTTCATATTACTTATATATTTCTTTTCTCAAATTAACGATAGTCTCCCTCCTTTTTAGAACTGTTCTTATAGTCTCTGCTACCCTTTTTAAGTCATTGTGTTCAAATATTTCCCTCAAGTTGTCCCTGCCTCTCAGATCTTTGTATAGGTCTTCGTATGATTCGCAGTTGAACAGGTGCATTTTATTTTCATTTTCATTTTGACAAATATCCACAATAGGCTAGGTTCATATTTGTTTTTGAAGTTTTCTTTTTGCGGACGGCCATCGCTCACTTCCTCACCCTATAAACTCCGGTGTTCCTCAGGACTCTGTCCTATCTCCTATTCTCTTTCTAATTTTTATAAATGACCTTCTCAACTGTACCTCAACTCCCGTCCATTCATACGCAGACGACTCAACCTTACACTACTCCATTAAGACATGTAAGTTACTAATAAGGTTATTGAAGCTGTATTTTAAATCTGGGCTGTTAACCCCTTCTGTACTGACACCGTCCTTTTAGCTTTATTCTGGCCACTATTAGACAATTTATTCAGTTTAAAAGGGGCCTCCAGCACTTAACAGGCTTCAAACTATCTCACTTCACCCTTTTTACTACGACAGATCCTTCTTAAACTGCATAAAATCGTCTAAATATAGCTAAAAGAAAATTAAAATACGTCACCAGTAGAGAAGGGGTTAATAACGGGGTAGCTGGGGCGGGCAATACTGATTTCCAAGACATTAGCAGAAGGAAAGGATTTATTTTTTATTATTTTATCTTGACACTTAATCGCGAATGAGGTCCAGAGGAGGAGCACCGAGTGTGTGTGTGTGTGTGTAGTGTGTGTGCGTGCATGCGTGTGTGATACACAATCCTATACCCGGTGATCTATTCGGGGGCCAACCTAAGAGTGGGAGTTTTAACAAGTGCCCGATTTGACTGTAGGGAAGGGTTGAAAATATTGCTCATAAACATTGCTAGAAACGGATTGGTACTGTCACACGTTTATTAGGTCAGGTACGTCCCCTTGCCACACCTGGTATTCTACTGTTGATGTTGTTTTTTGTTGTTGTTCTCCGGCATCTCTAATTTTTCCCTTCTCTGTAGTAAGCGATATTACAACAAGTTGGAGACAATAGTATTGTTCATTGGTGTATACATTAAGGCTCCTATGAACAGATTAAAAAAATATGGTCTTGAAAACCAAATTAATACAAATATAAGAATGGCAACACGTTTGGAAACAACACGATGAGAGAGAGAGAGAGAGAGAGAGAGAGAGAGAGAGAGCAAATCCTATACACAGACGATCTATTTGGGGCTGGCTTGGTATCTTTAAATCTCAACTCTAAGAATAGGAATACGGTGAAAACAATATGATGAAAGAGAGCGAGAGAGAGGGTTTTAGGTTAGGTTAGGAATAGGAATAGGATACGGTGGAAACAATATGATGAAAGAGAGAGAGAGAGGTTAGGCTAGGAATAGGAATACGGTGGAAACAATATGATGAAAGAGAGAGAGAGAGGGTTAGGTTAGGTTAGGCTAGGAATAGGAATACGGTGGAAAAAATATGATGAAAGAGAGAGAGGGTTAGGTTAGGTTAGGTTAGGCTAGGAATAGGAATACGGTGGAAACAATATGATGAAAGAGAGAGGGTTAGGTTAGGTTAGGTTAGGCTAGGAATAGGAATACAGTGGAAAAAATATGATGAAAGAGAGAGGGTTAGGTTAGGTTAGGAATAGGAATACGGTGGAAACAATATGATGAAAGAGAGAGAGGTTAGGTAGAGCTAGGAATAGGAATACGGTGGAAACAATATGATGAAAGAGAGAGAGAGAGAGGGTTAGGTTAGGTTAGGTTAGGCTAGGAATAGGAATACGATGGAAACAATATGATGAAAGAGAGAGAGAGAGAGAGAGGGTTAGGTTAGGTTAGGCTAGGAATAGGAATACAGTGGAAACAATATGATGAGAGAGAGAGAGGGTTTGGTTAGGTTAGGTTTGGCTAGGAATAGGAATACGGTGGAAACAATATGATGAAAGAGAGAGAGGGTTAGGTTAGGTTAGACTAGGAATAGGAATACGGTGGAAACAATATGATGAAAGAGAGCGAGAGAGAGAGAGAGGGTTAGGTTAGGTTTTGGCTAGGAATAGGAATACGGTGGAAACTGATGAAAGAGAGAGAGAGAGAGGGGGTTAGGTTAGGTTACGTTAGGATAGGCTAGGAATAGGAACACGGTGGAAACAATATGATGAAAGTCATAATTATGTTGTGTAGCTAATGTTTGCTTCCAAAGATAGAATACCTATGGGGACTTATCTGGGCTTGCAAATAAACTCCTGTCCTGGCTCTCGTATCTCTGAGCTTAGTAAATAAATGATAATGAGACGTACGGGACTCCTTTATCTAGGCCTGTGTGTGTGTGTTTGTGTGTTTGTGTTTTAGTATGTATGTGTGTTATGTGATGAAAGCGAGAGAGAGAGGTTAGGTTAGGCTAGGTTAGTTTAGGTTAGGTCATTTTTATATTATATTGTCGATGTTGTTTTTTGACATGTTTGTGTGCGTGTGTGTAGTGTGTGTGTGCGTGCATGCATGCGTGCATGTGTGATACAAAATCCTATACCCCGGCGATCTATTCGGGGTCAACCAAAGAGTGAGAGTTTTGACAAGTGCCCGATATGACATTGGGCGAGTTGTTATTGGTCTCCCCTGTGTGTGATACAAAACCCTATACCCTGACGGGGACAACCTAAGACTTCTAGGTTCCTCCTCCTCGTAGTCCTTCACCTCAACCGGGGCCTAGCGGACCCCTACCTCTATTATGTTAGCTTAGGTTAGGTTAGGCTAGGTTAGGTTGGAGATATTAGGATTAGTAGTTAGGTTAGGTTAGGTTAGCTTAGCTTAGGTTAGGTGAGGCTAGGTTAGGTTGGAGATATTAGGATTAGTAGTTAGGTTAGGTTAGGTTAGGATATTACACCATGTGGAGAAATTGGACGATTTGACTTTGGCAGATTTGTGATGAAAGAGAGAGAGAGGGAGAGGGTTAGGAAAAAATATGATGAAAGAGAGAGATACAGAGAGAGAGAGAGAGAGAGAGAAAGGGTTAGGTTAGGTTAGGTGGTTGGAAAAATATGATGAAAGAGAAAGAGAGAGAGAGAGGTTAGGCAAGTGTGTTTGTGCAGCTACCCTTTACCTATATTATTTGGAGAAGGAAAGGATTTTTTTATCTTGCCACACCTGGTATTCTATTGTTGATGTTGTTGTTTTTTGTTGTTCTCCGGCATCTCTATTGTTTACCCTTCTCCGTAGTAAGCGATATTACACCATGTGGAGAAATTGGAAGAAGGGTCACTAGATCTGTTGTTGCTTGATTTCCTTTGTACTCCTTTGTACTCCTTTGTAGGGGGCTTTTTCAATAAAGTCTATGGATGTAAACACGAAAATGGCAGGGTACCGAAATACTAAATATTCCTTGTAACTCCAAAAACGGAAATGGCATTTTAACTCCTACTATTTTTCCCGATCATCTTAAAATTGCGAAGGTGTTACCAATATATAAATCTGGGGATAAGACGCTATTTAATAATCACCGGCCCATATCATAAGATAACATAAGAACATAAGAAAATGGGAGTCTGCAGAAAGCCGATTGGGATCTGCCTTGCTTAGGCCAATCGGCTTTCTGCAGACTCCCATTTTCTTATGTTCTTATGTTCTTATGTTACCTGTTATGAGCAAAATATTAGAGAAACTAATGTATAATAGACTAAATGAATTTTGTTTATCGAACCGTATAATTTCTGATGCCCAGTATGGATTTAGGTGTGGAAAATCAACGGAAACTGCGCTAATAAAATTTAGTAATGACGTACTTGCAGCCTTTGATGATAGACTGTTTACAATTAGTGTATTTTTAGATCTGTCAAAAGCCTTTGACACAGTTGACCACCACATTCTATTACAGAAACTCAAACATTATGGTATAAGAAATACTACATTCAGGTGGTTTGAATCTTACCTTAAGGACCGTAAACAATATGTAGAATATAATATTAAATCTAGTGAACAATCTTAAGCCTTTGAAGTTCCACAGGGGTCCATACTGGGCCCATTATTGTTTATTATATATGTGAATGATTTATTTAACACAAATGTACTATTTAAAACAATTATGTTTGCAGACGATACAACACTTTATGCCAGTCACAGCAATTTAAATACTCTAGTGCAATCAGTGAATAATGAACTAAATAATGTCTATTGTTGGATGACCGCAAATAAGCTAACCATAACCCTTTCACGCATTTATGACGCAGAGGTTGCCAGATTAGCAATAAGAAATAGAGTTCTCTCACTCTTATAATTACCTCTCCAAAATTAGTTTTCTGCCCACAGCGAACTCAAAGACAACTGCAGAGGTTGAAGTAACTAAACTAAAGGTTTCTAAATACCCTTGATGGTAACAAAGGCTTTAAAATACCCCAATAGGCTCAAAATCGCGTCATATGTCTGAGTATCGACAAAACAAAATATATTATTCATCACAGAAAAAAGAATGTTCCTCCATATATAGATTCCATTAAAATAGGAAATTCAATGTTAATAGAAGAGCAAAATATAAAATTTCTTGGTGTTGTAGTGGATAGGCAATTGACTTGACAGTCACATATACAAACATTAACAAACAAGATAAAAAAACAATGTGGTATATTATATCTAACTCGTAACTGCTTTCCTTTGGAAGTACTTAAACAACTTTACTACTCCTTGGTGTACCCTTACTTTTCATACTGTCACACAGTTTGGGCAACCGCAGGTAAAACTAAGATAGAGAGAGTCAAACTAGCGCAAAAGAAAATTATTAGGACAATCACTTTCAAAAGAAAATATGATCACACAAATGAATTATTTAAATCTCTAAGGCTTTTAAAATGGGAAGACATAAACATATATTGCACTGCTATCTTTGTTTATAAAGCCATTAATAATTACAATCTCATAAATATATTTAATTTTCGTTTAAATGAAAGATATACCTTAAGAAACACAAGAGATTTAGAAATTCCATTATTGGCATCAAATCAATCTCAAAAATCGATTCATTATCATGGTGTAAAGGTCTGGAATGCACTGCCTCGGCATATTCTGGATAAACCCTCCCTGTCTAGTTTTAAGATGTCCCTCAAATCAATTTTATTGAGTAAATATTAAAACATCCGTCAAATTGTAAGTTACTTTTGTGCTGAGTATGTTTATGTGGTGCAAGTTTATGGGTGCGAATTGAAAGAGTATACTGTATGTAAACATTTAAATTAATTTGGGTTAAATCAAGGTGCCTCAAAGAGAGTTTTCTCTCATAAGGCTTAGCCAGTTGACTTCCATGTATTTAAATTCTGAACTTATTGTATATCTGAAGGCTAAATAAATATATTTGAATTGAATATTTGAATAGACAGGATGCCAACCAAGGCTGACGAGTCCCATCCACCCGGATTTGTGTAAGGTTGTCTCCCCTAGATGAGTTGCCGACCAAGGCTAACGAGTCCCATCTACCCAACAGTCCGACTACAAATAATCCTGAACCTCCTTCTTAACTACCTATACCTCTCACTAAATCTCCTACTTCTCCTTCATTGTCTGAAACATCATCAACGTCATCTGAAAATAGCCCTGAAACTTCTTCGCAACTACCTATACCTCTCACTAATTCTCCTAAGCCCTCTACCTCTACTAATAAATCACCTACCCCTTCATCTAATCCTTCCAACATTTCTACATCTAGCTATACCACCCCCAATCCTGTTCCAAAAATGAAATTAAGGTCACCATCTTTAATGCAACCTTTATCTAATCCACCAATTCGAAGACCTGGCCGACGTGCGACTCCACCTAAAAGATGGGCACCCACCTTCAAGCCGACCTACAAACGGCGGGCTCCCACCAAAGCCACCGCCACACCTAGTGCGAGGTCAACTCCTCAACCTGCCCCACCAGCCACTACCATAGGGACAGGACCCCAAACCAACAAGCCCCTCCCACCTGGGCCAAGCAGTTCTACAACCTCAAGTATTGGCAGTACACCACCAACTCCTCTAACAGCCACAGCTCCAAACCCTACTGACCCTACCACCACGATGAAGATCAACAGCTTGTTTGTGTCCTCAGACAACACCAGGACTATCATCAACTCTCCTGCCCATCTCGTTCATGTGGCAAATTCCTCAAAGACTCCTCTTCAGCTAACCGTGGAAATTGACACCAACAGCCCTATTGACATCCCTTCAACCATCTGGTCTCTAGTCCTACAAAACCTATAACCCTATCTCACAACCAAAATCTTCAGAACATATGACCTTAGATCTCGAGGCCGAGATTTGTTTTGGAAGAAGGTGGTGAGATGACGGGGTTGGGAAACCAGGGCAAGGCTATGACGGTAGACACCCTGATCATGCCAGGAAAGGAGCAGCCTAACAACACCAGAATAGCTGTGATCAGGGAAACTATGAGGAACAGGAGAAGACAACACCAAAAGAAGGAGAGAGACAATAGGACTCGACCAGTTTTCCAAGCTTTAATACCTGCCGAAATATGCCAGCCCACCCCTTTTCCCAGACCTACCCATGCTCTAACCTCCGGGAGTCTAGGTAAGTCTGCCCGAGAAAGGAGTTCGAGCCCGGGCCAATCATAGGGACCCCTGCTCCTCCAATGGCAGGGACAAAGACAAACGCCCAAGGCATATACCCAGTTCCAGCCCGATTTGCAATATAGTGAGGAACTATTTCTGCAAGTTCCCCACCAAGAACCATTGCAATATCGACATCGATGGGAATCCCAGCACCCCGTCTACAGCACCTCCCGGGAAGACTGGGAATAGTGCAACCAAAGTTATAAATAATAACCCTATGGCCTGCAGACTAAGAAAAGCCAGATATCACGATGAACAGAAAATCATTCATTACACAACCATGCCACCCTTTAAAATTAGGAGGGCCATATCGAGAGATCGAGAATCTCTGTGTTTAGATAAATAACTTCAGTGTATTCTTAGATTAAGAATTGCCTTCACCATAGCCAAAACAATGATATCTACATGTCCCAATGTTATTGAGATAGATCAACTTGAGTTCTAAAAATAAACCGACTATAGTCTGACTGAAACTAAAGGAAGTTAGCAAATACTATTGCTTCCTTCCACTGGTTAAGCCGGCTGTGGGAAAGGATTAGTATTGAGTCTCAACCTGAACGAGAGTGTGTAGAGGAGCCCGGAACCATCTTCCCCTGTACCTGAGAGAGAGGCAGTTCACCCTGACGTCCAGTCCCGCAGAACCACGAGTCCTACGTCGTCCAGATTCTCGTTCATGGCTACTTCTACCCGTTACCCTAGGTGTCTCTGAGTCTTATAAGTTGTGGCTATTGTTGTGAAGGTAAGATAACATATATTATGCGAGTATTCTATTACATTTAATTATAGATCTGTGCCTAAGATCTATCCTGAACTTTTGATACCCGTGTAAGATTCCTATAACTTTGATCCGTACAGTGATTCATTAAGTACGAGATATTGGTAAGAGAAATTGTGTTAATCATTCAGACCCTTAATTGTACGTACGTTACATAGTCATTTCTACACATGTTACTTAGCCAGAATACTCTCAGATTTTATTTGTATGTGTTTATTATTCTTTGTGTATCCAAGTCGAAGTCAAAGTGTATAACATGAACTGATTCCCTTCTTAAATCCAGTATACACCTAGAACCTTCGCTCCATTCAGTATCCTTATTTCCGCGTAATAATCGCCAGAGAATACTTATAATACTATTTCCGTTATTTGAAAGTCAAGAACCCTTTCCATTGAGTTAGAATTAATTTATTATCAAGATACCTGATCTCTATTAGTTCTTGTGAATAATCTGATATTATAATTTACTCGGTTCATGTAATTCTTTCCACACCAATCTAGCAATTCAGATTGTAAATTCCTCGATCGATTCCGCCTAATAATTGGTTATTGATTCTATGTATTACTTCATCTAGTAATCCATTTATTATAATTGTATTTACGTTATAATACAATTACAGTAGTTCTGCGTTCTTTTAGGAATTTGTTAATTTATTCAGAACTCCTTTCATTCCATCATATATGGTATTTCCTAAGTGCAACTTCGTTGTGTACATTCAATTCTCATAGCTCCTTATAAAGCTATCTTTCAGCGCTCTTTCATTTGCGTTTCTTAAAATAGTTGGTTAATTTATCCCAATCTATATTAAATTGTATTTTCTCTATTCCAGTTCATTCGCTATATTTATTGTGAAACTAATTTCCTCAACCCGTGTGATTTGACTTCATGTATGATCGAATATTATTTTTCGTGTCAGAGATTATTCGCAATAACTTTTAGAGAGTTGAATACAGATTTAATCTATCGTATCCCCCTAGACTCAAATAGAATTCATACCTTTAGTCCCTGATTTTATATCGCACTAAAGTAATTGTTATATCCTGAGACCGCAGTCCATCTGACCTAAAGTCCTCAGGGCGGCACCTTTGATGGTGTCACCTGAGCGCGGCCAAATTCCCCTTTGCCCACCACGTAGACTCACGCACAGCTGAGCGATAAGTTCCATATTGTACCTTGTCTTTATCAGAATACTTCGCGTTAGACACTTTACTCGCATATGTATTATTGTCAATGATTCTTGTTTGTGCATATATGTATCTGTCTATCATTGCGTATTTTCACTCTTCAATTACTATGTAAGTGACAAACTGACTTTCATTAGAGAGTAAAATTAGTTAACTCTGTCACTAATTTACTTACTTGCTATTTAATATAATAGTGGAGTATAGTACCACATAACATGTAGTCTATGCCATTGAATAATTAAGAGTGTAATATAACCTGTGTGCTTATTGTGTTATCGTTGCCTGATTGAGTAAATACAAATCATATTCACTAAGCTCGATGTGTTCCTGTTGAGCATATTTCAAGTCTAAATATCCGAAACCCGGATTGATAACTAGATAATATTGAAGCGAGTTGGATTACAGCCCGGCATAACTGTCAGCTCATTTAAGTATTTGGGCAGTGTGTTGAGTAAAGATGGGAGTATGGATAAAGAAGTGCGGGACAGGGTGCAACAGGGGAATAGGGTTGTAGGAACGCTGAGAGCAGTAACAAGAAATAGGGTGGTCAGCATGGAAGTAAAGAAGTCCTTGCATGACAGTGTGGTAATCCCAACATTTACTTACAGGAGCAAAGCATGGACGTTGGTGAAGAGATTCAAACCAAGCGTGAGAGGAGTGGAAATGATTTACTTGAGAAGTGCGTGCAGAGTTACATGGAGGGATAGACAGACGAATGAGGAAGTACGAGAGAGGTGTGGTGTGGATTTAGATGTGCTTGAAAGTGAAAAGGAACACCTTGAGATGGTTCGGCCATGTGGAACGTATGGGAAGCGAGAGAATGACTAAGAGAGTGTACGAAAGTTAGGTGGAAGGATGGAGTGAAGAAGTATATGAGTAAAGGCAGTGCTGGATGGGAGGAGGGGCGTCGACTGACTGGGGACAGAGATGCATGGGGCCGTTTCGTTCGTGGCCACCCCTTCGGGGATCACGGTGTCCGGCAATATATATATATATATATATACATATATTCTTTGTGCCTCGTTTACACTGAGAGTAATCCAGCTAGCTCTCACAAACACCTCCTCCTATCCACTTCACTACACTAAACATGCACACCTCACTTCCTTCTTCCACACCAAAATTACAAAGATGATGAACTCTAGCCCAGGCTCGGAGTCCCTAGGGGGGGGGGGCCATAAATGCCCCCACACCAGCCCAACCTTCCCCTGACGACCCCTCAAAATTACCTGGACCTCGGCCTGTTATTCTTTCTATTAACTTCTGCAACATTCGCAGACTTTCCTCTAATTTTCCCTCTGTTGAACACCATCTCTCCTCCTACAAACCTGATCTTTTTTTCCTCACTGAAACTCCGGTGTCGGAAGGAACTGCCAGCAGCCCCTTCTCTGTATCCTCCTACTTTCTCTATCCTAGTTTCAAAGCCAAAAGCGGATGTTCTGCATACATGCACAACAAACTCACTTTCTCTCGTGTTCCTGATTTCGACTCCTCTTAATTCTCAACTTTATGGCTCAAACTTTCCTGTCATTCTCTTACTAAATATTTCTGTGCTGTCTATCTTTCCTCTAACTCTACCGACTTTCCCAAATTCTTTGACTATCTAAATTCTACAGTGGAACACCTTTTATCCATTTCTCCTATCTCAGAAATCTCCATCTTAGGAGATTTCAACGTTCACCACTGCCAATGGCTGTCCTCTCACACTACTGACCAACCTGGTGAACAAGCCTACGTCTTTTCTATCCTAAATTCCCTAGAGCAGTTAGCTCAGCAATCCACAGATATCCCGGATCGCCTCGGAGATCGGCCCAACATTCTTTGCTTGTTTATAACTTCTAACCCTTCTTTTTAACCCTCTCCGACATATGACGCGATTTTGAGCCTATTAGGGATACTTTAAAGCCTTTGTTACCATCAGGTGTATTTAGAAACCTTTAGTTTAGTTACTTCAAGCTCTGCAGTTGTCTTTGAGTTAGCTGTGGGCAGAAAACTAATTTTGGATAGGTAATTATATAAGTGAGAGACCTCTATTTCTTATTGCTAATCTGGTAAACTCTGCGTCATATGTGCGTGAAACGGTTAAACTGTCGATCTTTTCTCTCCTCTGGGTTCCTCCGACCATAAACTTATCTCTGTCACCTGTCGTATCTCTCCAGTATGGCAACCCGATCCTCCTAGCCGGCGGCGCTTGTGGCACTTTGATGCTGCCGACTGGGAGGCTCTCCGGCAGTACTTCTTTGATTTCCCATGGAATGATATCTGCTTCCGTGGCCAGGGACCCTTGGAGAGTGCTGAACGTAATCCTATCGGGCAGGGAAGCATACAATCCATTCTATTTCTCTCAGACCATAGACTACAGTAGATCTGGACTGGAAACGAAAATGGAACTTTGCAGTAAGGGACCCAAAATCAGAGAACGAACCCCCAAGTTCGAACCTCGAAACCACGAAAATATAAAATTTTCGCAGATTCGAGCTTGGGGGTTCGTTCTCCGATTATGGGTCCCTTACTGCAAAGTTCTATTTTCGTGTCCAGTCCAGATCTACTGTAGTCTATGCTCAGACTAATGCAAACAAATCTTGGTTTACTCATGCTTGTTCTACTGCTGTCCGCAATAAGGAGGAAGCATTCAAACGGTACCGACGCTTTCATACTCAAGAATCTCATTCTTCCTATGTTTCTGCCTGGAATCAAGCCAAATCTGTTCTTCGACTCGCCAAACACTCTTTCATCAATAATAAATGCAGTTAACTATCCAACTCTAGCTCTTCCCAAGCATTCTGGCGTCTAGCCAAAAACCTCTCCAACAATTTATCTTCCCCGTCTTTCTCTCCCCTTTCCCACTCTGATTCTCCCTCTGTCTCTTCATCAGAATCTCTGCATTGCAAGACTATCAATTATTCTTCAACAATACACAAATCAACCCTTCATCTTCTCTCTATATTCTAGGTGTATCTTTTTCATTTGACTTTTCTTGGAATGATCATTTTACCACTCTTGCCAAAACAGCTTCCCAAAAGATAGGTGTGCTCAAGTGATTCTGTGAGTTCTTCACCCCCGCACAGCTTCATGCTCTGTATTGGGGCACATTGCGCCCCCATATTGAGTATTGTTTGCATGTGTGGGGAGGCTCCACTCATACCGCAGTTCTCGAATGAGTAGAATCATAATCATTTTGCCTCATCAACTCCCTTCCTCTTACTAGTTCCCTACAATCTCTGTCTACATGCGGCAATGTTGCATCTCTTTCACTCTTCTATTACTATTGCAACATTCATTGTTCTTCAGAGCTCTTTCAGTGAATACCACCTCCCTTGGGGCGAGTGCAAGGAACCCGCCTTTCAACATAATCCCACTCCTATGCTGTCCAGCTCTCCAACCCAAGTATTGGCAACTGTTCTGCCTGTCTGCAATAAAACATAAATACATTAAAATAAATATATATATATGGAATAATTATATGTATATACAGTATATATATATATATATATATGTATATATAAAACATGAAAAATATTGATTCTTGTGGTAAAAATATATGCGAATATGCTTCCACACTAAAGGTGTGTAGAAAAGGGTAGGTTCACTGCACAATGTTTAAAAAATGTTAGTGCTTAAATTAAATTGCATCTAAAATATATTGCATGCACAAAATAAGGGTTTAAAAAGTATGTCCGAGTATCTTATTAGAAGGCTCGGACTGTTGTGTACATATTAAAATAATGTTTATGTAAAAGTGTTAAAATGCATTTCTCTACTTTCGTAGATCTTCAGTTATTATAACAAAATCAAAATGTGCTAAAGATAAATCTCCTAATTTTAATATAATGCCCTTTTACAAAGTAAAGAAAGATGTCGTTGCTTTGAAAAAGAGTAAAGAAAGTCACTTCATAAATAAATTCAAGCCTCATTTGAATAAAGAACTATAAATAGACTCTGAACGAAAAACTATATTGGAACAAGAACGAAGTATTTTTTTAACTATCATAACCTAAGACAAATATGTTATTGTCTAAACCAGTGACTGGAAATCCACAGAAGAGTACAGAACAAATACCTGACTCTGGAGCCAGCCACTCTTGCAAATTGTTATAATAACTGAAGATCTACGAAAGTAGAGAAATGCATTTTAACACTTTTACATAAACATGATTTTAATATGTACACAACAGTCCGAGCCTTCTAATAAGATACTCGGACATACTTTTTAAACCCTTATTTTGTGCATGCAATATATTTTAGATGCAATTTAATTGAAGCACTAACATTTTTCAAACTTTGTGCAGTGAACCTACCCTTTTCTACACACCTTTAGTGTGGAAGCATATTCGCATATATATATATATATATATATATATATATATATATATATATATATACACTGTTCTGAGCACTTCAGTTCTGGCAAAATACAACAATTCAACCACCATTATATTGTTGAGGCCGCGCACAGAAATGCCCATTCGCCCTTACAAACAAAACACACACATAAATACAGTTATACACAAACATATAATGAAAAATACGTACTCATATACACACACGAACAAACACACACACACACACCCACACCCACTATCATTCAAATGCGATGGCTTACACATACCAATACTCGAATATATACAAAATACACATCTGCAAAAACAAACACACACACACACACACAATCCCTCTTAAACACGCTCAACCACACACACGTTCCACACGTCAAACACATGCACCGGAATATACCCTCCACCACACTACGATACATATCAACATTTATGAACACCCACACGTACGCGGCCGGATTCATTGCATCGTGTTTTTTGTAATTCAACCATGCGATAGTATTTTTCTTAATGTGCCCCAGGGTGTTGTATTGATATTGTTTTGTGATAGTGACAGCCATGTTGTAGTAGCACACCATATTCAAATTCTTCTCTTTCAGGTGAAATAAGTATGTCATATAATTGTGTTTCAGATAATTGATAACAAACTACAGTATCTTTCACAAATCAACATTCAGTTCTTTACACTTTGTTTAATATATGATAGGCACCCATATTACTCGTTGATTAAATAATGTAATCGAGAGTATTTCTTGTTTCGTTAAAAAATAACGTTGCCTATCATGAAAGATGTTTCACCTAAAAATTTAAGTATATTATATTATGGTTATAGTAGAATAGATGCGGATACAACCGATGATCCATCACATTATATATCTTATTAGTTATGTGTAGGAAGAAGAAAATGGGGGTGCAAAGGAAAACCATAGATACACGGATACTTACGAGGCCACTTGTAACTAAACTTCCTATCTTATGGGCAAATAAGAATGTATAGCACAGCTTAAAGTGGTACTATACTGTTGTAAACGCAGTCAATACTGGGAACGAGCTATAGATTATTCTGCAGAATAATGTAAATCTAGTCCATTTTGTTTTAACTTTTACCAATACTACACTTAGTGACAGTATCAAGTACTCCATTCCATAAATATAGTACATCTACAGTATCTCTGATCACTTAGAACGTTATTGATGTTAATGATTGCTGGTGTGGCAAGTGGACTCGACAAATCTTCTGTAGAGACTAATGAAAACAGTTATTGAGACTGTTACTAATCTGAACAAGATCTATATTATAGTTAGTGGTCCAGTTTAAGAAGTTGTCGCCTTTCAACTTCTTATAAATCCATATGATTCTTTTGGGACTAGCTTAAGTTTACAAACATGTGATTCTAATTGTTCTTACTAAGTTTATTTATTTTATGGCTTTTCGTTGGAGAATAAAATAGCTGAACCTGTCTGATTCAAGTTTGGTTCTTCAGAAAGTGTTGTCGGCAGGTTTTTTGACATGCAGACTTTTTTATTTCTGTGTTCCACCATTTAGGCTTATTGTTTCGAGTTGAGAGTTGGTTTTTCATAGGGATGCAAACATTTATGGTGTTATTATATACAGTGTTTCTGAAAATAAATTCCAAATATCATTATTATCATGTGTGCGGTTTATGAAGTTCCATTGTGGTATGTCATAAATAGTTCGTAGTTTATGGAAATTGTCTTTCTTGAAATGTTGTACCTTTCTATGACTCCTTTGATTTATTGTTTAGGAGTTTAATTTTGAATGTGATCGAACGATGATCACTTGTACTTAATTCATCTCTCCTACTCTCAATTGGCTTACTAAGTTGTCTTTAGTCGCAAAGATATATAACACATTGAAATAATTAACTTTCTAGTAAATTACAGTATAGATATGATCCTGTGTTAGATGTTAGGGATTCGCCTCACTGAGCTGCTGGCAAACAAATTGAAGTTTTAAAAAACTGGAACATCACACGGCCAGCTGTTATTTGTCCCCTGCTGGCAATATATATGATGATGATAATAAGTCATGTGGACGTGAGGGGGCAAAGACCTCCCTTAGCCTATTATTGTATCCCATGGCAATTATGGGTAAGCAAATGCAAATCCTCCATTCACTGAATGATAAACAACAATAAAACACTATAATCCTTGAACAAATCGAAAAACAAATCTTGGTAAATAAACTGACACAACTGATCTTAAGTGATATCAATTACATGTTATGAATGTTGTCTATACTGTAGATGGTAATTAATTACATGTTATGAATGTTGTCTATACTGTAGATGGTAATTAATTACATGTTATGAATGTTGTCTATACTGTAGATGGTAATTAATTACATTTTATGAATGTTGGCTATACTGTAGATGGTAATTAATTACATTTTATGAATGTTGTCTATACTGTAGATGGTAATTAATTACATGTTATGAATGTTGTCTATACTGTAGATGGTAATTAATTACATGTTATGAATGTTGGCTATAGATGGCTTCGTTACTAGCAAAAAACAGATACCAACCACCATTCACTATCTCCCAGCCACCAGACACACAAAGCTCCGCCAAGGTCCCCGATAACCGCTACAGCCAATCTCCAGACCCTTATACCTGACAGCTTGCCCTGGAATTCGCCACTACCTGCCACTCCAGCACAAACACGTCTACAACACCCAGAGATGCAAGGGACCCCAAATATCTTGAACGATTTGCCCAGAACACCAAGTGGAGACAAAAGTGGTTACAAGCCGGGCTGGAAAGATTATTTGGTAGCTCACCCAAGCGGTTAAAAGTAGTTAGTATGCCTGCCACTTCACCAACATACTTGCCTAACGAGGAACCAGGTAGTTTGCTTGTTGGTTAAATACTTAATACACCTAGCTCAAGGTTAGTTAGTATGGTTGCTACCTCACTGGCATACCTGGCGAGGATCCAGTTAGTATGCCTACTGGTAAAGCACATAACATAAATACTGTACTGCAAGAGTAATTAGTATGCCTGCTTACCCACCAGCATACTTGCTTAGTATGCCTGGTGAGGAACCATTAAAGCACCCACGGACTGCAGCCGAACCCCCCAGAGCCAAGGACCAGCATGAGAGGAAGAAGTCTCTATCCCTTGACTACGACAAGTTGCCCTGCCCTCCCTATACACCTGTGGAAGTGCAGACTCCCATTTCTCGTTTACCTAGGGAATACATATGAAAGAATAAAAGAGAAGTTCCGAGAAATATTAATTACTGTTTCGGGAAACTCAACTAATATATGTAAGTAAAAAACAATACATACTCTATCCCTTTGCGATGGATGCTAACGTATTGTAGTTATACCTTATAGGTTACGTTGATGAGCCCGCCAACGTGACTAAGATATTATTATTGTATTCACATCTTAGAAGCTTTCAACACCACTCATATACACAATAATGATTTCACTAACTCCCTTCCCACATTCAAATCTTGGCTCTGTATTTTATAGGTTCTAATATTTATGTATAATAACATTATTCATGTGTATGTAACTATTAATTCCCAAAACACTTAATAATGGTTTGCCAAACCTACATTATAAGTTATGTGAACAACATATAATAAACCATACACATGTATCTGTTCTAATTTTAGCTTTCCCAGTATAATACGGACTCACTGCTCTACCTAAAATGGCTAATCGAGTACTAGTAAGCAGCTTACAATAAGGACAGATACTCGGCATTTTAAATGTCATTCCAACAAATGTTCTCTAAACTTTGAATTGGCAAGACATGCTGAAAACACTAATGACATTTCCTTTGCCTATGTATATATATATATATATATAAATATATATATATATATATATATAGATGGATGAATTGAACAAATACAAATATGCGGAAGATATATGGGTATATATTCCTAGGTTTGTAACGAAGAAAATATAAATAAATATACTTTGGAAAGTGGAGTCCATATAGCTATGGTAGGTAAACACCTTTTGTAACCATGATAGCACGATGACGTCCTTCTAGGTTTTATATTGGCTACCATCATGCAGATTAAATTTTCACTCACAATTGTGTACAGTACAATAAAGGGGCTATGAACTCGAATACACAGTAAAAACTGTTTGTTCAACCTTTACATAGCATTATGAAAAATGCCCAGATAATGCTTCCTAAACATTACAAAAACATTACATTAATCAATTCAGAAACCATTAATTCATATAAATATTGAGGCAAGCGATCAACAACTACAATATATAAAAACGCTTGGGCAAGCTTTCAGGGAAGAATCTATCCAATACATTAAGCCAAGCGTTCTGGTAAGCGTAAATCCATGATCTGACCAGAGGTATTACAGCATCAGGTAATGCAACCACTTAGTGAGTGGAAGCCACCAACCTAATGGACGGACACATCAAGGACTTATAACAGTTACTCAGGGTTGGGATACTTGAAGCACTTACGAGGTCGAATTTCCCTATGACCACCATATCTTCACAGCCAACGTTGCAACTACTGTGTCCATAATACTCAGACCATCCAATGCTTATTGATAATACATTATAACAGCCTTCTGAAACCGTGGTTGACGTTATATCAAACAAAAACATGTAGCAGTTTAACTGGAAACCACTTTGCGGCCGCCTATTTGTGGACAATATTACAACATATAACTGATATTTGGATGGCAACAGGATGGGAACGCAATCAAAATAGCAAGCAGATAGCGGAAGTTTGCATCATTGGTTTTACAAGCACAGGTGGTCACTGGACACGTGATCCTAATTATACTGATTCGATTCATGGCAGATCCAGTGATATTATTGATATTCAGTTCAAGAAGAAGTACTATTTAGTACTTCATCATAAGCCCACAACATGACATACAACTGATGTTTTTAGTAACCTATTGATATGTGAGTATCCCTAAACACAGTCGGTATCAGTATGAACTCGGCTCGTGTTATGGTTGTATGAATGTAGAGAGTACAATGCCGTGTGTGACATTGAAAACCATTTGTATGTAGTTATGGTGTTGACGATCTGCGACCAGTGTTTATCTAATACCCGCCTGCCTATATTACCTGCCAAGTATTTAATCCACTGGCGAGGTGTTGAGGGGAATATATACATACAGTATACAGAACATTAATGCCAATCTGTTTTGGCAACCGAATTGTTTCTGCTCCTGTGTGGATAGCATGTTATATGGTAATGAAATCATCAATTATAAGGTATTCTGAATGTATGATAATCTATAAAGGTTAGCAATAATACATACAAGGTATAATAACATTATGGTATTGTAAGTAAATAGTGTATCTGTTGCTGAACTGATATATTGTAAAATAATAATAATAATAATAATAATAATAATAATAAAGTAGGTATGCAGTTTTCGCACTAACCCCCCTCCCCCCAAAACAAAATGCATACGCAACTCTGCGACCTAGGATTCTGTAAGTAGTATTGAATCTCTTAGGTAAAATCGGTATATATATATATATATATATATATATATATATATATATATATATATATATATATATTGCTATATATAGATCCTATTGTTATTTATACTGATCACAACCCACTAAAGTTTCTTAGTAAATTTAAAGATAAGAATCAGAGATTGACCAGGTGGAGTCTGCTTCTTCAAGAATATCCTTTAGATATAAGGCATATTAAAGGGAAAGTAAATGTGATTGCAGATTGCTTGTCTAGATTGTAGCCTAATTGTTGTGAAGTAATATAAATTTCCCCTGTATATGTCTTTCTTTAGGGGGGAGGTGTTATGTAATATGAATTCAAATAATATATAAAATTAATAAGTACAATATTATTGTGATAGGGTTAATATATGCATTTTAGATAAATAACTTGACCTCTCTCTCTTGCTTGTACATAGTGATATATACCTTGTGTAGTGATACAATTATCTCTCCTGGCTACCTTCAACCGATTGTTAAGTAACCTGCAAGCTGATTCCTGTAATTTGAGTGTTGAGTATACTATATATATACTGTAAGTGTGTCCCATATTATAGCCTATTATTGATATTGTGTATTATCTAGTGATCAGTTTCTAATTAATTATTGAGTTTTCTGTAAATTCATATTATTTTGTTATTTCCTTTTGATTGCATTTATTAATATTGCAAGTGTAAAACATTAATTAATTTGTGATTAGTTTCCAAGTTTGTGAATTTGATTAGATTACAATATTTTCTCAAGGGATATTTAAGTGCTTTTAAATAGGTGTATTAATTACTGGTATTGCTTTTATTAATATTGTGTGGTTTCCTTTAAGTTATTAAACAGATATTAACCATTTCCCGTGATCTTGAGAAAATATTAATTCTTGTGATATAACTATTTTTACTTTACCTTCAGTAAAGGTATATAGTTATTTATTTGTTCACCTGTATATTTTCTGATAATTTTAGTGCATTATATATTCTTACTGCTCGTCCTGAGGAGACTGATTTTATGTGTTAAATTAATACTTAATTTTAATTAAACTAAGAATGTTTAATCTAGTTTTCCTTGAACCTGGATATTTTGGAGAGGGTTTTGACATCAGTCTTGAATTTAAAGTTATCCTATTGTTTGTGTCATTTCACCTCCCCCATAAACATAACAATATATATATATATATATATATATATTATTTTTATTAATCTCACCACCACACACACCCCCAATGAAATTAATTAAAGTATATATGATCCACCGGGATTCGAACCCGGGTTATCACACACATATTTTTGCCACCGTAACCATTACACCACCAGGACGGTTACAGGTTTATGCACACGCCTACGACTTATTATCCATTCTCGAATACTGGATATTAATCTAATCATGTTCATATTCCCAACCGCACTATGGTAGCCTACTGTTTAAGTGAGAGGAAAGAATATTCATGGGGCACAGATCATATAGACCGGCCTCTCGAAGAAATATCCCTAAACCTACTAATAATATTATTTTTATTAATCTCACCACCACACCCCCAATGAAATTAATTAAAGTAAACAAAGTTTTGCACTTCGTAATAAACTGTCAAAACTCTTTTCAGAATTTTATCCCCAAGTGTCAGTCCGAATTGTATTCAGAAACACTAACACGATCAAGGACTGGTTCAGGCTCAAAGATACGATTTCTGATGTTCTGCAGTCTTCAGTCGTTTATCAGTACACGTGTATGAGATGTAAGTCTCTGTACATTGGTAAGACCTGTAGACAACTCAGGACTCGAATCTGCGAGCACCAGGGCCGTTCTTTTAGAACCGGACAGTTTCTTTCTAAACCTTCGTTCTCCGCCATACGCTATCACTCGCACTCCCAGGACCATCCCATACATGACACCCAGTTTAACATTCTGTCCAGTCATAGCTCTCAACTAGATCTACGTATATGTGAGGCTCTACACACCCATCTAGCTAAACCCGAAATAGGTACCCACGATTCCCCTTTCGATTTACTCTGTTTCTAATAACTATACTTGCCTATTTTTGCTTTCACATATTTCTTGTCTTTCACTTAAATAATTAATGTTCACGATTTAAGGATTATAATTATTGTTTTATGTTTTTAGTTTTTTTGTTTTTTACCATGTTTACTCCAGCTTTGATATTTAAGTTCTCCCATGTTTATTCCTTTCATTACTCTTATGTATAATAATACTAGCCTTTATATTTTTAGTCACAATGTTGCTCTGCATTATGTAATTTTGGCTGTATCTTAATTATAGACCTGAAGATGAGAACAGCGATTCTCGAAACGTAGTACAAGATGGTGTTATTATTAATTCCTGCGTTGGTTCTTCTCTTTATTATCAAGTTACGCTTTCCAAGTAACAAATCTATTGAGGATATATATATATATATATATATATATATATATATATATATATTTATATATATGTGTGTATTAAATACAAAAATGCACTCTAACATTACAATTGTAGGCTACTGCCATTTCTAGCGAGTGTGCCCCTTGAACGTTAGTCAGAAATATTCTCCTTGACTTACCATACGAGACACATTTGGGTCAGTGTTCTGTTGGTGATGGATAGCAGAGGTGAAGTCTGCCATGGATGAGACTATACCAAGGACACAGACCTGGTAGGTACTTGCCAGCTGTACCGCTATACCACCATCACCACCGCCCACCACCAGCACCTCACTACCCATTTCAAAACCAGCTTCCTGCACCAAAACTATATGTTATTTGGAGGCAACATTTCATGTATATTTTGATCTTAAAACAAGCATTACACACACAATGAACAATTTCGTCGCTTACCCAACCTCCCAGACAGAGCTAGACCGTCTTATTTGCTCCCACAATGTTTATACTTAAGTTGGACTTGTTAATGAGCCATCAGTAGTGAGTAAGTTGCAGTGAGTGACATGAGACAGGTGATGTCCTCTCACTCTCTTTCTCTTTCTGCCTAGTTTTCATTTAAGCATTGCAAGTTATGCGTGAAACCGGTGTTGGATGGGAGGAGGGGCGTCGACCGAATGGGGACAGAGGTGCATGGAGGCGATTCATTCATGGCCACTCCTACGGGGATCATGGCGTCTGGTACTAGATAGATAACTATAAATACAGTTTTGGCTTCTAGGTTATATAATCAAATGACACTATCATTGAGACAGTTGACTTCTTTTGAACCTTTGATCTGTGATAATGAAGTGATATTGTGATGGAGGATTATAGAGTTAGGTTGATGCTCAATTGCATTGTAGTAACTATCACTTGGTCAATATGGCTTTACACAAACACCTGGATGATGAAATAACAAAAACATAGAGGAACGAGACATACATTGATAACGCAAGTGTCTTAATATGTCCGTGCTTATATCCCATGAAATAGATTAATATCCTTCCATTATCTAGGTTGTCACGCGTTGTAATGTGTAATAACTTATATGAAGGCTCAACCTGAGAGTCTTAACTAAACCTTTGACCTTTACATGCATAAGTTTTGATTCATTGAATCGAGAGTGAAATTGGCGTTGCGCAGAGATTTATCCACCTTGGTCATCACTACTAAATATGCTAATACATACTTGAACAAATTACTTCCAACCCCAGACCAATATACAAGTAGTGATAATTGGCGTTCACTAAAAGAAAGAGAAGGTCCTTACTGTCACTGCACAATGAATATTTCATGTACCAGATCCCACGCACCAACCCCAGAACAATATGCAAGTAGTCATAATTGGCGTTCATTAGAAGAAAAAGGTGCTACCTGTCATTGCACAAAACATATTTCAAGTAACAGATCCCAAATACCTGAAATTGTTGATGGTGGATGGTAGGAATCGAGAGGGGAGGCGATGATTTGAGTCGAGGTAGCGGTGGTGGTGTTAAGGCAATGACAGGAACCTTCTGGGCCACGTACTATTGTGGACATACCGTAAGTCCTGCTACACCTGCCTGGCAGAGAATCGCGAATTGTGTTGGTAACATTGATAACCCCCCGCCCCCACTCCTTCCCCTCTCTACCACCCTCTAACAGCCAAACCTTCCCTTCTTCTTTCCTACCTGTTTCACGTCTGTAAGCCCCTCCTCCTGGATTGTTTTCACCACTGTGACTTTAACCAAGGCCATGACTATAACCATAGGATGATAAATAGCACGATAACCTCTCTCTCCTTCCTTTCTCTCATTTCTCCCTCTTATCATCGTATCTATGTATGTTTATGCATGCTTTTCAAATCTTCTTCCTAAATTTAAATAACCTATCGTTAAAATAGCAATAGGTTACCTAGTTCATGTTCATATTTGCCAATTATTATATACCTAGCTCAATATAGTTTTATGATCCATTCGAATATGTAAGTATATTAACAATATAATGTTATCTAAGTCAGATACAATTGACACTTGAATATACTTTTACATTCTCATAATTATTTCAAATAAGTTATGATTAATTAAGCCCATATATCCCAATATCTGGAGTAAGCATGTATTTTACTGTTAAAGTATAAATACAATACTATTAAAAAAGATCACTGACCCACACATGTTACGATCGGGTCTCGTATAAATCAGTGGCTCTTATACATTGGACTAGACTGGCATAAATGCAACAACGGAAACGCTAGATCCAACCCCTGATATATAATCCCGTCGAACAAAGAACACATATACCCTCCAGAGTTATATCTGCGATAGCGGGGTATCTTAACTCTCAGTATCTATGTGCTTCTACTATAGGCTGATGTTCTCTGAAACAGCCTATTACCTATAACATATGGTTGCTTAGTTATGGTACACAAGGAAAAGATAGTTAACTTAATTAAATCACAAGAGTGATCTAATGCAAACAAGAAGAAGGTTTACTTAACGTTACTTTAATCAATAATATCTGTCACTCCTTTATGAAAGAAAGTGTTGTAAAGTCCTCAAGCACCGAACAAGGTATCTTCTGAATAATGTCAGATGCTACTAAGAAGAACGTATCGGAAATGGAACCACACAATAGCAGGAGGCAGGACAATGCACGTGTAGGCTAAATACACAAAAAGGCTGGACCTATAATGTTATTGGACACAAGAATATTATAAGCGGTGCAACAGTAATAATGCTCGCCACGAAAAAGTAGTACTCCTATTAACAAAACCGGTCTATGCTGGTTGTGTCTCTCTACAGCAACCTAGACCTCAAAATGCTTGTGTAGAAATAATGGGTATGCATAAAAGAGTATATGATCTAATCCAGCTAATGTCTACCCGGGTTAACAAAGTCTAGCTGGGATGCGCAAAGGTACAGAATTCTGGTGGAGCAAGGCAGCTCCTAGCCTAGTGTGGACCTTGGGTCTGTGCGGCCTGATTACGTTAATATGAAGGGGTGCTCTCTTGAGGATTCTCGAGCACAAGTATCGAGTATCCTCCTGGCGACTCTCAAAAGTAAAAGCAAATAGAGTTAGAACAGTGTTGGGTGGATTAGGCAAGCAGCCCTCATGCACTACACAGTCTAAACTCCAAGGTACACAGACAAAAGATCCACCCAGGTAACTCACAGAATCCGTAGTGTCGTGCAGCTCAAAAGTAGCCTACACACAGTGAAAACACCAACAGCAAGGTACCTGATCCCTAGTCTAGCATTATTTAACCCTGTAGAAACATTAGTGATTGATGGAGACAGTCCGAGCAATACAATCTCCCAAAAAAGACAATGACTATCTTCAACCTTAGCCTAGTACATAAGAAATGTGAGATCCAGCATATAATACAGTCTGGCCACCAATTCAAGGTGTGGATGCAGGGAACCAGAGGGGGATTGATATTAATAAAAGGTGAGGAAGTAGTGGAAATGATAGAGGCAGTAGGAGAGAAAGATTCTAAGACAAGAGTGTGTAACCGTTCATGTAGATGCTTAGAGTATGCTGTCTGGGACGGATCTGACCAGGATATTCCCAGGGACCGCATGGGTGGAGTCCCAGTTCGCAGGAATGGCACGAGGGCGCGCGACAGTCGCCCAGTAAGCAGCCGCCTAGTAGGCCGTGTTAGGCAGGAGGCAACGAATCCCGCAAGGCCTATGTAAGTGGGCGAGCCACGCGCCACACTCACCACCAAGTCACACCACCTGGTCTCTCTCTCTCCCCCGCTCGCCTTCCCATCATTCAACTACTTAACACAATACTTTCAATTGACTAAATAAAATAGAAAGGATTGTGACAGACGAAAACAAAGAACAGTTCTGAACTGTCTGCAACACAAGCTTTCTCGAGAAGGAAAGTACACAATGATAGGTAGACTGTAGCTACATTCTCTGCCCTGGCGAGTCCTAGCGAGTAAGCCATGCGGTTCTGGGGGAAGCGGTGAGCGTCACACCCCACGCAAGATTTTTAAGAGGCTCCAACCATGAGCTCTAAATCTGACACGCAGAACCCATACAAAATTCGCCACTCCTAGCCACCCAGCGACAATGAAATGTAAAGCACAGTTCTCTTCAAAATAACACATTATAAAAATGAACAACCCTTCCCAACACAATAGATTAAATTACATAGTTATGCTCATAAGAGCGAGCTTCACTTGCCCAGCCTTATGAGAGGAGTACAACTCAGAATTTCTGCTATAACATACTTTTAAAAAAATTAACTATCAAAGAAAGAGTTTTTATAGGATTTTTATATTTTTAATATGTTTATGGCGGCTGCACTACAGGGGCAGCCTAGTTTTTTCTTCTATACCAACACAGCAACTCCTACTTTACGACCCAATACGCTGGGCTACCCACGCGAGCCAACAAGCACCAGTCGTAAACATACTAATCAAACCAAAGTAGGAGGCTACCCTTGTGATGATCTACCCCGGGTCTTCCACCCTCGATAAGCAATCTGCAATCACATTCTCAGAACCGGCAATATGGCGTATGTCTAGGTTGTATTCCTGCAACATTAATGACCACCTGGTCAGCCTCATATTCCGGTTATGGAATTGATTCAGGAACTTGAGGGGGTGATGGTCGGTGTAGATCACCACAACTGGTCCATAGGCTGGAACATACACCTCAAAGTGCCTGAGCGCTAGCACAATCGCCAGCAGTTCCTTCTCAACTACTGAATAGTTCTTCTGCGCCGAGTTGAACATTTTTGAGAAGAAACTGACTGGGTGCTCCAGCCCATCTTCATCTGATTGCATCAGAACGGCACCAGCCCCCACACCACTGGCATCAGTTGCCAGCTGGAATGGTCGGCTAAAGTCCGGGGCCCTGAGGATTGGGTGAGTACACAACAGGTGTTTTACTAGCAAAAAAGCCTTCTCACACTCAGGCGCCCACTTAAACTTTCTATCTTTGGCCAATTGGTCAGAGGAGCCAGCACAGTACAATAGCATTTTATAAAGTGGTGGTAGTAACCAATCATGCCCAAAAACCTCATGATCTGCTTCTTGGTGGACGGCCTGGGGAAGTGGTTAATAGCCAATATCTTGTTCTGTGGGGGGCACACCTGGCCCAAACCCACCATGAACCCCAGATACTGCACGGTAGCCCGCACAAAATCCCACTTTCCCAGGTTGACCACCAAGTTTGCTTCGCTTAATTTCTTAAATAGGGATTCTACATGTTCACAGTGGCTCTTGAAATCGTCATCGTAGATAATGACGTCGTCCAGGTACACGGTACAGTTCGGAATGTCAGCCACCAACTCGTTCATCAAGCTTTGGAAGGTCGCTGGTGCGTTCTTTAGACCGTACGGCATGACATTACAACGATATGTAGCACCATCCACCACAAAACCACACACCTCTTTCGCCCGTTCAGACAAAGGCACCTGCCAGTAACCTTTTACCAGGTCCACCTTGGTCAAGAACTTAGCCCTGCCAATCTTGTCTACACAGTCATTGACCCAGGGAAGAGGATATGGGTTGGTGGGAGTCAAGCCGTTTAGCCTGCGGTAATCAACACAGAAGCGCACCTTGCCATCCGGTTTAGGTTGCAGCGTTACGGGAGATGTCCACTTTACCGCCCCCTTCTCGATCAGTCCCTGTTGCAACATATACTCTAACTCCGCCCGGAGGGCCGGAAGTTTAATAGGGGGCACCCTATAGGGCACTGATTTGAAGGGTGGGTGGTCTCCGACGTCAACGTCGTGCACCTCATGAGTAGTGAGGCCTGGGTGTTCCGCAAATACAGTAGGGTATAAACAGAATAGGCGCTCGACAGCCACACGCTGTTGCTCAGGTAGGTGATGCAAAGCCTCATGAGCCGCCTGTCTCGTGTTTCCCGCCCACTGATCTGCAGAAACATGATAATCCCAGTTGTCATCCACCTGCGCATGACTGTCCCGTTCTCCTTCTCCACCTTGACTGCTGAAAGTTATCACGGGGACAGTGAGAGGCTCAGGTGGGCGCCTCCCATACTCCTTCATCAGGTTGACATGACAAAACTGATTCCTCTTACGCCTGTCTGGAGTGGCCACCAGGTAATCTAAGTCCGAGAGCTTCTCTGCTACCCTATAAGGACCAGCGTACTTTGCGGATAAGGGGTGACCTACAAGAGGGAGTAGTATCAACACCACCTGACCCACGTGAAATTCCCTGAGTTTCACCTTGTGGTCGTACCTGTCCTTCATGAGGGCCTGAGAGCCTACCAGATTGCGGCCAGCCAACTCCAGACTACGCAACATTCGTTCTCTACTCTCAAGTTCGACAGCACCGTCACTACACTTTAGAACCTCCGGGTCTTCTAGCTGCAATTTGCGAATATCTGAGGGAGCTAGCCTGTCTAAGTGTTTGCGAAACAACTCATGCCCTCCCCCAACATCGAACTTTGCATCCCGTTGCTCTCTCAGTGTATACCATTGCTGCCTCTGAGTCTCTTTAAGCCCTGCCTCTACACTCTCAGTGACAGGTGGTGGTGCTTCTCCAGACTCTAATAATGGTGCTAATACCGAGTCCCCGAGAAGCGCTGCTGGTACTAGACTCTCCACCGTATCCGCTTTCAGCACCTTCTTGTGACCGTTCCTCCACTTATTTGAAGACTGTTGGTTAGGCTGTGACTCCCTGAATGCGAGAGATCTGGTTACAACACACGCCATTGGTTGCACCTGACACTTCTCAACCCATTCCTGTTCCTCCCTACTCACGTCGGCCGGCTCCTCGGCAACGACTAAGGGTGAAACCTTAGAAGCAGGCACCGCAAAGTCATTGACGAGAAGGAGGTCGACGCCCCCAACAGGCAATTTCTCCACGATTCCCACATCCAGTTCGCGAGTCACACCGTCAACTTCAAGCTCCATTCTAACAAGCGGGTATGACCTAGTTGCATTAACTCCCTGCACCACAACTACCCGCGCCGCGTTTATGGGTCTACCAGTGAAATTCTTCAAGAGTGTCTGAGAGGCACCTGTGTCACGCAAAAGCTGTACCCCGTGCTTCTTGCCCCCCACTTCACGCAGCCATGCCCTCTATGGTTGCAAAAGGCATCGCGGACAGGGTTCGAGCCTTCCGGATCCTTCTTCACTGGCGGTGCTCCATCCTCTGATCTTATGCCTCCAGCAAACACAGAAGACTTCTGGAACACCCCAATGCTGCGAGCCAATGACACAGCCGCCGTGGGAGGTCTGCTCGGACAAGCTTTTGCCATGTGCCCCTCTTTGTGACAGTGATAACACTCAAATTTCCCCTTGGACTTATACTGAGGTGTAAAAGTCCCCTGACCCTTCTTAAACGGGGCGGTGCTAGGTTTGTGATCAGTCTTGGTGTCATTGCTTTTAAATTTATGTGTGTCCATATTCCGGGGAGGGGGAGGGTAACGCTCCTTAACGCCTACTTCGTTTCTCTGTGCAGAGCCGCACCCCCGAATTAGTGACAACCGACGATCAACCATCTCTGCTGCTTCTTTGAGAGTTCTTGGGTTCTTCTCTTTAAGGTTTAAAGTCAAGTCGCCGCCCGTACACTTATAAAACTGCTCTAGAAGCATCAACTGTTTCATCTCATCAAACGTAGTTGTCTTCTCTGATCTGAGCCAGTTTCCCATAGCGTCGGACAGGTCCCGGGCATGCTCCAAGAAGGTACTGTCTCGCCCCTTAGTCACACCCCGGAACTTTAACCTATATGTCTCGGGTTGTAGCTCATATGCCCGCAGGACAGCCTCCTTGAGCTCCTCATAAACAACGCAGGACTCCAAAGGCAGTGCATCATAAGCCTTGAGCCCCTTACCTACGAGTCTAGAAGACACAAGGGCCGCCCACTTAACTTCAGGCCACTGATGCTCCCGGCACTTCTTCTCAAATCTATTGAATAACTCTGTGACACCAGACTCGTCAAATACGGGGACCAGTTTGAGAAGGTGCGACAGAGACTGATCATGCGCACGGTTTCCAGTACAGAGTCGCTGTCCCGTCATCTCAACACGAGACTTCTCTAAATCCATGTCGGCACAGTATCTTGTAGATTCTAGTTCAGTCCTAAGCTCAGCTTCCCTCGTCTGTTGCTGCATCCTAGCCAGCTCTTTTCTCTCTTCTATCTTAGCTAGCTCTGTCTGCTGTTGACTCTGATGTTTTGCCATCTCGAGCCGAAAGAGCATCTCCGGGGTCAAACCTTGAGGAGGAGGAGGAGATGCAATGGTGTTAGAAATACCCGGTGATCCCCCCAGGGGCAAACCACCCTGCCAGTCACTACCCACCTGCGGAAGCGTGCTCAGGGTCGGTACTCCAATAGGAGGATTGGGAGTCGAGTGAAGGGGAGGCTCGGCCAAGGGCTCTGAGCACTCACCCTACCTCGTACGCCAGTCACCCCACCCAGCACACACGTTATCAGATCATCCTTGGTCATGCCACTAGTACATGCATGACCGAGAGCTGCGGCTATAATAATAATAATAATAATAGTTCTTAAAGCTAGCGCATGCTAAGCTAGCTAAGGATAGCTCAATAAGGCCGATTAGGCGTATTTCCATTGGGGTCCTGTACTACTACCCCATCCCTTTGCTCATGAGGGATGGTAACGACTCAGTGCTTGTGAAAAATCTTTAATGCGCCGAGCGTGGGCGCGAACCCGGGCCTTCTGGGTGGAAGTCCGAGACGCTAGTCACTACACCAAGCGAGCCGCTAAGCACTGGAGACCGTACCGATTCATACCCACCAACCGGTCGGAAGTAACAGGCCATTGTAAAAAATTCCTTGCATCCTCCTCACTGTTCACCAAGTTAACAACCTGCCCATGCTGCTGCTCCTCAGCTTCTACATCACGTACTGTGTCTTCATCATGCACTGATCCGCTATAAGACATGATGCTCACTGAAGATTTTTCATTTTGATACACAAAAAAGAAGTACCCCAAACTCTTATACCACAATATTAACAATAAAAAATTCTCGGAGACAGCTTAAGTGCTATATTACTTTGCTAAAAAAATAATTCTTGCATGTCCTCAAAAAATATTCCACAAAATCAACAAATGTTCACTGCCTAAACTGTGAGAAAAATCTGCACAATAACCTGCAATTATATGTCAGTTCACCAAATCCTGAGCTAGGTCGCCATTTGTTACGATCGGGTCTCGTATAAATCAGTGGCTCTTATACATTGGACTAGACTGGCATAAATGCAACAACGGAAACGCTAGATCCAACCCCTGATATATAATCCCGTCGAACAAAGAACACATATACCCTCCAGAGTTATATCTGCGATAGCGGGGTATCTTAACTCTCAGTATCTATGTGCTTCTACTATAGGCTGATGTTCTCTGAAACAGCCTATTACCTATAACATATGGTTGCTTAGTTATGGTACACAAGGAAAAGATAGTTAACTTAATTAAATCACAAGAGTGATCTAATGCAAACAAGAAGAAGGTTTACTTAACGTTACTTTAATCAATAATATCTGTCACTCCTTTATGAAAGAAAGTGTTGTAAAGTCCTCAAGCACCGAACAAGGAATCTTCTGAATAATGTCAGATGCTACTAAGAAGAACGTATCGGATATGGAACCACACAATAGCAGGAGGCAGGACAATGCACGTGTAGGCTAAATACACAAAAAGGCTGGACCTATAATGTTATTGGACACAAGAATATTATAAGCGGTGCAACAGTAATAATGCTCGCCACGAAAAAGTAGTACTCCTATTAACAAAACCGGTCTATGCTGGTTGTGTCTCTCTACAGCAACCTAGACCTCAAAATGCTTGTGTAGAAATAATGGGTATGCATAAAAGAGTATATGATCTAATCCAGCTAATGTCTACCCGGGTTAACAAAGTCTAGCTGGGATGCGCAAAGGTACAGAATTCTGGTGGAGCAAGGCAGCTCCTAGCCTAGTGTGGACCTTGGGTCTGTGCGGCCTGATTACGTTAATATGAAGGGGTGCTCTCTTGAGGATTCTCGATCACAAGTATCGAGTATCCTCCTGGCGACTCTCAAAAGTAAAAGCAAATAGAGTTAGAACAGTGTTGGGTGGATTAGGCAAGCAGCCCTCATGCACTACACAGTCTAAACTCCAAGGTACACAGACAAAAGATCCACCCAGGTAACCCACAGAATCCGTAGTGTCGTGCAGCTCAAAAGTAGCCTACACACAGTGAAAACACCAACAGCAAGGTACCTGATCCCTAGTCTAGCATTATTTAACCCTGTAGAAACATTAGTGATTGATGGAGACAGTCCGAGCAATACAATCTCCCAAAAAAGACAATGACTATCTTCAACCTTAGCCTAGTACATAAGAAATGTGAGATCCAGCATATAATACAGTCTGGCCACCAATTCAAGGTGTGGATGCAGGGAACCAGAGGGGGATTGATATTAATAAAAGGTGAGGAAGTAGTGGAAATGATAGAGGCAGTAGGAGAGAAAGATTCTAAGACAAGAGTGAGGAACAGTTCATGGGAGATGCTTAGAGTATGCTGTCTGGGACGGATCTGACCAGGATAATCCCAGGGACCGCATGGGTGGAGTCCCAGTTCGCAGGAATTGCACGAGGGCGCGCGACAGTCGCCCAGTAAGCAGCCGCCTAGTAGGCCGTGTTAGGCAGGAGGCAACGAATCCCGCGAGGCCTATGTAAGGGGGCCAGCCACACGCCACACTCGCCACCAAGTCACACCACCTGGTCTCTCTCTCTCGCTCGCCTTCCCATCATTCAACTACTTAACACAATACTTTCAATTGACTAAATAAAATAGAAAGGATTGTGACAGACGAAAACAAAGAACAGTTCTGAACTGTCTGCAACACAAGCTTTCTCGAGAAGGAAAGTACACAATGATAGGTAGACTGTAGCTACATTCTCTGCCCTGGCGAGTCCTAGCGAGTAAGCCATGCGGTTCTGGGGGATGCGGTGAGCGTCACACACATAAAATGGGTACCTTGATTCAATGCATAGAATATTAAAAGTTGAAAATATATGGTTACGTATGTATTCTCAATACAGTATTCGTCTGTCAACCCACCTCCCTTCCCCTAGCTCACACTAATCTATTCATATTTCGTAACTAGTCAACGCAAACACACGGCCACACACATTAATGTAACAGTACATTACACATAGTTGCATATTATTTTCTTACTTGAGGAGATTTGGCGTCTTTCAACTGCCTCAGCAAGCGCTGCTCCCTCCAAGATTAACCCTTTCCGTACCAGGGTTCCGTTTATTTTGTATTTAGCTATATTTATGCAATTGTATGCAGTTAATGAAGGATCTGTGGTATTAAGAAGGGTTAATTGAAATGGTATTAAAACGTTTACCTGTTACACTTCCTTCTTTTACTAAATAATAATGTTAATACATAACTATATTTCATTCACTGGAGAGGGTGAGATTAAAGTGTTGGGCGAGGCCACCTGTATGTGGTGAAGTGAGTACTATGGTTCTCCCTCCTTCCGAGTGAATAGATGGACCCAAGAGAGTTGGTCTGGTTTTTCTTGTCCCTTCGATTAACATAAACAAATAAATAAGTGCAGTTCAGTCAAATAAAATATTGGATTGCATGTATGTAAATTTACACCAAATTAATTTCGACTCTGTTTCATCATTACGTTGAGGCAAAATGCCAATATATGGTATGACATTTGGGTATATTAAATATGGCAGTTAACACGAATTAGTAAGTCGAGCATAAGGCGTGGAAATGTGTAAGACAAAACGGACCATAATTCCTTAAACATGACAAATTTATAGAAATATTATTTATGTCTTTATTAATCACGTGTGAAGTAGCTTAAGGGATATCGTTCTGTAGCAGGTGAATGTCTATATCATAGAGCAGAGGACCTTTGTGAATCTTAGCTAGGCCATAAATAGAGACATTATAGTAACCCTTTTGGTACCGGGGACATCTCATATGTATTTCACTATGGCTATATTCAGCCTATTATATGTAGATAAGAAAGGGGCTGTGGTAGCTAAGGTGTTATTTGCGATAGTATGTAGTATTTCAAATAGTAGACGCCCTTCTTTAGCTTAATACAATCGTATAATATTTGCCAGAATAATATTATGATGAAAACAATATCACCGGTACTAAATGAGTTTTAAGGCCGCGTCCCATACAGTACGTCAAGACACGACAACGGCCGATGTTAGCCGATTTAACAACTTTTTGCCGAATCGACACGTTTGACACGAGGCTCGCCAGACAAGGACAGCGCACGTCACTCACACGTCACTCACACGTCACTCACGACACATTTACGTCTGCCACACGTTAACTCGTGACCCTATTAAGATGTCAGTACGACACACATGTCCGCACAACACGTTCACAGTACGCTAAGTTGGATGTTGATAGGATGTTAGTCGTTTGCCAGACGAGCAGCATATGTGCTGCGCAAGTGTGAAGCACGATACATACCTGTGTCATCCGCCAGGGTCGACTCCTACGACAGAAGCACGACCAAGTACCCAACCCTATATAAAGTTTGGGGGCCGTAGACCCCCACACAGTCTACCCATAGGTGGGCACTAACGCGATAAAGTAACGCGATAATGTAACGCTTAACGATTTCGGGTTAACGTTTATCGGATAAATTTGTTTCCAGCTTTAACGAATTAACTAACGGTAACGTCATACTTTTTGTTCCAAAATAGCGATAATCAATCGTTAATTAACCCGCTGAGTGCCAGGGAGGCATATATACGTCCTCGCCGAAAAAAAATCGTAGCAGCGAAACGACTGCACCTATGACTTTCATATTTTTACTACATGTACCTTACCCTTTAGGCTACCCATCACAAAAATCCCAAATCACTCCTCCCACCCACTCGCTGACTGTCGGTCCCGTCAATAGGAAAACAATTGAAAATCTGTGGCGGCGAAACGACTACACCAATCGGTTCCATATTTGTGTGACAAGTCCCTTACCCTTCTGCCTTCCCCCCACCACACCCCCAACCGCCTCCCACCACCCACTTCTAGCGTATCCGTACGAAGAAAATGAAAAAAAGGAAAATCCGTGGTGGCGAAACTACCTCACCAATCGGCTTCATAACACAAGTCAATTACCCTTCTACCTTCCCCCCACCAACTCCAAAACCACCCTCCCACCCATACATTCAGATACCATAAAAGTCTCTGTAGTCTATAGTGTCTTTTCAGCTACTTTCGGGACCATCGGGGACCTGATTTCTGGCGAGGAGAGTGTTTTTTTTTTAACATTATCCTTCCTTTCTCTCCCAACTTGATAGATTTAGCCAAAAAAAAAAAAAAAAAAACTCTGGCAAAATTGGCTGGCACTCAGCGGGTTAATTGCCAAACAGGCAGAAATCCGCAGAATAGTCTATAAATAGGTAAAGTAAAAGCCGAACCGAACCCTCGTAATGGCAGGTGGTTTTTTTCTAATAAAATAATGATAGCATTGCTGCATTTATGATTTGTTATTTAAAATATGATAAATATCCATATCTTCGATAAATAACGATACAGCGAAGTAACGATATCGTTATCGAAAGGATCGGATTGGTTGTCTGTTTTTAGTCGGGCGTTTGTCATGTCATGGTCGTGTCGAGCTTACTATAGTCTGGTTCGAACATTTTGCCCGATTAATTCCCGATTATTGTACGTCAAAAACGATTGCTGCACGTCCGAAAACCGATCGACATACGTCAGCAGCACGTCCAAAATTTAACGGTTTTTTTCCCCGACCATCAAAAACAGTCGGCTGAAAAATAGTGCATACACTAATTATTGGCCGACTTCACGGACCTGTCGGCGGGCACTCCGTCCAGTTCCAGATGAACTCGAGTAGAGCCGATTTATTTACACGATGTTGCTCGATCATGCACGATTTTTCAAAAATTCAAATATTTTGAAAAGATCGGCTCTTGTCGGGTCTTTACGTACTGTATGGGACGCAGCCTTTAAACCTGATAATGGTAGCGTTAATTAGATGGGAAGAATCATTTCCATACCATTATAATAAAACACCAACCAACGAAACTAATACAAGCATCAACAACCTAATGATTCATGAAGTAGGATATAAATGTAATGGTTAAGGAATCTTGTAAATACTGAAAAAGTGGGAATTCACCTAATGAAAATAAGATTATTGTTGTCCCTTTATTACTTTACATATGTAATGTCCAATTATTTAATAGGTGTTTCAACATAATTGCTATTGGGTTAAACAGATCATACAATAAAACATTGAATTATTATTTATTGTAATGATAATTAAATTAGGTTGTCCTCCAAATAGATTAGATTTACACTGGAGTGGTAGAGGTATTGTTAACAACGCAGAGGAAATGTTTTGCGTTTGATTATCGTCTTGTCCAACAATAAAAGTAGCCTACCGGTAAAGTTTTTGTTTTCCTATGCCACACTAGTCATTAAACAAATAACACTATTGATATAGCCTTATACGGTGGCATTTATTTGTAAACAAAAAAATCCTAAATATTATTATATTTTTTGTAGCTATTAGCTGTACACACCATCAATTTGCTGAATATATCTCTCAATCCAATATTTCTCAAATTCATGCTGTGAAAAGTAAATGCGAGGATGAGTTACATGTTATACAGTATAATACCAGTACCATTTTCTTTCTTCCACGTGCAATTAATTAATATAGATAGATATAAAAAAAAATTCACGTGTTCGTATATAGCTTATACGCGAAGAGTGTCCATGTAGGGCCGAACCTGTTGTATACCAGGATAAAAATAAAAAAATAAAAATAAAAGACCAAGAAAATATAAAAAAAAATATAAAATAACTTCGCTCTGGGCTTTATTTACGGTACTTAAGAGGGAAAAAACGTTTTAGAGAGTCCTAAGTCGAAGTGTTTGTTGTGGTTTCACCATATACTAAGTTCCCCAGGCAGTTTGTTTTAAAATGTATTATTATAATAATATGATGCAGTGTAGATATTGTGTATTTGAATTATAGGTTATTTGTTAACAAATTATGGATGTGCACTTCATTAAAACACATAATTGGAAGTAATATATGAACAATTACAACAGAGACAATGTAACCTTGTGTCACCATTATAATTAATGGAGGTGATGGCGTGAGTGAAAACAAATATGTGTGTGAAATGGTAGTAAATGAAGGAATATAAAGATGACACAGATTCTACTTGTCAATTTATTATAAGTATTTGTGTCTGTAATTATCATAATAATACATTTGATAGATTATCCTGCATCATTTAAGCTACTTCAATCGTGATTACTATAGCTATCGAAATATTTCTTTAATTTAAACACTTAACAAATTATAGTTTACATCCCAAAGGTTCTTTTTACGCTGTATACAATCGTCTAAAAAGGGTCACCATAAACTGTCAAAATGCATTATGAATCTCAAGGGGTAAATGGTGTTGCAAGGAAAACCAAAGAATATCCTCCTCCTGTCGGAGGCAATATCCAAACTCGAAACATTTTAGCTCTGTGTTGAACTCTTATAACCTCTACCACACATTTACACATTTAATAGGCAGTGACGGTATTTCTTCCCTTGCTTGTGTTTACTGTATGATATCTACGTTATAGATGTGTTCTATGTGATATTTTATAGCTCTTCATTTAAGGTTTGGATATAAATGATCACATTAGCATTATAATTATAATGACTATGACTGATCTAGTTTGATGAACAAATATGGAATAATAAAGATAAGTTTAATTAATTCAAATAATAATGTGATAATCTAGAGTGATGTCCAAACCTAAAGAGCAATACACTATTACAAGGAACACACAAATCACGCAGATATAACACCGTAAACACAAGCAAGATATGAAATGCTGTCGTTGCCTATCTTTTTATTATTGCGAGTAATAAGTGAAGCAAGGCCTGTGATTAGCTCTAAGCCGCGTGGGCCAAGTCAGTCAGTATTCATCTCTTGCTTACTTTTTGGGTTTATCACATCTTTACTTCGGTTGTGTATACTGTATGCTATATATGTGTATTACTGTAATATATCGTGACTCTCAATATTTGGATATCACTTTATATTGTTAAGTAATCATTAACATTATTAAACCGTGTCAAGTATAATGCATGAATATAGAATAATAAAGATAATACTACAGAAATTACCAGTTCTGCGACTCTTCTGGGCCAGTGAGCTACGGTATTGATAAGATGGGAAATCATGAACGTCGATATAAACACCAACTAGGAGCTAGATATATGGTTCGAGTGAATGGATAATAGCTACATTTATAAGTTTGTATTCAATTAAGGAAGGAAATGTAACAATTAAAAGGCTTCATATTAGCTCAATTAATTCTTCTAAATACCACAGATCCTTGCTTATCTGCCCAACATTGTGTAAATATAGCTGCAATAAAACAAAACACAACCCCGATAAGGAAGGGGTTAATCTCGGAGGGAGCCGTGTTCGTTGAGGCAGTTGAAAGACACCAAATCTCCTCTAGTAAGAAAATAACATGCAAGTTTGTGTAATGTAATGTCACATTAATGTGTGTGACCGTGTGTTTGAGTTGACTAGAAACGAAATATGAATAGATTAGTGTGAGCTACCGTAGTTAAGGGGGAGGTGAGTTGACAGGCGAGTATTGAGAATACACACGTAACCATATATTTATAACTCTTAATATTCAATTAATTTAATGTAGGAACCCATTTTATGTGTGTCAATTATTTCATTCAATAATATATACACTTTGACAGTTAAATGCATGCTTACTCCAAACAGTGGGATATATGGGCTTAGATAATTATAACTGAATTGAAATATGATAATGCAAAATTAAAGGAAAGGTTCAGTTGTATTTGACTTAAATAACATTGCTAATAAACTTCCATGTTCGAATGGATTATCAAACTTTACATTGTGTTAGGTTTGTATAAAATGGCAAATATACAATATACAGCATATGAAGTATGTAACGATATGATATATAATTTTTGGAAGAAGATTTGGAACACATTCATAAAAATACAATGATTTGATAAGAGAGGGAGAAATAAAGAACGGCTTATAGACGTACCAAGAAGGAAAGAAGTAGAGGGGGAAGGGAGGGCTTGACTGAGAGAGTGTGGTATAGTGGGGATGGAGTGGGGGGACGGGGGGGGGGGGGGGATCAATGTTGCCAATACAATTCGCGGATCCCTCTCAGGCAGGTGTAGCAGGACTTATGTCCACAATAGTAAATCACCTGATTCGCGTCACCCATAGCCTTTGGTGTTTGGTGTGAAGTTAATAAATTAGATTATCAATTGGTTCAAGAATATTTCTTGGCTAGGTCGGTCCTAAGTGATCTGAGCCCTATCAAATTATTCTGTCCTTTTGCTATTCATAGTGCAGTTGGGTACAATACGTAATTAGATTAATATCCAGTTTTCGATATATGGCTATGAATCTTGATCATGTACTGTACTTATAATTGTCTTGATGGTGTAATGGTTAGAGTGTTTAAGATCTGTATGTAGTAACCCAATTTCGTATCCCGGTAGAATCACATGCTTTCATTAATTTCATTGGGAAGTGTTTGGGGTTGGGATTGAAATAAATAAATTAGATTAGGGAATATCAGAAGGTTTGTAACCCTTTGAAGAGTGTGACGCATTTTGACAGTTTGTTCTGGCTATCGTTAGACGATTTTATACAGTTTAGGAAGGATCTGCGGGAATTATAAGGGTAAAGACTATCTCAATTGACTCTCAGACTTCCATATGCCTTTCATAATCTGAATGAAAGCGATTATTAATAGCTAGAAAACAAAATAGAAATGCGTAATCGGATCTTGAAAAAGATACTTATATTTGGTAACTATATACTGTGGATAAATGATGTTAACACTAGCATAAAAGAACATCATACTAAAACGTATCACTGACTGTAATTAAGTAGCAGTCATTATGTACACTCACACGTACTAAAAGTTGTTCAGGGGTGGGTCCTTCCTTCCCATACTCCACCCTGGGCAAGTGGAAGGGAGGAGTCATGTCCAAGTCTACCCCCACCTTCCACCCCCAAACTATCTCCACCTTCCTTCTCTAGCTAGCAGTTAGTTATTAGAAACTATTGTTCTCATGTATTACACATTTTTCTTAAACCATCATTGCACATGCGTACAATGGCCAATATTTAATATTTATTAGGAATATATTAATACAATAAACTGCATAGTTGTTTTCTAAAAATGAGTGTCTATACACAACGTGGGTTACACGAATCTTGACTGTAGTGGTCTTGTGCTTCTCTCTCTCTCTCTCTCTCTGCGTGTGTTTGTCTCTCTCTCATTGCACTACTTTCTACGATTAATATGTAATGTGATTTGAATATAATAATACCATAATTAAATCTAATCTCATACAATATTCAGGATATTATGTTCACCATTATTGCGATACACTTCAACGTGCCCTCTACGACCTACTCCTAGTTTCTCAAATTACTTACACAGTCGGGGTTTTATATCATAAAAGGAAAGGACTAAAGGCAAACATGGGCTGGAATAGTGTTGCAACTGTTATTGATGGCTTCATTCATAATTTCAATAAGTTTCTCCCATTTATTCAATACTATACATACTATAAACGGTCTGTATTTATTTATATGTGGCCTATACACTGTTTTTAATCAATTAAATGTAGAACTCGATACTTCTTACGATCAAAGTTGGTGTTAATGTTTTGTAAGGTTTGAGTATGGAGCCCTTGAGTAGCAGGGCTCGCCTTCTCACTTCCCCCTTCTGTGTCTATTAGTGTGGCAGATATGTGAAATAATGTGTGGGAATTGTGCATTTCTTGATAAAAGTGTCAAAATTGGCACAGCCAATAATAAACGCAGTATAATCAAAATTACCTGTAGAGGCATCACAGGTTTAGCCTATGTTGGCTTTGACAGCCCTTTTTCAATTAATCTTCATTAGAGTACTGAAACGCAGATAGTTACCCCAAACTGTATACTGTGGTAGAGATGTCAAACTAGTCTCAAATGATTCGTCTGGACAAGGGAAACAATAAATGTTCAGACAGTGTTTATAGAAAGTTGACCATTTGACTTGTACTGGTTCCTGTAGTTCAACAAATTAGTGGCAATTGGCAACAATTCTTACCAATTTGTAGCATGATAGTAAACTACATGAACCAGTACAAGTTAAACGGTCAACATTAGCCAAACATTCTCTGAATATAGGTTGTTTCCCTTGTCCATACGAGTCATTTGAGACTAGCTTGACATCTCTACCACAGCATACAGTTTGGGGTAATTATCTGTGTTTCAGTACTCTAATGGAGATTAATTGAAAAGGGGCTGTCAAATCCAACATAGGCCAAACCTGTGATGCCCCTATAGCTAATTTTGATTATACTGTGTTTATTATTGTCTGTGCCAATGTTGACACTTTTATCAAGAAACGCACAATTCTTCCACCTATCGGCTTCACTATATCTGTGATCCCAGCCTCCCACCTCTACAAACCCCATCAACTCTCCTCTATGTATCGAATGCAGGCAACATTCATCACACACATTAATAAAGGGAAATATAACCTACTCAGACCCGTTATATCTTGGTTGTGGAAAGTGTGTGCTATGAGAGAGTTACAAGGAATAGTTAGTATCTATCGGGGGAATATTCGACGTGGAAGGAGAGACATTGTTCAGTGCACTACACTAGTTACATAGTGAGCAAAATACTATCTACTGACTACTGTCTTTTTGAACTGTTCAACTGAGGAAATGTTTAAAACTTCTGAGGAAAGTTTGTTCCAGGTAGAACAGATCTTAAATGGGAAACAGTTTCCACAAATACTAGTGCTGAACCTTTTCAATTCTAACTACCATCCATGGTTACGTATTGTATTCATATTAAGGCAAAATAGTTTGCTATGATCCACATTGTCAAACCCATTACATATTTTAAAATCTTAAATGAACTGACCTCGTAGTCTACGTGTGTTACGCTGGCCAGCTTGCCAGAATGTACTCGTACTCGCTAGCGCTCGCCAGGGCAGTGAAATGGGCTATAATAATCGTACAATGATGTTCTTTCTTTCTTAGTATTCATGTTGTCACAGACAGATCAGTGGTGGTCTTTATTCTTGTCTGTGACACTTGGAAGTATTTTATATCATTGATAGAGTATAAGATATCTAGAGTGAATTGTAAGGAGAGAGAGCGAGAAGGAACAGCGAGGTGGTAGTGTGTGCGTGTGTATGTATGTGTGCATCCCTCGCTTGGGCTGTGCCACCCGCTCGGGATTGGCCGGCGGGCCTGACGCGTCATATGACGCCTGCTCTTCATGACGTAGTCGTCTGTGATTGGAGGCCGCTGTCTTAGCTCGGTGGTGTGGGCATCCTTCTCACGTGTCTCTTCAGAGCTTGGTATGTTGTGCTTGGTCCTAGACGTCCCTTGCAATCTGTCCCCAATCTAACCCTCTTTACTACTGTTTCTCTCTCTGAACTTCTTCTTTTCCATACTTCTTGTCTTTATTCAATTACTTATCCCTTCTGGTTCTGCATACGACTTCCATAGTCGGCCAGTCGTATTACCTGCACCAGTTCTCACATATATGTTTTGCACTAGCATTAGGGATTATTAGAGTCATAGTCACATGGTATCATAGTATTGGGTGCTTCTAATTATTGAGTTGTTCTTTCCTACTATTTAATGCTAGACAGTGGAGGGTATCTTTGGTCGTTGTCTGAGTTATGTATGTGGCAAGTCAGAGCCTGTACGACTTCGACGGAGCTAGGTAGCCTGTAACCCTTGTGCATATTTTTCCTTTGCGAGTGTAGCAGCATACAAGCGAAGGGCTTTTGCCTACTCATGCTCGTATGCTTGCTACCTCATTTTGTTGACCTTTGTGGAGCGCCAGGGTAAGACCAGATACTTGAGATATGGACTTATCAAGAGAGCCTCCTAGTCACTTAACGTAACATAAGGGAAATCTGTTCAAGGGGAGACAGTAGGCTACGAGCATGCTTGCGCTCTGCCTAGGCTCCTTGTACCTTTTAGGCCACTGCTAGACTTTATTAGTGAGAAAGACAGCATTGTGTTTATTAACTTTAATTGCGTATGCTTTAGGAATTATTCACGCATTATTTTAGCCTAGGTTGATGCATAGTGCACAACCCAGTTTGGCTGTTACGTTGGCTAAGGAAATACTGTTTTGAGTGGCTATTATTAGTGCTGTCACAGAGTTGTTGCACTCCCTTGTTTAATATATATGTATCTTACTTGTTGGTGTATTTAAGATACACGCTTTGGTGTCCTGCCCCTGCATTATTTCTGTTCTATATTCGACGAGCATCTTAGAGCATCAGACGTTTTCAGAAGATTCCATATCTGATTGCTGTAGGACTAGACTTCCAGTGTTTTCATAGATCATTAAAGAGTTTAGTGTTGAGTTCAGACTCGCACTAAAGTTAACGTAGGCATATACTCCTTTATTAAATCTTGTTATAGTTTATTTAAGCATTGTTATTACTTGAGCGCATTTTATTAATGTAAAGTACTCCTGTTGTGAGTAGGCTTTGCCGTCACCGGAAAGCCTTTGTAGAAGTGCGCTAAACCCAGTTAATTGATACCCCGTTATCCAGTAGATTAGCTCTGGAGGGTTTAAGTGTTTTGTTCACCGGCTTAATAGTTCGAGGGTTTGGAATTAGCGTACCGTTGTTGCAGATATAGCCTATCTTCTAGTCCAATATTAAGTGCCCTTGTTTATTTCGTTGTGCCGGTCGTAAGACGTTGAGAGAGAGAGAGAGAGAGTGAGAGAGTGAGAGAGTGAGAGAGAGAGAGAGAGAGAGAGAGAGAGAGAGAGAGAGAGAGAGAGAGAGAGAGAGAGAGAGAGAGAGAGAGTGAGAGAGTGAGAGAGAGAGAGAGAGAGAGAGAGAAGCAGAACACTACAGCTGAAATTTGTGTAACCCACCTTGTGTATAGAGACTCATTTTGAAATATAATTATACAGTATATTGTATTAATAAATTCCTAATAAAAGAAGTTAAATGCTGGCCATTGTAAGCATGTGCAATGATGGTTTAACAATAATTTGTAATACATGAGAAAAATCGTCGCTAATCACTAACTGACAGCTGGAGAAGGAAGGTGGGGGAGGTGGGGATAGTTTGGGGGTGGAAGGTGGGGGTAGACTTGGACCCGACTCCCCCCTTCCACCTCCCCCTGAGCAACTTTTAGTACGTGTGAGTGTACCTAAGTTGATTGTCAAGTACAGTCAACTCATTTAATTAGCAGTCTCAGAATCTCATTTAGGCTGTTGCCACTCCTGACCATGAGAGGACTCTCACTTCATCATAAGTGGGTGTATACATCATGTGTTAGGAGTGCGATGACCTATACCTCGGAGACGTGGCCGGTTAAAGCAGAGGATATCAATAGAATGGAACGGAATGAGAAGAGAATGGTGAGATGGATATGTGGGGTTAACCTCAGGGACGGGGTATCAAGTGAGGAATTGAGAAGGTATATGGGCATTAGGAGCGTCAGTGAAGTGATGCGCACGAGTCGACATGGTTGGTTTGGACACATAGAGAGAATGGATGATCAGAAACGGGTGAAGAAATGACAGACTGTGAACGTGGGGGGAGCTGCGTGTCGGGGTAGACTTAGAATGATGTGGGATCAGGTACTCCGGTCCGATCCCAAAATAAAGAACTTGACAAGAGGCAGCCCTTGACAGGGCCACCTGAAAGCAGACATTTAGAATAATATGAGACTGTAACCACATTCTCTGTGGACAAACCGGTCTTCAAACTTGAATGTATGTATGTATGTATGCATATATACAATTATTAGGAGCTAAAGAATTAATGTATAATATAATATTTTAAATGCATAAAATGGAAAAGGTATGAATCAAAATATATATAAGCTATATACTGTATATATACTGTTCCTAATTTTTTTTTTGGTTTTTTATATTTGTATAACAATTTATGAGACTGCGAATTGAACAAGTTGGCTGTACTCTTTGTCTACCACATGAAATGTGAAATAACAAAACTACTCGTGTATAAGGACCTTCGATTATACTCCAAAGTAAATATACTTTGGTTACTATAGGGTACTCAGACATATGGAGGGGAAACCTAGTTGCTTTCTGAGTTAATCCTTCATATCCTATATATAATTGACTAATTGTATCACAAATAATAATAAACACACATCAGCATTATCGCTAAAGTGGATGTGCTCATTTGTTCCATTTCAATTATATGATTGATGGGATTTTTGTATAATATTAGGTGATAGCATTTAGAACGGCTTTCACCATCAAATATACTAATATACAACAATTAGTCCCACATCAACAACACATGGACACCGTGCAACCAATTTCTGTTCGTTCAGGTAAGCTTAACAATGCTGCAATCGAGCATAGACACCCCAAATTTATGGTTACAACCTCAGTACAGTATTCAGCAGTGCAATACTAAAGTAAAGTAAGGAAATAACAAATCAATAAATATTTGGCAACATCCAAAATTTGGTGCCACCAAATGATCAGTGCACAAATGCATATTGTTCAACTTAATCTCAGTAACCCTTTCGCAACGGTGGCTTCTAAATGGGAAAATACACCCAGGCGGCTATTTCTCTGTTAATTCCGCTCAATATTACTTGCCCTAATGTAGCCTAGAGAGAATTGAAAGGAGCTCAAATGAAAAGATTGGGTCGAATTCTCCCTATAGAAGTCACCATCCCCTACCTACCTCTTCACACCACTCAGGAAAATCGATCAATGTTTTGCTTGTTTCATCACTGACCAGCCAACCGCCACTTTACACTCACATGCGAAAATATTAGATTTTCTCCTTCGCTACCACTCACGACACCTGGTTGATAATTTTTTTTTTTTTTTTTTTCTATGTGATTGAGGGAGGCAAAAGGCATAACTGCCTATAGCGAGTGCCTCCCCCATAGTTGAAAGAGTGACAGGGCCAAAATCAAGGGACGTTCGAGTCAAAATGCCTGGACACACGGAGTTTGAAGCAATTTAAGTCATAGGAAGAGGGAAAGACTGATTCTGGGAGAGAGTTCCAAAGCTCAGATGTTGAGTACAAGAAAGTTTGAGAGTAACGTTTCACTCTTGGGTTGGAGAGTTGCACAGAGTAGGGGTGGGATTGAGTTGCAAGACGGGTACCACGTGTCCTACGTAAAGGAGGTGGTATGCACTGGGATAGCTCTGAGGAACACTGATTATTATAGTAGCGATAGAATAGCGAGAGAGATGCAACATTGCGGCGGAGAGAGAGAGATTGCAGAGAGTTGGTGAGTGGACGGGAGTTAATGATACGAAAGGCCTTCCTTTCAACTTTGTCTAGGAGAGCGGTGTGAGAGGAACCTCCCCACACATGTGAACAATACTCAATACAAGGGCGCACTATGCCCCTGTACAGAGCAAGAAGCTGTGCATGGGAAAAGAACCCCCTAAGGCGGTTGAGCACACCCAGCTTCTGGGAGGCTGCCTTAGCAAGACTGGTAATATGGTCCTTCCAAATGAGAGCAGAAGAAAAAGAGACACCAAGAATATTGAGAGAAGATGAAGGGTTGATTTTTGTATTGTTGAAGAATAAGGGATAGTCCGCTGGGAGATCCTGACGGGTAGATAGATGGAGAAATTGGGTTTTGGAAGCATTAAAGTTAACAAGGTTTTCTCTGCCCCAATTGGAAATAGTATTTAGATCAGAATTTAAGAGTTCTATGGCTTCATTACGTTTGTCGTTGAGGGATTGCTGGCTGGGGCGTTCTGAAAAACTAATGGAGTAGTGTAAGGTTGAGTCGTCTGCGTATGAATGGATGGGAATTAAGGTACAGTTAAGGAGATCATTTATAAAAATTAGAAAGAGAATAGGAGATAGGACAGAGCCCTGAGGAACACCGGAGTTTATAGGGTGAGGAAGTGAACAATGGCCGTCCACAACCGCAGCTATGGAACGGCCGGAAAGGAAATTAGAGACAAAGGCACAGATGGAGGGATAGAAACCGAAGGAGGGTAGTTTAGAAATTAAAGATTTATGCCAGACTCTATCGAAGGCTTTCGATATGTCTAGTGCAATAGAAAAAGTCTACAGTTATTATATCATGTTTTTGTTTACACGACAGTATGAGATGTTGAAATGAAGATAAAATTAACCTCATATTCGTACATGGTATATAGCTATCGCAATTTCATGAAGAAGTAGCCCTTTTGTCGTTGATTTTCTGCTTTTAAAATACCTATGCTTTGTAAATACACCCTCCCTCAACCAATTAACTAAGGACACTGATATGAGTATGGATGGCCAGTTTAGAGCCTCTTGCAAGCGTCTAGCAATAAGGGGGGCAAATTGGTGCAACCAACTCAGCCGGCAGGCTAATACCAATGTATATGTACGTCGGCTGCAGTGTAGGCCTTTTTTACATCGGACGCTTATAAACGTCGGCCGCAACGAAAGGGTTAAAACTCTAATTGAGAACATTTACTTTCGGTATTGAGCTGTAGTGCTACAAATGGAGACTGGCATCACACACCTGCTACATTGTTTGTATGACCCTAAAAGAAGCCACTTGTCAATTTCATTATGCTACAAGCTGTTTCAATTATTCAACCCAACCTCGGGACAAAAAGCAGGACTGAGTGTTGGCTCTCTTTTAGAATTTGGTTTTCTGCCGTATTTTGTATTATCATTTTGTTCTATGCCTCAATAAGTGCCAATGCCATTTACCAGTCTGGTCTCAGTAGCTGGAGTCATTCTGTCCTTCGGAGAGTAGACGCTGAGCTCAGGGGGACAAAAGAGGCTGAGCTAAAGTGGGGCTTCAGGTCTGAGCTCCGAGTGAGTCTCAGGTGTTCTGCTCTACTGTGCAGTATCCAGGGTATAATATCGCCCAGCCCCAGATCAGAGAGCTGCATTTAACATTCCCGCTGCCTCCTGATTGGCTGCAGGTAAAGTTGTAGGACCGCCGCGAGTCCTCGTTGGACCAATCACGGTGGTTGGCTCTGTGATGCGTGGGAATAATCAAGGTTGTGGGATGTGAAAAGTGTCATGGGTAGAGGTGTAGGACCACCACGAGTCCTCGCTGAACCAATCAGAGCAGGTGGATCCACCCAAAAGGCATTCTGTGGTCTAGGAGAATCTTCAATCTTGTGAAACCAGGAGAGCATCTTCCTCGCTAAAATAACGAGGAAAACGAAAACAACAGAAGAAGAGGAGAAGAAGAAAAGAGAAAAGAACAAGAAAAAGAAAACCAGAGAAGCGGAAGAAAAGAAAACAACGGAAAGGAACGCCACGACCCCGCCCCAACGTTGTCAAGGTCAACCACCCTGAAGACGGAACCAAGAAACGGCTGACTCGCCAATATGGACCAGGAAAACCCTGTCACGCCAGGAAAGAATATTCGCCTGGACAGGACCACAACAGTCACCAGGAGAATCTTGTTCTCCCAACATTATGAAATGACAAATAAAAAACCTGTATATATATAATTATGTACTTAATATTAAGGACACAATAAACATTAGGAAGAAAAACAATGAGCAAAAGAGTGTAATTAATATTAAGGCAACCTGTCACTAAAAAGAGTTATACAAGTAAATCGAATGTAATAAATCTAATTACGTGAGTCCTATCAAACCATCTCCTAGAGATGCTTTCTAAACTTTTAAAAGAATGATAAAAACAACTATGTACAATTGTACATGCCTTCTTTAGAAACTAAGAATTCTCTATGTTAAAATCAAACAAATCACACATGCTTCCTTCAGAGTTGGTGAGCCAACAAACTTTTTGCTTTTTACAAATACCTAGATAAGAAAGTGACCCCCAACCGATACAGTCGACGGTATAAAAGTCTTAAAGGTGGGGACTCATGGATTGAGATAAACATGGAATGATAATCATCAAGCTGTACATAATTATCTTGCAAAATGCAATGGCAGTGAAATAATTATTAACAAGGGTATAAAGGATTTTGTGGATCGTCTATACCGGGCCTGTGACGTCATAGTGACGTCACACCAGTATCCTTATCCTAGACTGGATGGTGGACTTACACTCTTGTGACGTCACAGGCCCGGTATAGACGATCCACAAAATCCTTTATACTATTGTTAATTATTATTTCAGTGCCATTGCATTTTGCAAGATAATTATGTACAGCTTGGCGATTATCATTCCATGTTTATCTCAACCCATGAGCCCCCACCTTTAAGTATCAGTTATAATTGATTCTGCATGAATATTGACATATCCAGAATATCAATCCTAAATAGAGATTGGAGATGCTTTTATGTTCAAACTATAAAGATTTGTTTGCCAAAGCATTCCCTCCTTTAACCCGGGAGGATGTCGTGTGACCTAAGGACGGCGCACTATAGCCAAGTCCGCATCCAAGATTGCCAGTCTATTATGCTAATGTAAAATCTGTGTAATGAATAATCTTAAGTTAGAAAATATTATGTTCACTCTACCCAGAAAAACTAACCTTGAACATAATTATCCCCTCAAGTCTATTTGAAGACTTACCAGCCGTATAAAATACGTAAGGAGAAAACCTATACGCACGACGAGCAAGCCGACTCCCCCTCGTGACCCCTGAGATTACCCCTTAACCCCACACCAACAGGTTAAGGATATTATTCAAAATATATGTTTCCTATGTATTATTCTTATAAACAACCACTAACAAATGTTCTGGAAGTGGAGGAGGAGTGATGTATATAATTTTACTAATCATATCCATGCACACTTGGGTGAAGATAAATCATACCTTTTTGAGATCAGGCAACACCTAGTTTTGAAAACCTTGCTACTAGTAGAGTCATTTTCAGAGCTTCCGTGACCGTGTTTAGGATACCAAAGTTTCTCAGTGAATTTAACGAGGGCAACTGATGCTAAAAAAAATAAGCCCCCATACACCTCGCCAAAATGACGGGAAAGTTGTTATTTTAGAAGTTTTTCAAAATGGCTGCCGCTGTCATCTTAAAAAATTGATAAAGTTCTATTTCTTGAAGTGAATGGCCAAAAATGAAAATTTTGGTGTCGATTCCCACTAATTTTGGTGTCAGAAAACCAATTGGATGGCATAATTAAAAAATAATTAATAACTAATTACCAAATAATTAAGAAAATAAGAAAATAATTAAGAAAATCAATAGGATGGCATAATTCACAGTCCCATTAACCTCAACATCTAAGACAAATATGATGTTGTTAAATCCACTGAGAAACGTTGGTGTCCTAAACACGGTAACGGATCCTCTGAAACTTACTCAAATCATATAATATTATAATTTAAAATGTAAACCAAGAATGTTGACTGATTAATTCCTTCTTTTTCAGGTTTGTTGCATCGAATGTAGAGGAGTTAGTGATGTGCCTGACCCAGGACCTGGATTAAAATGCATATTATGTCAACATCCCTGTATAGCTGATGATAGTACGGACAAGACATCTGATACAAAGTGGGAGAATCTAAGGAGCAAGTGTTTTCGGTGGAAGGAACTTGATAAATTTCAGCATGCCTATGCAGCAGTGGAGTGGGACAAGGGGCCTAAAGGCCTGTACATGCATAGTAACCAGCCCTGCGGCTGGTTCTGGTGGGGCGTACCGAGGCCACTGGATCCTACCCCCTTGTAATCACTTTGGGGATGGTGCTGGGAATGGTCCCGGGGTAGACTGGAGCCGGAGTTCTGGGGGGGGGTGATGCTCATCTGCCAGCCAAACCTACCTAACTATGACTAAAATAGTCCGATGAAACAAAACCGCACAGGACAATGACAAATGCCCCCCACAAACTCAGACTTGCTAGTGTGAATGTTGGTAGTTTGAATCTGCGTGCGAATGAAGTGGTTGAGATGTGTGAGAGGAGGCGAGTGGACATCTGCTGTACCCAGGAAACACTCTGGAAGAGGCATGGGGTACAGTGGATTGTCGGAAGGAGGAAAAGATATAGGATATACTGGATGGGTGTGGAGACTGATAAAGCGAAAGGAGGAGTGGGTGTTCTGGTGGCTGAAGAGCTGGCGGAAAGTGTGCTTCAGATTACGAGAGTTAGTGAAAGGCTGATTGTTTTGAAGTTGAAAGTTGGTGAAAGAATTCTGAATGTGATATCTGCATATGCCCCACAGGCTGGTTTACAGAAAGAGATAAAAGAGGACTTCTGGAATGACACCGTCAGTGTCATTTCAGGCCTCTCGGAGAACGAAATTACTATCGTGGGGGGGGACCTCAATGGTCACGTGGGAGCATCTGCAGATGGATACGAGGGGGTACATGGAGGAATTGGTTACGGAAGGAGAAATCTAGAAGGCGAATATATATTGGAGTCCTGCGTTGCACTCAACATGGTTGTGTGTAACACAAAGTTCAAGAAAAGACAGAGCCACCTGATCACATATAACTCTGGGGTCTCCAGTAGCCAGATAGATTACTTCTTGGTTAACAGGAAAGACTGGAAACTAGTTCGAGATGTAAAGGTCATCCCGAGCGAAGAATGTATCCCCCAGCATAAGCTACTTGTGTGCGACATGAGCTTATACAGAGATCCTAAGCGCAAGAAGGTTTACATACCCAAAAGGAAAGTGTGGCTGCTGAAGGACAAGGAAGTTAGGGATAGGTTTCATAATGAACTGGAGGAAATGAATAGAAATAAGGAAGCTAGGCCTAACGATGTAAATAGCCAATGGAACTTTCTTAAGCATAGCCTTATCGCTGCCACTGACAAAGTCTGTGGGAAAACAAAGGGTCACCCCAGGAATAAGACCTCTTGGTGGTGGAACGATGAGGTAGAACATGCTGTGAAAGAGAAAAGGAGATGCTTCAAAGCATGGAAGAAAGGAGGCAGCAGGGAGGAATACCAGGCAGCTAAACGAACTGCCAAAAGAGTTATTTACAATGCTAAAAATCGCATTAAGGACCTGGTCCTCGAACAAGTGTGTAACACTGACAATCCCAATGGGATCTTCAACCTAGCTAGGCGAGTTAAAAATGACAGTAGGGATATTATAGGTGAACAGTGTGTTAGAGATGATAATGGGAAGATTGTGTATGCAGAAAATGAAATCAGAGAAGCATGGAAGGTACACTATGAACGATTGCTAAATGTAGAGTTTGAATGGGATAAGGAACAGCTTAGTATCGAAAAACCAATATCTGGGCCCCCTCCTTTGATAGCACCAGCTGTAGTGAGCGACGCAATCAATAAAATGAAGGACGGTAAAGCTCCAGGTTGCTCCGACATTGTCGCTGAGATGATAAAAGCCTCAGGGGAGATTGGTGTAAACTTAGTCACTGAGTTGATAAACACCATTATTAAAGATGAGAAAATCCCAGAGGATTGGCTCAAAAGTGTAATAGTAAATATATACAAAGGAAAAGGGGATGCGCTGGATAGAGGAAATTATAGGGGCCTGAAAATGCTTGACCAAATCATGAAGGTCTGTGAGAGAGTCCTTGAGGGTTTGATCAGGCAAAGCATCTCTATTGATGATATGCAGTTTGGTTTTATGCCAGGACGTGGTACAACCGATGCTATCTTCATAGTCAGGCAGATACAGGAAAGATACCTACTAAAAGGCAGGGATCTTTACTTTGTGTTTGTGGACCTGGAGAAGGCCTTTGATAGGGTACCTAGAGATGTTGTACAGTGGGCTATGAGGAAACTTGGTGTGGAAGAGTGGCTGGTGCGTGTGATAATGAAGATGTATGAGGATTCGCGAAGTTCGGTGAGGGTGAAAGGTGTACTGAGTGATGAATTCGCAGTCCGTGTTGGAGTCCATCAGGGTTCAGTGTTAAGCCCCCTCCTCTTTATTATGGTCTTGGAGGCGCTGTCTAGAGTTTTTAGAGGCGGACTCCCGTTGGAACTGTTTTATGCAGACGATTTAGTCCTAATAGCTGACAGTATGCAGGATGCTGAGGCCAAATTCAGAAAGTGGAGAGAGGGCATGGCGAGCAAGGGTTTAAGAGTCAATATTAACAAAACCAAGGTTATGCATTGTAGTTTGAGACGAGGCAATGTGGAAAAGAGCGGTGCATACCCATGTGCAGTGTGTGGAAAGGGAGTGGGCGTTAACTCAATTCAATGTAGCATCTGTCGATGTTGGGTACACCATGGGAGTAAGCGCTGTAGTAGAATAAAGGGGCCCCTGCCGAAGGATAAGTCAGAAATAGAGAAATTTGAGTGCGTAGCGTGCAAAGGCGAGCTTGTGTTAAGTGATGATCCTGTGGCTGTGAATTTTGGAAATGAGTCTTTGGAGCTGGTGAACAAGTTTTGTTACCTAGGAGATACCATCTCTGCCGGTGGTGGGGCCGAGGCTGCCACTGTTGCTAGAATTAGGTGTGGCTGGGGGAAGTTCAGAGAATTGATGCCAATCCTGACCATGAAAAGAATGCCTCTCCCCCTGAAGGGAAAGGTGTATGCCTCATGTGTTAGAAGTGCAATGACGTATGCCTCAGAAACACGGGCCGTTAAAGTAGAGGATGTCAACAGAATGGAGCGTAATGAGATGAGAATGGTGAGATGGATGTGTGGGGCCAGGCTACAGGATAGAATAACAAATGTTGAGCTGAGGAGACGTATAGGTATAAAGAGTATTAGCGAGGTGATGCGTACAAGTAGACTGGGATGGTATGGACATGTGGAGAGAATGGATGAACAAAATTGGGTGACAAAATGCAGGTCTGTGATTGTGGAGGGAGCTGCACCAAGGGGTGGACCGAGGAAGACCTGGGATCGGACTATACGCGCCGATCTCAAATCCAAGAACTTGACAAGTGAAGCAGCCCTTAACAGGGTTGCCTGGAACGCCGCCATTAGGACAAGAGACTGAAACTGCACTTATGTGTGGAACACTCAGTCTTAAAATGTTATGTATGTATGTATGTACCCAGATCAGTAGTAATCGCTATATTCAGCAAGCACAGAACGTAAACGGAAATCTGAACAGGAAGAAGTTCAAGCATCAACTTCAAGTCAACAACTCCCAGGAAATGTGCCTAAAAAGCTTCGTTCTAGTACTGAGTGGTTCATGATAAGAATCTCTGTGTGTGGTGTATGAAAGGACCACAAAAAACCAGTAATCCTGGCAAGTCCAAACTTTTGCTGCTGTCAACAGTAGACGCATGGAACCGGTTCAAGTTGCATACAGTTTGTCTGTCAGATGAGCCTATAAGAGAAAGATTGAATACCCTACTTGCATCTATCCCAGACAGTCGAACGGCGTTTGGATTGGAAATTCGTTATCATCGTGAATGCTGGCGCAATTATATCAGCAACCCTCTGAAGGAGTCTTTTCCTGATGAAAAAACAGAGCATCTGCAACATGTTAATCTTCGAGAGGCCCAAAATATCTTCTTTCATCATGTCCGTCAAGTTATCTTTGAAGATCATGAAGTCCGTACACTGCAAGGTCTTGTAAAGGATTACAAAGGCATTACTTCAAATTATGGTTACTATTCCACAGCAAAGTCCGTTTCGTGAAGGAAATTCTGATCAAGGAATTTGGAGATGACATAGCATTTCATGAACGAGGTCAGAAGAATGTGAGTGAACTGGTATATGATGCAAGAGCTGCAGGTTCATATCTTGAGGCTGCAATATCCTCTCTAGGTGTAAGTGACGATCAGCTGGTGAAGAATGTAGCTGGGCGACTCAGAGATCAGATCATCAAAACAAAAACTGTTCCTTGGCCTCCATACATACATGAGCTAGAAGAATATGAAGACCTGAATGATCTCCTCTTGAAGCTCATCACTTGGTTAAAGCACCCCACAAAGTCTGAAGTCGATGACAAGCCCCAAGTCAGATCAATTGCATCTATTTTGACCAGCTACATCACTGGAAGACATACTGCATTTGAGACAAACCTCGGTGTACTGCTACATGGTATGACAAAGAGCAGAGAAATGGTAGACATATTACATAAGGATGGCCTGGGAATCAGTTACAATGATGTGCTTTTGCTTAGAGATTTCTGGGCAGTTACTGACCTGAAACATTCAACTGAGTGTCCTTTTGAACTTTCTGAAGGAACACCGGCAATATGTATAGTCGACAACGATGACTTCAAAAGTGACACTTTGACTGGAAGTGGCCAATCACATCGTACAAATGTCATGTTTGTTCAGCCAGACCTACCTAAGCTAAATCTACCTACCCTAGATGATGATAGACCAGTTGCAAATAGCACCTTGCCTTCGTACCTCTCTGATAGCCTCTAAGAAATTGGGAGCCAGATGCAAAGAATTGAACCATACAAAACAGTCAAGCGTGGTGAACCACCCATCAGACCAAGGATAACGGATGAACAACATCTGGACACAGTTCCTCAAAGAATGAGAGGTGTCATCCATGCAATGGCCCGAGCTAAGGCAGACGGAACAAGACCAAAGCCAGAAGACCAGACTGTACCAGCCTTTTCTGGCTTCCAGGCCACGCTATCACCAGAAACCCAGAAAAGTCAAGCGATTTATCATATGACTTATCCTGATCCACCAAGCAAGACCATTCTGTATGATGCCCTGCGCAAGCTTGCAAAGGCAATTGATGACAAGAAGATGCCATTTGCCATTATCGTCGGTGATCATCCTGTCTACACATTATTGCTAGAATTGAAAAGTGAGAATCCAGAGATATTTGCTGACATATTGCCATTCATGGGGCCCTTTCATATCCAGATGTTTTCATCAATGCAATCTACAAAAGGTTCAAAGGCCCAGGCATTTCAGATGTACTGGTGGCTGCAGGCGTCGTTGCAGATGGATCCGTGGATCAAGCTCTGCGTCGAAAACACTTCAACCGCGGTGTGCGTTGCCTTCGACTCTTCTACGAGGCTTTACTCCAACATGCACTAGACAAACGTTTGGAAGGTGCCACTCTGTGTGAAGAGATCCAGGCATCATATTTGTCCTGCAGTGATAGTGCATCTTAATGCAGTAGGTCTCATGTTTTATTCATTTAGGATACCAAAGATTTAACATCATATTTGCCTTAGATGTTGAGGTTAATGGGACTCTAAATCATGAATTATGCCATCCCATTGATTTTCTTAATTATTTTCTTATTTACTTAATTATTTGGTAATTATTTATTAATTATTTTTTAATTGTGCCATGCCATTGATCTTCTGATACCAAAATTAGTGGGAATAGACACCAAAATTGTCATTTTTGGCCATTCACTTCAAGAAATAGAACTTTATAATTTTTTTAAGATGACGGCGGCGGCCATTTTGAAAAACGTCTAAAATAACAACTTTCCCGTCATTTTGGTGAGGTGTATGGGGGCTTATTTGTTTTAGTATCAGTTGCCCTTGTTAAATTCACTGAGAAACTTTGGTATCCTAAACACGGTCACGGAAGCTCTGAAAATGACTCTACTATACCTCTCTGTGAAAACAGTAGCGGAATCCCGACCTCCAGTGACCCAGAACTACCAACTTAAACTTCTTGCCAAGCAAGTTAGCAATTTATATAGAAATCTATGATCCCTATGTTTTCCTTTCCAAATAATAGTTAACAAGTGTTGCAGGAATATAAAACGATTTCCTTCTACATCTTTTATTTCAGTTCCTATAAGAATAAATAACCCTTTCTCGAGATCAGACAGCACCAGCTCTAAAAACCCTCCCACCCTTTTGCAAAACTATATAAACTCCGAGAAGAGAGAAGGAAGCAAGTAGAAATAATTTTCCTTGGATCGGCAACTCGCTCTGTGGAAACATTGATTTTTATGGAATAGTTATTGATCACGGCACCCCGACGTCCTTATACTATCTGTAGACATAATCATTTTATTCTAGGATCTTTGTTAATTGTGGCAACCCCATCTCTTAACATAGAGCCCTATAATAGTTTTGTATCATAGAGTAATAAGTAACCTACATAGGTGTAACTTTCTTATTTCTGGCATTCCCAGGGATTAATATAGTTATATTTCTGTATAGCTAACACATTGAAAGAGTAAGGCAAACCCTCCTTTTCAGTATTTTTCTATTTTTGAAATCATACTAACACTTCTCACAGAGATCTAAGTTAGAAAGATCTTTTGTGTTAGAAGGGTTTAGCGAGACACCTTCACGGGCACTCTGCATACATAAATCCTAGGCACAAATTGTCTGTGGCAACCCACCAGAATTTTTGACTGAAAGGTTAACACTGCCCGAGTTCTTTGAACCACTTATAAGGGTTAGTGACAGTCAAGAACAGCAATTATCTAAACCCATCTTGCGCTAGTCTGATGCTAAGTTAATCCGGCAAGACCTGAAAACTTACCATTTAAAACCTCATTTCAAGAGTACCTGAACAGAACTCTATCAACGATTAATATAAAGGTCAGGATAGTCAAGATTCGCTGGAAGCTATATGCTGAGAAACTTGCGTTAATCCGATATGGTGACCAACTGTTTCTCCACTAAGTTACGGAACCATATTTAAGACCCCAAGCCCATTAATCCAACTGTAACTTCTCCACACGACCGGGCAACCTGGACGGCCCACGGAACATCAGAAGAAAAACTCCATGAAGTGCATCTCTATAGCAAGAAAAGAAATAATATTGAAAATACGTTAATTCAGTATCAGTGACGAAATACTAGACAGTTAGAACTCAAAGTGATCGAAATAACCAGAGTTTTAACATCTCAAAATACGTGAAAGTGAAAATAAAGTGCCCTACGAGATTAAGATATAGATATAGGAAGATCAATACGTCCTATAAATAACGATCTTTAAACCCGGGAACTGCGGGGGGAGACTTAAGAGTTCCCCCGGCGGACTGCGGGGAGACTCTTAACCCGAAAAATAAGTTAAGAGTCAGAGAAAAAAAAAAAAAAAAAAATATTATTTTTTTTTTTTGGGCCCCTGGGCCATGCACAATCTCAGTCCTCTACCTCCCCTCCTTCCCCACTTTCCTCCTCTCCTTCAGTTATCATCTATTTTCCCTGTTATTCCCTTATTCTGAGGTATATTTTCGTGCTAACATTAGAAATCCGGTTGCAGGGTGTGGTCATCACTGATAGCAAGCGAATGCGAGAGAGAGAGTATAGATCGACTGTGTCTCATTGGCCTTGGGGGAAATTGGCGGGAAAGCAGCTTGCCTCACCCATACATTATACAACTTGCGGGCTATATCTCCGATTTTGACCATCCAAACGCTGTTTTCACTAGTTTTATTGTTGTTTCAAGTTAATACCTTTATAATCAACCCATAATAGGCGCATATGGATAAGTATTAATGCTATTAATGGTACAATGAATACTTTAGTGATGGAAACACCTCAAATACATGCGCACAGGGAGAGGTGTCTAATTACCCCCATGCGCACTTGTTAGGTTAATACGACGTTTTAACGCATCACATAATCTATATACAGAATTTAGACGGATTTTTACCTGTTCAGCAACTCGGTCATATTTCCGTTAAGTGAAAAATAAACTGAGTCCGTTCTCCCAGAATTTCGAGTTATATAAACGAAGGGTTACCTTATCCAGTGAACCTTACCATCCTATTAATAAAGTGTTCATCTAGAAATTACGTCTATAATCCTCGTAGTACATTAACTGTGAATTTAACTTAAATAAGAAGATTTACCTATACTTTCATAAACTCTGAAAATATCTCGGTGGATGCCTTAATATTTTAGAGTCCACAAACTTGAGCTACAACTAAAAATACAGCTATGCTTGAGCTTGTGTATTTACTGCCAATAAATACTGGAACACGTATCCAATCGTCCACTATCATTCACGAGATTAAGTTCAGGTAATAATTATATTATAGTCCAGTTCCTTATGTACTTTCGTTGGAGTTTTTTGAGATTTGCAAAACTATACATTTTCATAAAGCTTAAGACCTACTGAACCAGGAAATCAATGTTTACATTATTTTCAATCACAATATGGTGGCCATCTTGGATTGTCAAAATGGCGGCCATTTTCGCATGGATTTCACGATATCTCTGCTTCTAATGGTGGTAGACATCTGATCTTGGTGTCTAAATATACATTTTCAAGGGCGAGGAATATAATGGAACAGTGTTTTTTCAATAAATCATTATACTTATGCTCGTATTCGTAGTCACATACCATGATTGCTCGTGGTAATTGCTATGATTTTGTTCCATTTCTACTCAGTCAAAATTATTCACTTGATCTTGTAGCTGCCATGAAAACTACTAGAGCAATCATACAGTACTTCTATTGCAATCACAACAAAGCTGGCATGACATATTAATTTAATTAGGACAAGACAAAAAGTGAACAATGACCACATACAATGATGGTACGTGACTACGAATACGGGCATTAATCAAGAAAATTTTGAAAAAGTATTCTCGGCACAGTAATAGTACATATTTAATTAATTGTCAATGTCAATCTCATCATCAGAATCACAGTAGTTGTACACAGCATCATCGTCATTGTCACACTGTGCGCTGCACAAACACATATCTGTGCAAGGTAAGGCCTTGGACTTGCACGAGAAGCGCTGGGACGAGCAGTCTTTTTTGCAATGACATCTCACCATCTCCAGAATGGCCTGGGGTGCTGGGGGAAGGCTTGTGGTCGTTTTTTTTTAGCTGGCCATCATCACCCTTGTGATACCCATTCTGAAGCGGTCCAGCAGATCCGGATGGGGAAGAGAAGCCTGACCCCAGATTCGTGCTTGCACATGTGTCCTCATGATGTGCTGCTTCAAGGCACCCATTGTAGGTGGCAGCTTGTCACTTTCTGCCATGTACTTGCAGAATAGGTGCCAGCATAGATCAGGAATGCTGGAGATCTGAATGCCCTTCAGACAGTATGCCTGGCATACAAACCTGGCCAAGGTTTGCAGGACATTCTCGCTCACACCTGTGTCATCACATAGCATGGATAGAGCCCTGATGATGTTATCGTCAGCATCTAGGAACAGCTAAAACCAGGTCACAGTGCCTATTCGTGCAAAGCGACCAGTGTAGTCGGCCCCAGAGAATGCGTGCAATGCTGGCAAAGCTTTTGCCTTCGCTGGTCCCAGAGCTGTCCATATTGGCTTGATGTGAAGCGTCCCTGAAGTCATGGAGATTGAGGTGTTCTTTGGCAGCACATCATAATTCGCTATGAGCAGGACAAGAGCATCGGTATCAGGAGAGAAGAACGTCATTTCCACATTCCTTGAGGAGTGGGCAGTTGCAGCGACTCACAGGCTTATCATCAGCGTGTCTGCTTCCTCGTGGTTGTTGTGAGGGAAGTGACCGACATCCTTGTTGCTTCTTGTGTGGCCTGCGGCAGATGTGATGATCAGCTTGGACGAATCTTTGTTGTAGTCAAGTGTTTTCTGAGCCAGATACTCTGTGAGATCGGCCTATGTCTGGTCATGTGACAAGAAGCGACTCATCATGATGTGTTTGATTCTGGTCTCATCTTGTACTTGATACTGTACTGGGTCCCTCCCTTGTCGCCTCTTTTGCCTGGTTCTGTTCTTCAGGGAATCGGCCTTGTACATGTCAAACACAAGAATAATTTCATCAAAGTCTCTGGTGAGGTTCACAAGTCTGTCATTAAAGTAAACACTGAGAGCCTTCACGGTCACAACAGATGCATGTTTCTTAGTCAGCTTCTGGAGAAGAACCATCCTGTCAACCACTGCAATTTTCCAAATGAGATTGTTAAAATCTGAATCAGTCTCCTTGGGGTCTTCTTCTAGTTGTTCCCTTGCTTCTGTAAGTTCTGGCGTTGCAAATTTGTCCAGTGCGTGAATAAGTTTGGACTTGTCACTGCATGGCAAGGCCTCTCCATTTGGGGCAAAGAGTGCCCTTGGTGTCACCGTTAACTCATGGGTGCCAACCGCTTGTTTGTGGTCAACATCTCTGTTGGAGCGGGCAAGAACCATCAGCCTCCCATACAGGTCTTTGGTTTCCTTCAGATCCACGACCTTGTCCCGAACTTTCACGGAATATTTCTTGTTGCCTGACATGTACATCTTGTTGTTTTCTTTCTTCACAGGAGCCCAGACGCTGACTTCTCCATTGATCCGCTCAGACACGTACTCTTCATACAGCTTCTGGCCAGTAACATCTATGTTCAGGATCTGCGGCACATACTCATCTGGGACGTATGCATGCGTTATCCGATTGTATATCCTGTCACCCTCAACAGCAAATGGATTGCCGTGGCTCAGTATGGCATCTTTGAGTTTAGTGATGGTTCCATGCTTCCGCTTGACCATGCTTGGGGAATGGTCATGATATTCCATTCTTTGGTCTCCTGTGACGCAGAACTGGTCCTTGAATTGCTTGGCCATGGCAGACAACACTGGAGTGGCCAAGAAGAACCTCTGCCTTGCGTTGGCGTTGTTGGAGATGCCAAGTAGGCCAGCATGGACCTTCATCATTCTGTTTACCTGTTCACAAGCATGGTCGGCACCAAGAAACATGAACGGGATCCTACTCTTCGTGACAGAGATGTTGCCTTCTTCCAGTTTTTTCCACGTCTCCGGGTGTTCTGTCTTCAGTGTATGCATATCTGCTATGTAGCGTGGCCAAAGTCGCTTGTATCTGATTCTGTACATTGCGAAGAACAACTTGCTGAGTGCTTCTCCTGCTCCGAGGTGGAGACGAAGATCAGCATTTCGAGAAGCAGCCACAAAGTGAAGAATCACCTCCACTCGGTGCAAGTAGTTCATCATGGACTGGAACATCGCATTCTTGGCCTTCTGTTCTTCCCAGTCAAGCAGCCTCTTCTCCACATTCCCCTCGCTCAATGTTTGCAGCAGGTTGACATTGGCTTGCTTCACAGATTCAGCTTTTGTCTTCATGTCGATCTCAGAGCATGCCGCTTCTACCTCAACTGAAGCTTCCAAGCATACTTCTTTCAGGTCTGGGTTGTCCTCGAAGAATTGCTCTATTGCCAGTTCATACAAGGCAACATATGAGTAGATGTGGGCATGCAGGGAACGCTTGTAGCGAGTACATTTGAGGATCTGTCTGACGGTGGCAGAACCATACACATCTGCTTCCAACCAGGCATCATCTATGCCAGAGTTCTCGATTCATGATCCTAGGGCTCTTAAAGCAGCCATGACTACGTGCAGCTCTCCAAGTCGTGGCAGCACTTTTCCTTTCAGGTCTTGCCTAGCATCCACTAGCTGAACCGCTTTCTCATACAGGGCCATGTCCATTGAGATAACCGTGATATGTTCTTCCCCAACTGCCAACTCCTTCAGCTCACAAGCCTGCTTCATTACTGTCAGCAGTGTTGCCCACTCATGTGCCACTTCTGGAAGGAGTGGCAAGGCACCTACTTCGGTCACTGGCTTGCTTGTTGACAGCAAGGAGTTGTAGGCAGCCCATCCTGGAATATTGCTTGAACCTTCCTTCGTCCTAGAAAGGATGAACGCAATCAGCCATCCAAGTTGTTTGAGCTGATAGCTGGCCTCTACACCAGAGTTGTTGATGGTGAGCTCATTCACCCTCTTGTGTGGTGTTGTTTTTGGCTTTTCGCATAGTAGTATTGGTGTGTGATGTGGCAGCACCGAGAGACTCCTTGACTTTGAATCACCAATCTCCAGAGGTGGGGCGATTGGCTCTCCAGGTGCATCAGCCCTCTGGTAAACAACAGTAACTGTCCCATGGGTGGTACCCTTGCCATCAAAAGTATCCTCAGCAAAGTCAGTGTTGTCAACAGCGAAGAACACAAAGGTGCCTTTCTTCAGGAAAGATGGCACATAGAGCCCCAGGAACTGCTTTGTGTTCTCCACCACTGCATTGGCGAGGGCAGTTTCTATGATAAGGGCACGGCTGTACGACACACAGTAGCCCTGGGCATTCAGAAGGTCCAGCAGTGTCTTGTTTCTGGTGTCGTGGTAGACAGTTAAGGCCAGTCCCAGCACTTGAGGGTTTTCCCTGGTTTGTTGAGCCCGGAATTCAGCACCGTCGTCCCGTGGCTTCAGCATGACCTGCCTCTTGGACTTTGAGGCAAACATCAAGTTTTGGCTTAGGGTTAGTGCAGCTTTGTCCTCCGCAATTGTTCGACCTCTTTTCAGCTTGTCTCCAGGTCCTGCTATGATCCAGCGGAGCATGGTGTACAGTTCTACTGGTACATCTTCTAGCGTACAGGTCACCACTGTTGAACTTGAACCTGGCTTCTTCGCGGACCTAGTGAACTCTTCAATTCGATAACGAATGATCTGAGCAGCTTGGTAGAGGGTTTTCATGCTGCCCATGTCATCTTCAATTAAAGCAGCATGAACCATGTCAGCTTCGCATGCATCAGGACAGTACAAGACTGCTGGATCCCTCATGTTTTTCTGTCGTGCTGATTTTAATACTGGCAATTCAGACAGGATTTGTTCTTTCAGCCAACGCCTACTATAGGCAGGGGAATGAATTGCCAGGGCCTCTGAACTGCCGAGCAGTGTGACATATGTGTTTTCAATGTCCTGCATCGACAGGTATGCACCATCCTTTGCCTCATTTTGTATGATGTTGATCAGTTCAATTAAGCTTGCAACTTGCGTTGGATCTTGTTCTGTTCTCTGAGCTTCCTTGTTGTGATCCCTCTGGGAATGGAAGACGTGCTTGGTCCAGCATGACTTATGGTACTGCACATCCATTGCATGCGCGTCACCATCAGCACTACAAGCGCTGTACCTAGTTCTAAGTTCAGGGTCTATGCAAGATTTCATTGCTCTTTTCAGGGCTTGTCCAGCATTTGCAGTTCTTACAGTGAACAGTTTCTCATCACCTCTCTGCTGGCAAAAGAAATACAGATCCTTGTCCAAGGGCCATGTTGAAGATCTAGTGAAAGGTGCGGAAGCAGTCTCCTTCGTCGCGTCATCAGCGCTTCTTGACCTGCGCCCTCTCACTCTTGGTGTGTGTGTCCCGGTCAGTATGGAATGTTCTTGTCGGTCTCTCGCGCGTCTGCTCTGGATCGGGATGGTGATGCTGGCGTAGCACGCATGATGCCACACTGCTCGATCTTGTTGCAGTGCTTCTTGCGTGCAATCTGTAAGTCGCTTCTGTAGTGCAACACACTCAGCATCATATTGATGCTGTATACAGTATATACAGTATATACCTGCAATTAAGTAATTGCTTTCTCTGGTTACTAAAGCGAGAGTTAATAGCTAATACTAGGTTTAGGATCTGTTGGAACAATTGAAGTAATTACAAATTTAACCCTAAGCTCGATAGACTTATTTGAAGCTTATATAAAGGAGGTCAAGGTCCAATCCTATGCCTGCCTGAGAGATTAAATATACATCCGGGAGCAGATAAAATGGTAAAACCTAATGTAAGTCTGTTTCCAATAATAGGGCTAGATTCATACAGTACTCATATCTGCAAAATGATGTGCGTTTGCTGAGTAGGGTTGTGTTAGATGTATTTAGTTTGAGTTTTATTCAGGACAAAGGCATACAGGCCTACCATTTGGAAATTATGTTTTGTTAATAAGGAAACTGCATTGTTAATTTATATATACACATACAGTATATACTGTATACAGTATATATATATATCGTCAATAGCATGCTATCTATTGCGTGTATGTACAGTATCTATTAATTTAGTAAAAGTATTACGATAATCCAGGCAAATGTTTTCTGTTAAGTTAAGCCTGGACACCGGAGTTGAATTAAGTCAAACTATAAATTGCGATTGTACAGATAAGTTGTAATGGGAACTAATCCTTTCGAAGAAAAAGTTTATGCTATACAGTAGTAGAGTTTATGCTATACAGTAGTAGAGTTTATGCTATACAGTAGTAGAGTTTATGCTATACAGTAGTAGAGTTTATGCTATACAGTAGTAGAGTTTATGCTATACAGTAGTAGAGTTTATGCTATACAGTAGTAGAGTTTATGCTATACAGTAGTAGAGTTTATGCTATACAGTAGTAGAGTTTATGCTATACAGTAGTAGAGTTTTCTGACTCGTCTAGTTTGAACTGATCTCAACCCGGACCAAGAAACAATAATCACGGAATATTGCCTGCCTCTCTGAAGTTTATTATAAAGTATATGTTCTTGATCAACCGTCGGATTATTCCTATCATAATAGTATAAGTACATTTGTAAAATAGTACAATAATTATAATAATAATAATAATAATAATCGGCTGGTTACTAATATTACTTATATAGAGATGAATGGTCATGTTCACTGATGATTCCTTAAATGTGCCACTAAGGAAAGGAAACATAAACGTAAATGTATCGTCAAATATATACAATTAGTATTAACTAACATAATTTCATATTCATATTATTACCAACCCACCAATTCAATTTCAAATAAAACTAATTAATAATCAAATTATATTGTAAAATGTAGTAGGAAAATTGCAGATTAAAACAAAAAGTCTATGACTCTATATTTGTTCATAACTAACGGGGTGTGCTGTCTCATTAAGATTTTTTTTTTTTAATGAGACTTACTACAAGTGTACAACTATATTTTTAACAGCACCTTACTTGATGGATGTTGCAGCCGAAAATTAAAGATACACCTTTTTTAAAGTATATTCTGGGGGAATAGTTATATAAGCGATGTGAAGTTGCCAATGAGGTCAAATGCACAATAATTTGGAGGATGTCTAAATTGTAAAACTGTATTTATGAATGATTGGACAAAACTTTACACCTATAAACTAATCCCGATGCTTATGCTCCATGTACATCAAGACAAACATAAAGGTCTACAAACTCTTATGAGTGTTTGTAATGGTAATGCAAATTGTACACAGCTACACACTATGTTTCATAAGACCTGTACAATATAGACAGACAGTTTGAACAGTCACCCTCCTTGGCACTGGAGCAATAGAGAGATACACAACAGTTAGAAACTCTTTTAATCTGAACGTAGCTCCGGAAATTAAACTTCTCTTGGCTTTAGGGTCGAGGGAGAGATGACCAGACCCGTGACAAGACTTGCGTTTTATGGTTCACTTGGCTGATGCACTTACTCTATACTTTGTTGTTCATTTGCTTCGATACTTTGTTGTTCATTTGATTCTTCTTGTTGTGACGACAATGCAACCTGTTTATCTCTGCTGGTGAATGGTGGAATGTTCGCATTGCAATGTGTAACCATGGTCTAACGGTGATTTTTCTTTCTTTGTTTCCAATAGAATATTTCTCAAACAGTCTGACCAGCTCTCTAAATTAGTATAGCCATTTATCTGTGATAGTTACAAATGCGTCATAAGATTACAAATACTAAATATTCTTGTATAATTAAATATTTAATCAAGTCATTAAAGCTTATTCCATGACCACTAATGATGCCTTTAAGATGCAGACAGTATCACTTTACTCTTCCAGATATTCAGGCTTGTAAAAGTAATCAGAATTAGTGTCAGCAAGGAAACAAATAATTAAGGAAATATCTTCGGTAATGAGTTAATATATGGACAAATGTTCTCCCTAGGTTCAATTAAACAGCCAAATGTTTAGGCAAGTTCAATTTGTTCTTCTATTCACTCAATGTGTTCCTCTTATTCGCCTTTTTGGAGTTCCTCTCTTGCTTCAACTTTATGTCTCAGTACCGACGTATGACCTCCAGGAGACTAATATCATATGCAGATCTGTTCCCTGTATTACATCTTCTGTACATATTCTGCCATCGCCTTGTTTTCCTAAGTCTACCCAAATATGCTATTATCCTAGCTTGTTGCTTCGGTTTGTCCTTGCCACATTTTCCTCAGTTCTCCTTTGTCTTCCTTCTCTGCTACTCTCCTTTCTTCCTTCCTTCATTCATATACCATCACCATGTCTCCTTCTTCCTATCTTCCCTTACCATAAGCTCCCCCTCTCGGAAGCCATATCCAGCTTGCCTCCCCTCTTCGGAATATCCCTTTGCTTTGCCTCTCCTCTCTCTTCTGCATAATACGATAATGTCCTCTTCTACGGCCCCTCCTCCCCCCGACCCTCCTCAACGTCTGTGTTATGATACGGTCTTTCCTATAGCCAGGAATAAAGGCACAGCGCATTTGTGGTCCGTAAATGGGCACTTCCTCGTGTTTTCCTTATAATGAAATTAGAAGGGTATTTCTATATCAAGATTTTCCAACCAATATTACTAATATAATGTGTAAAGTGTGTATCTAAACAAAAAAGTTATTTATATAAATGTCTACTCTCTTTGACAATAATGCATATTACAACGCAACGACTACATTAGCAAGTACCTTAATGTGCTATATGAATGGTTAGATAAATCCTCGAACGTGGCTGATATGACTATGGGTGTACATGGGTGACAATGGCAAGGTGATAATTGGTGAAATGCTGAGTGGGACAATTTATTTGAGAGACCCTTATAGGAGTGGAGAAGGTCGTTTTTAGGTTAGAAAGAGGAGGGTGTGTTGATGGTTATGAGAGATCGTCATGGCTGTGGAGGAGGATGTTCTTAGTTTAGCATGAGGAGCTAAAAGGGATCTCAAATACATTTTTAGACGGTGAAGAGGTGCTAAATTGTCAGAGAATGTTAGGTGGCAGTGGTTATTGCAAGAGTACTTTGAGGGATTGGTTGATGGATGCGAGACAATTTGGGCACCATATAGACGGGACTACATCAAACTAATCCATCATGAACAAAATGTGACATGTTATCATCAAAGTTGAGAGTGAATATCACACCAGACAAACAGTGATAAACCTGTCCGACATTATCATTAGTGATGACATTATTGTTTTAGACATTTCCGACAAAGGTTACTGAAAATGTTTGATACACAAGTGGTATCAGCATCATTACAATATTACCAACATTATTATGAAGAGTTTGGAAAAACATTGCATATTGTTGGAAAGAGGATTTATAGTGTATTTGAATCGTATTTAATGTTATTTTGTTTTGTATTATTATTATTGTTGGTACCGAGATGTGGTTTTGGAAGTAGCCCACTCCATTGGTAACTGATAATAGTGACATTTCAGTTATGAACGGGAGACGGTTTAATGATTCAGTTTGGCATGGCCCCGACTGTGCATGGAATAATGTGGGCAACATGTTCGTGACTGTACTAAAACAATGAAGGTCATACATGTTTAGAATGTTAACACTGGATCCACACTGACAAACCTGTCCTGTAAGTAATGTCTGTATCATTCTGGGCAAACAATGTTACGCACACACTACAGTAGCTACTAGCCACAATGTCTTTGACCAGGTTACTAATATTGTGTCCTATATTGTATTCTTCATGTAACCATCATATAATAATGCTGAAAACAGTATTCTCACTTGACACATACTGTACGTATGTACAAGTATATGAATGATATACATGTTGCATGCATAATTATTGCATTGTGCAAATAAATCAGGTTTCTTTCAAATTTTGAAAATGGTCATGTGCAATTGTAAGAGATGAACATCATACCCCCGGGACCCCAAGGGATTAAATACAAAAATAAACTCTTCTTGTAATTTTTTGTTTTTCCTGAAACCACATGGGATGGGTTAGTAATGAAGGAAAAACAACATAAAACCGCTCACCTTGGTCATTTGGGGGTCCTGGAGGGCGGGGGAATATCACAATTAGCAAGGGGTGATGGGTAGGCAATAGTAATGGAAAATCACTCCCGCACGCACCTAAACGCATGCGGCTGGACTTGGGGGGTTACTAACCGTCGGTATTGCTCCGTGGTATCTAAAAGCACTTCCCATACAAATCTGAACCCTCTAGGTGCCACAGGACAAGAGTAATTAAGGCGGATGCAACCGTTGCGTCCCCCTGGTACTATGGGTTACATACTGTACACTCACTCCAAGAGGTAGCTGCACCCCTATGCTGACCTTCTGGTGTGTACAGCTCGGTAGGGTTGGCACCTCTGCCTGCAACTATATCCATGTGTCAGAGACGATCGTCTCTGACACATGGATATAGTTGCAGCAGAGGTGCCAACCCTATCAAGCTGTACACACCAGATGATCAGCGTATGGGTGCAGATACTTCTTGGACCGAGTGTACATAGGCGACGCAAAACGTGCGTCCCTGGGGTCGAAGGGGTTAACAAAGTAATGTGCTGGTGGGAGTAATACTGCTAAGTGGAAACAGTGTGGAGAATTTGAGCGCCTGTGTTTGAGTTTCTGGTGGAGAGTAAGAGATGAAATATTATATAATATCGGGTGAATTTATTTAAATATATTAGTGATTGTAATCAAAATAACAAAGCATAGTGTATAAGTTAATAAATGTGAGATCGAATACAATACCATAATATAACACAAATTAACTTCTGCCTCTGTACATTTATCTGTAATTTTACCTTTATATATATTATTTTATTCACAAATTCACAAATGTATGTATTACATTATTCAGTACTTTCTCCTTCATGGTGGAAGTAATTTTATAAATCGCACACGCTTACGTCAGCGTTAACCATCCAACATCCATCACACTAACGCAAGCACATTTCATCTTCATTCTTAGCCAGGGGTAATTTGCTTCGTACACTCCCTGCTCGTTTAAAAAAGGAATCTCAATTTACCTCCCTCCCTCAACTGAGCTAATAGGAAACCATTTTGAAGCCTAGTCCAGACTGCAAACTTTGAATGTTTTGTTAAATTTATTTGATAATTAGTTTTCTATTAACTGAACAGCCTAGTTGTTAATTCTGCTGCCAAAATATTAGTGATGATGGTACTACTGGAGGCTATTTACATGATGTATTTATGTATGCATGTATATACTCAGGCACACACTCCATGCTGCGGGTAGCCGCCTCGAGACAGAGCCCGAACAGAAAAAAAACCCTCACACACATCTAGGTCACCAAGGAGAAGATCCAGAAACCAAGGATCACTCCACCAACCCCCAGGTCCCAGACTTCCTAGAGAGATTCCGGTTTCTGCAGGTAGACACGCAGCGGAACCACACCACAATGGCCGCTCACATTACTTCCAGGCAGGGCCCTTCATATATAATACGGCTCCCCGGGCCAGGTGCCCGAGGGACTATTATCTAGTCTAACTGACGCCGACCTTCTTTTGCTACGACCGTGTTACCAGTCATCTATACACAAGCATTCTCCACTCATTCCTATTCATCACCACTTCTCTTGCCTGTTCTTCAGTCATCTCTCTGTTTTCCAATTCTTTTATTACAGCATCTCTCCACATCATCCGAGGTCTTACTCTGTCTATTTCCTCTTGTTTCTGTCTCATATATTCTCTTTGTAAGCCTTTCATCTCCCATTCGTTCGACATGTGAATACCAGCAAAGCAACCTTCTTGCCACTCTGGCCAAAAAGAGTTCTTGTTGGCCCACTCTCCTACGTACCTCTTCATTCCTCAATCTGTCTCTATGTGTCACTCCCTACATACTTCTCAAGCAGCTCATCTCCATCACAACCAACCTTCTTTTCTCTTGTACATTCAGACCCCATGTCTCAGTCCCATATATCACTGTTGATGCAACTATCCCTTGATACATTGCACTTTAGTTTTCATTCCGAGATTTCTCACCTTCCACATACTTCTCATTGCTCCGAAAACCTTCCTTCCTTCACACACTCTCTGCCTTACCTCCATTCCCATTCCTGCTTATCATTCCTCCTAGATATTAAAAACACTCAACTTTGTTCCAGCATTTCCCCATACATTCGTACATCAAGATTTAATGTACGAGCATCTCTATTTCACACCATCACTTTACTCTTATTGACATTAACCCTTACCTTCCTCCTGCCACATACCAAACCAAACTCTTTTACTACTCGCTGCAGCTTCTCCTCAGAATCCACCACCATTGCTGTCATCAGCAAACAGCAACCGATTCAACTCCCAATCACCACCATTCATTCCTACTAACCCAATCCTCTATCCCTAATCTAATGTTAATCTCATTCACCACACCAACCATATTATGCATTAACCAACCCAAAAATGGCGAGCATCCTCTTGAGAGGTTTTACTTGTAGAAGGCGAGTGTCTTCTATAGAGCCAATGCATTAAAACAAAACTTTCAAAACACCCCACTGGCACTCAAAACAAAGCAATATGTGACTAAGTGAGATAATTTTCCTCCATTCCTCCTATCACTCCTCTACATCTGTCCACCACCAGCATTCCTCCACTTTCTCCCCTCCTCAATTAGCGGGTATTTTCCCTATTATTCCCGATATTTATCAAGTATTTTCGCACAAGGACGGCTGGGAGAGAGATGGGAGTATGGGGGAGTCTTTCTTCGACCCTCTAGCCAGTCTGAGACATTCCCTATTCTCTCAGTGGCATACGAGACGGTGGAGAGGATGGCTGCAAGTCTCTCGCGCCAGAATAATATAAGTTTTTCACCACCCAATTGCTGCTACCACTTCTTTTATTGCTCTTCAATGTTCATAATTATGTTCATATTAACCCGGAAAAGACGAGGGTCCTCATAAGAGGTTTTGTTGGGCGAAGGAGAGGGGCCTCTAGCTAGTCCAAGACATCCCCTAGCAGTCTCAATAGCATACGAGACAGTGGAGAGAATGGATGTACGTGTCTCGCCGGTCCGGGTCAGATTACGACCGTGGGGTAAAATATATGTTTGTCACCAGCCAATTGCTGTCACCACTTCTTTTATTGCTCTTCAATGTTCATATAACAAAAAATAGACGCATATGGAGAAGTAATGATGTTATATATGGTAAATATGACGATTTTTGTCAGAATTGAAGCAAATTACCATTGCATGGCAGGTACTTTGAACTACCATAGCTTCGCCATTTTTTTAATTAAAAGAATAATAGGCGCATATGGAGAAATAATAATGTTATATATGGTAAATATGACCATTTTTTTCAGTATTGAAGCCAATACCTTTCCACGGTGGGGACTTTGAACTGCCATAGCTTTGCACTTTTCTAGTTTAACAACCACGGTGTCATTAAACAATAAATCATTGTTTTTTATCCTAAAGCTTCTTATGGCCCTGCATTTCCCTTTAGTATACAATTAATGTTCCAGTAAATTTATAACTGAAAGCATACACGCTTGCAAAGTATATTTAGATATCCCTTTAACCCTTGTCTAGCGGGGTGTTTTGGGCTCATTTGGGCATATTCAGGCCCTCCTGAATGATCAATCAAGTATCTACATGAAAAGAAATGTATTCAGCAAAAAACTAGGCGCTAAAAGCTTCAAAATGAGACCACAACGAGCTACGTAGCACTCGTGGTTCTCTTGCAGTGGCGCCACGAACATGGGAGTTTAGTGTATAGCGGTATATTTTTCCCAGCTATGCTCACTACTGGCTACACTGCCGGCCTCTTGAGAACACAGGGAACATGAGTTAATCCGGGAACTGCGGGAAGACTCTTAAGAGTCCCCCCCGGCGGACTGCGGGAAGACTCTTAAGAGTCAGAGAAAAAAAAATTAAACATCGAAAAACAAAAATTTTTTTTTTTTTTTTTTTTTTTTTTTTCCCTTGGGCCATGCAAAATATCAGTCCTCTACCTCCCCTCCTTCCCCACTTTCCTCCCCTCCTTCAGTTATCACCTATTTTCCCTGTTATTCCCTTATTCTGAGGTATATTTTTGTGCTAACATTAGCGAGTTGCAAGCAGGGCATTGTCATCACTGTTAGCAAGCGAGTGCAAGAGAGAGAGAGAGAGAGTATCGATCGACAGTGTCTCAGTGGCCTTGGGGGAAATTGGCGGGAAAACTGGTACCTCACCCATACATTATGCAACTCCTGCCCTGTATCGCCGATTTTGACCATCCAAACGCTGTTTTCACTCGTTTTATTGTTGTAACAGGTTAATACCTTTATAATCAACCTAGGCATATGGATGGATAAGTATTAATGCTATTTATTGTAAAATGAATATTTTAGTGATGGAAACAGCTCAAATACATGCGCACAGGCAGACGTTTCTAATTACCCCCATGCGCAGATCAGAGGTTAATGGGCGGCGGTAAGCCCTGGGAGTCGGCTGTCTGGCCCGCTGCGCTCCCGGCCATTTGCACTCTATTTTAACTCTTTAAAAGCCTTAATAATGCTCCTAACTTGCTGCAAATTGGTGCACGACTTAAGTCGAGCGCCGCCAATAAGGGGTTAAGTACATACGTACCGGTTTGTATATCATCAGACCCTTTATATGTAAATACAAAACAGAATTAAAAGCAACAACAACTCCCCACACTTCCAATACATCCAGCTAATGTGTAGCCGATAACAAGAATAAATGAATTATAACGTGCAATATGTCTTGTTTAAGTGTATCTTTGCTGGCTAGGAGCATTATAATATTGCTCTTGTGCTCCAAGCAAGAACAAAGTGTGAGTGGGGTGCAAAAGGAAGTATATTAGATTAATATAACAGTAAACAATGAATGTTTATGAATATATGATAGTTGAAAATAACAGTATGTGCAGAAAACATAATTATTATATTCTCAGTAGCATCAAATACTTAAATTGTACACACTTTAACCCCTAAGTGTCGGGGCGCAACATAAGTAGAGTAGCTGAGAGAGAGAGACAAGTGGTGGCAGGAGAGTAGCGAGCGTGTAACTGCTCCAGACCACCGCGGCGAACCTACTGACACGAATCCCACATCCTCCCTCCCTCTCTCACTCGCTATATACGGAATTGTATGGGGAAAGTGCCGAATTACATGCTTTTTGCACTCGCGTTGCGCGGTTGTTGCAAGAAAACTAGCCATCATAAAAGGATCGTTATGGTGTCATTGGAAAGCTCTGTTTATGCCCTTTCAGGGATAGATACTTGTTTTACGCTCTGGGTCTTATTTAGGCATGAAAATGATCACGTAAACAGCCCTATTTTGGCTACCGCCTAGCCCGCTAATAAGGTGTTAAGTTATGTGCATTGAGCGTCAAGTGCAAAGAATCTAAGCACCTGGTATCGCACAAAGATTTATTCAGTTCGGTGCCAAATCTTGGCCACAGGGATGGTGCAATGGGTGTTGCCACATATATAGAAGCTATAGCCAGCGCGTTTATGCCAGACGAGTCTCCGAGCCTACGTGGCAACATTGCGAGCCCGACCTTGGGAATACAGCCAGGCAGATGCGTCACAGCGTGGTGGTGGTGGTGGTGGTGGGTGGGTAGAAGGGAAGAAGGGAGATGAGGAAGGGAAAGGAAGGATAGAGAGAAATACATGAAAGAGGGAGATTGGTAGGGAAGAAAGGAAACAGATAATTGTACCATCTTCCAGAAGGTGGAATAAGGTTATATAAGGAGAAACCAAAGAATATAATTTGGAGCGAGAATGAGAAGGATAACACAGAAACACATAAACACACACAGCGACAACAAATCAATACTCAGTGACAGATAGAGTAAGAGAAAACGCACAGGCCTCTCTCCCTCTCGTATCTCGTCACTGATAATCTTGATACCTAACTGTCTCCTTAGCTTCTCACTAATCCTATCTTTCAGTTTGGTCCCACACATCCATCTCAGTATTCTCATAAAATACATATTTAGCTTCCTAGGTATAAAATATATTATTTAATTATTTCTATATAATTTTGTTTAACCCTCGTGGCCCGGGCTGCCTTTCTAAATGACGGAGGTCGTATCCGGGCGATCTGGCCGAAAAACGTCTAGGCCAAGGCTACCGTATCTTTGTTATTTTAACTGCTAGAAATTCCCCATGCATCCCTAAACATAGTGTGGTTTCCAATCTGTAGACTGGCGTTGAGTAGAGCTCTCTAAGACAACTGGTTCAGTTGTGCTGACGATTTCCGTGGAGCACATTTTTCCGCGATGTTGTCAATATCGGAGCTTTTCGGACACTAATTTCGTCATATCATACAACAACAACATTGATCCGACGTCTCCTTCTTGTCTTCGGAGGTGCGGTGACGCAATGAACGGCCTTGTTTACATGCGTCGGACGCACAGCGTTCAGACCAAGCTAAATAGGCTTTCAAGCTTACTGTCTGTTAAAAGGACACCCGGGTACCGGCCCAACTGCCGCGGTGTCCTTTTAAAAGGACACCCAGGCTGGAAGGGTTAAATAAGACACAATTACATAATTATAAATTATTTAATATGGCTGGCTAATTGGGTAAGCTCTTGTGAGTGGCTCTACAAAAATATATTTATAAACACAACAATACTAATAATATATTCAGAGTGTTGCACAAGACGGCAAAATTCTTGCTTCAACAGCGACTGGAATATTCGGAACTCGGCGGATTCCGGCAAAAAATGGGAACACCGCTGGATTTTTTCTGCATTTTCTTCGGAACACGACGGTAACAGGAAATGGTTTGAAGTATAAAGAGGAAATACATGGATTTGTGTAAAAGGAGAGGTTGAAGAATAAAACTGCGTAAATATAAAACCTCCGCAAAAACCTTAAAGGAAGGTAAGAGAGAGAGACAGAGAGAGACATGTATTAGTCACACTGTTGCTTTTATTCACGAATTGTGCATTTCATTATTTTACACAAACAGCATATGTTGGGTACACTGTTGGGCCCCAGACACACGTTTGGTAATCATGTAATTACTGACTAACACCATTTGTTGTAAATATTTGGTAGGTATTATTCCATAAGCTTTAAAATAACATAAATGCATATTGTTACTAATTTTTATTTATTTATTTGTGATCGAAAGGACACCAAGTGTCACTTTATTACTATACCGGATACAGCCGTTGTATTGAACACTGCCTATCACAATTTTCACTGTTCGCAGCTGACCCAACAACTGTGAGTTTGTTCCCTGTTTGTGGATACTTCTGCTAGTAATAAATACTAAACCTGCCGTGACAATGGCCCGGGAACTTCATTGGAAGGATCCGAATGATCGATATCCGACCAATGCTGCCGGAATGGTTTGGGTTTAAACCCCCACTGAGCGGATAGTTGGATGGCTTGCGGAGTAAAGCATTTTTTTTTTTCGACCTTGGCAGATTTTTTTTTTTTTTTTTTTCTTACAGAAATATTAGGAACATTGACACCTCTGTATGCGATAAAACAATGCTGTACACAATACTTTTTGACTACTCCAGCCACCACCACCCCCACCATAATTCTCCCCAATCTTAACACCTTATTGGCGGGCTAGGCGGTCTATTTATATGTACCGCCCAGCGGGGTGTTTTTAGCCAAAATAGGGCTGTTTACGTGATCATTTTCATGCCTAAATAAGACCCAGAGCGTAAAACAAGTATCTATCCCTGAAAGGGCATAAACAGAGCTTTCCAATGACACCACAACGATCCTTTTATGACCGCTAGTTTTCTTGCAACAACCGCGCAACACGAGTGCAAAAAGCATGTAATTCGGCACTTTCCCCATACAATTCAGTATGTAGCGAGTGAGAGAGGGAGGGAGGAGGTGGGATTCGTGTCGGTAGGTTCGCCGCGGTGGTCTGGAGCAGTCATACGCTCGCTACTCTCCTGCCACAACTTGTCTCTCTCTCTCAGCAACATTACGTGCTGAAAATGCCACACGACCTATGTCGCGCGCCGCCAGATAGTCCAAATTTATTATACTCGACTTATGGTGTGGGCCGCTAGTTAGGGGTTAATAAATAAATGTCAATGTTTGTCTGTCAGTTACCCGACCTTTGTACCTTTGTTACTAAACTCCTCCCACAGTTTTGGTGCCAGGTGGGAGTGTGGGGCACCGTTGAAAAGCCCAGGCTTTGGAGATGGTTTTAGGCGAGCTTAGTGGAAATCAGAGACACTTTTGTTTAATAAAATTTTCGGCAGAACTTATGTAGTATACGGGAGCGAAAAAAATGCGAAAAAAATGGCCGTTTGGGGCAGAAGAAGGCCTCCGATCAAAAAGGTGTATGGAACGAAAGTTGTTCGCAGCCCCCCAAAATGGGGGTACGGATGAGGTCAGATCCCAAATCAGAGGTCATTTAGCGGCCGAAATCGAGGTCGCCGTTTAATGAGGCACAGGGAGGTCGAGGCCGGTGATTATGGTAGTAGTAGTATTGTGATGATTGTGGTAGTAGTGATTGATGATGGTGATTATGGTAGTAGTAGTGGTGGTAGTAGTGATGGTGATTACCCGGGCAACGCCGGGTACCCCTGCTAGTTTACACATAAAGTGTCGGTCACATCTTTACATTACCAGACTAACCCATTATTGTCGGTCTCTAACTTTATTATTCCACTATCCAGACAATCCAGGTTATTTTACTGTTATTACTCTCTGCCTTTTGTGACGCTTCTGCATAGTAGCCACGTGCGGGCATGCGCGCGCGTCGGCTGCCCAGCCGTTTAGAAACCGGCTGGCGGCATCCGGCCGGCCGGCTTTTCCTTAGTATATATCCTACGACAATGTAACTAATGTCTGGGATATTCTTATGTTGTTTCACAGCTTGTAGCTGCCCTTATTCTTAACACCTTAAGAGCGGCCTATGCGGTTTATTTATATGTACCGCCCAGCGGGGTGTTTTTAGCCAAAATAGGGCTGTTTACGTGATAATTTTCATGCCTAAATAAGACCCAGAACGTAAAACAAGTACCTATCCCTGAAAGGGCATAAACAGAGCTTTCGAATGACACCATAACGATCCTTTTATGATGGCTAGTTTTCTTGCAATAACCGTGCAACGCGAGTGAAAAAAGCATGTAATTCGGTACTTTCCCCATATAATTCAGTATGTAGCGAGTGAGAGAGGGAGGAGGGAGCTGAGATTCGTGTCCGTAGGTTCGCCGCGGTGGTCTGGAGCAGTCATACGCTCGCTAGTCTCCTGCCACCACTTGTCTCTCTCTCTCAGCAACATTACGTGCTGAAATTGCCACTCGACCTATGTCGAGCGCCGCCACATAGTCCAGCTATATTAAATACGAATTATGTGGTGAGCCGCTAATTAAGGGTTAACCAACGCATCTTAGTATATTTTATTCTCGATAGTTGATTGTTTCATTATAATATATAAGATTTAAGTCTAGTGAGAGTGGGAGGAGACGAGCGGGAGAGAGAGACCGGCTGGGGGACGTTGCTTCGCGCGGAGAGTCTAGCTTGGGAGGAGCCTGATGTGCCACGTGCATTTGATTGCAACGTTAGGCTTAGTTTCGACTCACGCACGGGGTAGACGATTTTGACCCGGCAACTGTGTTGAGTGTTGCCAAGCCTGGGATGTATTCTGCATGCCTAGTGGGGGGTCCAGACAGATTCAAGACTCAGAGCTCACCTCACTGTCGTACCCTTCGGACCCCCTTGATATCTATCCCTCTCAACCCCACTTAGAAACTTTCTCTCTTACTTTGTATACCTTCCTTCCACTACTTCACCAATCTATTTAATTATCCTATCCCCTTGATAGACCTTATATCTATTATTGTATTAACGACGAGCTCTCAGATAATTAGATAGGATTTTGGGCCTTATGCAGGAGATGTAATTGTTAATGAGACCTAGGAAGCTTTTTTGTTGTCTCATATTTGGTGGTTTCATGCTTGCTAGTGTGTTCTTGTGTCAGGTTAGCAGGGGCTAGACCGGAGGGGAGGCTTTTTGCGATCCTTTAAGTAAAGTCTGCTGGTGCGAGTCCTGTGGACCCGCACGACTTTACTAGGATACCCGTGGGAGTCTGGGGGCATTTTCTTGTCTGTGTCCCTGTGTGTCTAGTGTTGTGTTGTGTGAGGGCCCTTGCCTAGTCCACTCAGCACTGCGCTAGCACGTCTTGCTTTTGTTTTAGGGTCGCCAGGAGAGAGTCAGATACTTGCGATCTGAGTCTCTCAAGATTAGATTCAATTAGAGTAATTTGGCGCACAGACTTGGGAACGTCCCTAGGCTAGAGCAGGTGGTTCAGCCCGGGTATCCGAAGCCTATAGGTTCAGCCCGGGTATCCGAAGCCTATATCCTTCCGGCTAGACCTCTGCCACCTGGCAGATTAACAGCTAGGGGTTTATTATTTCTGTATGCTTGTTATTGTGCCACAGTTTACCGTTTTTGTGAGCATTGTGAGTCAGGGTGTGGCTTAGAGACCCTGTCCGAGCAGGCTTGCCTGACTAAGAGTGAGAAGCACACCTGTATGTGGTTATGTTGCGAGTTGCTGCCTTTATTTAATTATACCTATGCCATTATACACTGTAGGTCCTATCACTAGTATTTATTCCTGCTTATGAGTTGAGAGTTCTCTAAATCCGTAACGTACTTTCTTTGCTAAGCATCAGATCCTACAGTAGTTGTATTAATTAACGTAACGTTAAATGTACTTTCTTCTAGTTTGTTATTAAATTGTTTCTGCAATTTAATTCCGTTTTCTATCTTTTCCTTGAAGCTTTAAGTCAACTTAATTGTGTGATCTTTTATATAGCCTGCTTGACTATCAGCAGTCTATAGTGCGTGCACCCTGTAACCGAGTCATAGGATACCTTGTTGTCCAGGCAGGACTCTTGATGGTTTAGGGTGGTTTGTTGCCTGGGTTTATAGATAAGGGTTGGATCTAGCGTTTTTCCGTTGTTGCCGCATACCTAGTCCAATAGAAAGAGCCCAGTGTTTATATATCCCAGGACGTAACAAATGGCGACCTTGCATAGGATTTACTGAACAGAGGAATATAGTGGTCATTTGTTTTGAGATTCCTTATGATTAGAGGAATACAGTGGACATATTTTTTTTTTTGGAGCAACCAATATAACACATTAAAGACTTTAAATAACATTAGTATATACATACTTGCATAGGAGATAAGGCACATTCTATAACCGTGATAATTACTGCAGTACACAAACATGTCTAATATATCAGAACACAGTGATGGGTCAGGTCACGATACAGGCTCGGAGGGAGAAAGACCTGTGGAGTGGCTAGTCGATAGCGAGGAGGGTGCTAGAAGATTTTTAGAGGTGCCCCTTAACGCTGCCAGGGTGTTGAAGCTGAATAAGTATGGCTTAAAGTGTGTGGCAGGTCTTCAGGGTCACCAGGGTTTAAGTGGCATGAGGAAAGATCAGCTGAGGACTTTGATATTGGGTTTAGAAGGGAGAGACCTGGGTGGAGAGGCGACTGGGGGACCCGGTCCCCAGCCCCCCCTCCACTCTACCCCCGTATCAAACGTCAGGGTGCCTGAATTTAGTACATACCCCCAAGTTGATGGTCAATGGCAGCGTGGAATTCAATCACAGGGACCCTCCCCATTAAATGCATCTTCCCCTCCTCAAGGGTTGACTCCAGATTTGTTGTTTCGGCTTGAGATGGCTAAGGTTGAGGCTGCTAAATCTTAGGTTGAGGCTGCCGAGAGACAGGCTAGTGTGCAGGCTGAGGTTGCTAGAGCTCAGGTTGAGGCTACCGAAAGACAGGCTAGAGCTCAGGTTGAGGCTGCCGAGAGACAGGCTAGTGTGCAGGCTGAGGCCGCAGAGAGAACAGCTATATGAGAGGCTGAACTGCAGGCAGAGTCTACTAGGTATCGGGCTGACAGGGAGCTGGAGAGATCTCGAGTGGAGGTAACAGGGCGAAATATTGGGGGAGGTAACAGACATCGGGACCAATCATTGTCGCACCTGCTTAAACTAGTTCCTGTGTTCGATGAATCATGTGTGACTGAGTTTTTTATGCGATTTGAGAAGAAGTGTCAGGAACACCAGTGGCCTCAGGAAAAGTGGGCAGAATTAGTTTCATCAAGACTCCTAGGAAAGGGGCTAAAAGCGTATGATGCACTACGTTTAGAGTCCTGTGTAGTTTATGATGAGCTAAAGAAGGCTGTGCTACTGGCCTATGAGTTACAACCAGAAACTTACCGCTTGAAGTTTCGGGGTGTTACTAAGGGCAAGGATAGTACCTTCCTAGAACACGCCCGGGACTTGTCTGATGCACTACGACATTGGCTGCGTTCTGAGAGGGCAGCTACTTTTGAGGAGTTGAGTGAGCTGGTTCTCTTGGAGCAGTTCTTTAAGTGCACAGGCGGGACTTAACATTAAATATAAAGGAAAAAAATCCTAGAACTCTCCAGGAGGCAGCAGAAATGGCTGACCTCCGACTGTCATTAATTCGAGGGTGCGAAGCAGCAGCTAGGAGTGAGTCGGGTGCAAAGGATCGTACCCCTCCCCCTCCCAAGAATTTTGATACACATAAATACACAAAACCATCTAGCACTGACAATAAAACTGAACATAAACCAAATACCGTCCCGTATAAGAAGTCTAATGGTACCTCCCACTCCCAAGGGAAACCAAAGAGTAAAGAGTGCTTTGCATGTCACAAGGAGGGTCACTTTGCAAATGCTTGTCCGAACAAGCCACCAAACAAGGTTGTGTCATTGGCCCGCAGCATAGGGGTGTCGCCTATATCTTCTGAGTTTGCCAAGGGTAGTTCGTCAGAGGTTGGGACACAGCCTGTGTTCAAGAGTCCGGAAGGCTCGAACCCTGTCCGCGACGTCTTTGGGGGTCATAGAGGGCATGGTTTTGTGAGGTGGGCTGGCGAAAGGCGAGGAGTTAAGCTATTGCGTGATACTGGGGCTTCTCAGACCTTGTTAAGGAACTTTACTGGTAGGCCGATTAACGCTGCTCGGGTGGTGGTAGTTCAGGGGATCAATGCTACGAAGTCCTACCCGCTGGTGCGGATGGAGCTGGAGGTGGGTGGTGTGGCGAAGGAGCTGGATGTAGGAATTGTAGAGAACTTGCCTGTTGGGGGCGTCGACCTCCTCCTCGGCAACGACTTTGCGGTGCCTGCTTCTAAGGTTTCACCCTTGGTCGTTGCCGAGAAGGCGGCCGACGTTAGTAGGGAGGAACAGGAGTGGGTTGAGAAGTGTAGCGTACAAACTATGGCGTGTGTTGTGACGCGTTCTCAGACATCCGGAGCCTTGCAGCCACCACCTCAGTCTATAAAACCGCGGAGGAAATGTCACAAGAAAACGGGAAGTGTTGGTCAATTGGAGAGTTTTGAGCCGGCAGTGTTTCTTGGTGACTCATTATTGGCACCTATGTTAGAGTCTGGAGAGGCCCCGGGGCCTGTCACCGCTAGTGCAGGTGCAGGGCAGGAAGAGACTCCGAGACAGCATCGTTATGCGCAGCGTGAGGAAAGGATGGCTCAGCGGGACATTGGAGGTGGAAATAAATTATTTAAGATGAACTTGGATAATCTCGCACCTGCTGATATATGTTCCTTGCAGCTGGAAGATCCTGAAGTCAGGGCGTGTGGTAATGGTGCTATCGAACTGGAGAGCGATGGGGATGCGCAGCCTGGTGATTTTTTCTTGTCCGAGGGGATCTTGTATCGGAGACATCACGATCCCAAGAAAAAGTGGGATGGCGGGTCAGGATTAGTGGACCAGTTAGTAGTACCGAGGGTGTGCCGTGAGAGCTTATTGAGATTAGATCATGATGTGCCTTTGGCAGGGCACCTGGGGGCACGTAACACGGAGGCTGCTCTGAGCAAGCTTTTCTGGTGGCCTGGGTTAAAGGCGAGTGTCGTGTCATGGGTGTCACAGTGTCACACTTGTCAAGTTGTTGGGAAACCCAATCAGGTCATCCCGAGAGCCCCGTTACAACCCATCCCTGTCATTGGGCCGCCCTTCAGCAAAGTAGTTATCGATATGGTTGGCCCATTGCCCCCCACTAGTGCCGGCAATAAATTTTTACTAACTGTAATGGATGTAGCAACACGGTATCCCCATGCTTACCCCATGCGTAACGGGATGGCTAAGACTGTTGTCAAAAACCTGCTTGTCTATTTCTCTCGTTATGGCTACCCTCAAGAGATCCAGTCTGATCAGGGATCCAATTTTACTTCTGCTCTGTTTAAGCAGACCATGCAGCAACATGGGATAGTGTCTGTGGTGTCATCTGCCTACCATCCCGAGAGTCAGGGAGTTTTGGAAAGGTGGCACTCGACTCTCAAGAGTATGTTGCGGTGTTATTGCATGGAAAATGGGAAGGACTGGGATCTAGGTCTCCCATACGTTTTATTTGCTGCGAGATAAGTACCTGGGGAGAGCTTGGGATTTAGCCCGAACGAGTTGTTTTTTGGACACAGGGTCAGGGGGCCCCTCCACATAGTCAAGGAGATCTGGGAGGGAGTCACAAAGCCATGCTCGCTTCTAAAGTATGTAGTTGAAAGCCGTGAGAGAATGCTAAAGAGCTTGGAGGTAGCAGGTCGGAACCTTAAGAGTTCACAAGCTCAGATGAAGGACAGATACGACCAGAAGGTGAAGCTGAGGGAGTTTGAAGTAGATCAGGAGGTACTGATACTACTGCCTCTGGTGGGACACCCCTTGTCTGCCAAGTATTCTGGTCCGTATCGGGTTGTAAGGAAGGTTTCTGATCTCTACTATTTAGTAGCTACTCCTGATCGCAAGAAAAAGAACCAACTTTGCCATGTAAATCTGATGAAAGAGTATGTGAGGCGCTCCTCCGAGCCTCTCACTGTCCCGGTGTTGATCTGCAGAGATTGTGGTGGAGAAGGAGGAAGGGACAGTCAAGCTGCGGGGGAGGATAATTGGGATTGTCATGTTTCCGCGGATCAGTGGGCGGGGAATTCTAGACAAGTGGCTCGCGAGTTGATATTGCACCTGCCTGAGCAACAGCGTGTAGCTGTGCAGCACTTGTTTGATTCATACCCAGCTGTTTTCGCGGAGCATCCTGGCCTCACTACTCAAGCGGTGCACGATGTCGATGTTGGGGACCACCCGCCCTTTAAATCAGTGCCATACCGTGTTCCCCCCTATTAAATTACCAGCACTTCGGGAAGAGCTGGATTATATGCTGAAACGTGGGCTGATTTCTGAGGGTGCAGTAAGGTGGACTTCCCCAGTCACACTGCATCCCAAACCAGATGGCAAGGTGCGGTTTTGTATAGATTTCCGCAGGTTGAATGGTTTAACCCCCACAAATGCCTACCCTCTCCTTCGCGTGGACGACAGTGTGGATAAGATAGGAAAAGCCAAGTTCCTCACTAAGATAGACCTTGTTAAGGGTTATTGGCAAGTGCCCTTGTCTGAGCGAGCGCGAGAGGTGTGTGGGTTTGTGGTGGACGGTGCCACATATCATTGCCATGTTATGCCATACGGGCTCAAAAATGCCCCTGCAACATTTCAGAAATTAATGAACGACATTGTAGCTGACATTCCCAACTGTACGGTGTACCTAGATGATGTCATAATATACGACGATGATTTTAACAGTCACTGTGCTCACATCGGACAGCTTTTGAATAAACTAAATGAAGCAGGTTTGGTGGTAAACCTGGGTAAGTGCGATTTTGTCAAAGCCACAGTTTTGTACCTGGGGTTCGAGGTGGGGATGGGTCAGGTGTGCCCTCCACAGACAAAGATTAAAGCCATCGATCAGTTTCCCCAGCCTACGCCTAAGAAACCAATCATGCGGTTTCTAGGTATGATAGGCTATTATCGTCGCTTCATCAAAGGCTATTCGACTGTACTTGCACCTTTAACTGACTTATTATCTAAGGACAAGAAGTTCCGGTGGTCTCCTGAGTGTGCAGAGGCGTTTTCCTTGGTGAAACACCTGTTATGTACCCACCCCATACTCAGGGCCCCGGACTTCAGCAGACCTTTTCAGCTGGCGACTGATGCCAGTGGCGTAGGGGCTGGGGCTGTCTTGTTACAGACAGATGATGAAGGTATCGAACATCCAGTGAGTTTTTACAGTAAAAAATTCAATAGTGCACAAAGGAATTACTCTGTAATTGAAAAAGAACTCCTGGCGATAGTGCTGGCGCTCAGGCACTTCGATGTATATGTTCCTGCTTTCGGACCAGTCGTAGTGGTTTATACCGATCATCACCCTCTGAAATTCGTGAATGAGTTTCATAACCGGAATATGAGGCTGACCAGGTGGTCACTCATGCTTCAGGAGTATAATCTGGACATACGCCATATTGCCGGTTCTGACAACGTGAAAGCGGATTGTCTATCAAGGGTGGATGATGTTGGTTAGACTGCCACAGGATTGAGGGTTGAGTGTGGAGGAAAATAGGCTGTCACTGTAGTTCAGCCGAAAAAAACAAATTAAAAAAGCAAAAACCTTATAAAAACTCTTTATTATTTATAACGTGTAGAATTTTGTATAAGATGTTGTAGCAGTATCTAAGTTGAATGTTTTCGCTTATTGTCGCTAAGTTAGTTGAACTTGCTCGGTGGAGCGCAACAGTCTTTATTTTTTTTATATATAGTGCCTTGTGTCGCAACAGTGTTTGGTACTATGAGAAGCTTTCTGTTAGATATGAAGAACTTAGTCAAGGGTCTTATATCTTGGGGGAGGTGTGACGCTTCTGCATAGTAGCCACGTGCGGGCATGCGCGCGCGTCGGCTGCCCAGCCGTTTAGAAACCGGCTGGCGGCAGCCGGCCGGCCGGCTTTTCCTTAGTATATATCCTACGACAATGTAACTAATGTCTGGGATATTCTTATGTTGTTTCACAGCTTGTAGCTGCCCTTATTCTTAACCAACGCATCTTAGTATATTTTATTCTCGATAGTTGATTGTTTCATTATAATATATAAGATGTAAGTCTAGTGAGAGTGGGAGGAGACGAGCGGGAGAGAGAGACCGGTTGGGGGACGTTGCTTCGCGCGGAGAGTCTAGCTTGGGACGAGCCTGATGTGCCACGTGCATTTGATTGCAACGTTAGGCTTAGTTTCGACTCACGCACGGGGTAGACGATTTTGACCCGGCAACTGTGTTGAGTGTTGCCAAGCCTGGGATGTATTCTGCATGCCTAGTGGGGGGTCCAGACAGATTCAAGACTCAGAGCTCACCTCACTGTCGTACCCTTCGGACCCCCTTGATATCTATCCCTCTCAACCCCACTTAGAAACTTTCTCTCTTACTTTGTATACCTTCCTTCCACTACTTCACCAATCTATTTAATTATCCCATCCCCTTGATAGACCTTATATCTATTATTGTATTAACGACGAGCTCTCAGATAATTAGATAGGATTTTGGGCCTTATGCAGGAGATGTAATTGTTAATGAGACCTAGGAAGCTTTTTTGTTGTCTCATATTTGGTGGTTTCATGCTTGCTAGTGTGTTCTTGTGTCAGGTTAGCAGGGGCTAGACCGGAGGGGAGGCTTTTTGCGATCCTTTAAGTAAAGTCTGCTGGTGCGAGTCCTGTGGACCCGCACGACTTTACTAGGATACCCGTGGGAGTCTGGGGGCATTTTCTTGTCTGTGTCCCTGTGTGTCTAGTGTTGTGTTGTGTGAGGGCCCTTGCCTAGTCCACTCAGCACTGCGCTAGCACGTCTTGCTTTTGTTTTAGGGTCGCCAGGAGAGAGTCAGATACTTGCGATCCGAGTCTCTCAAGATTAGATTCAATTAGAGTAATTTGGCGCACAGACTTGGGAACGTCCCTAGGCTAGAGCAGGTGGCTCAGCCCGGGTATCCGAAGTCTATATCCTTCCGGCTAGACCTCTGCCACCTGGCAGATTAACAGCTAGGGGTTTATTATTTCTGTATGCTTGTTATTGTGCCACAGTTTACCGTTTTTGTGAGCATTGTGAGTCAGGGTGTGGCGTAGAGACTCTGTCCGAGCAGGCTTGCCTGACTAAGAGTGAGAAGCACACCTGTATGTGGTTATGTTGCGAGTTGCTGCCTTTATTTAATTATACCTATGCCATTATACACTGTAGGTCCTATCACTAGTATTTATTCCTGCTTATGAGTTGAGAGTTCTCTAAATCCGTAACGTACTTTCTTTGCTAAGCATCAGATCCTACAGTAGCCGCATGCAGTTTAGAACCCCTCATCTTGTCTACCGGTACGATGTTTTGAGGACTGTTTGCTTTCACCTTTTTTCACGCAGGGGTGATTAGTTGTATTAATTAACGTAACGTTAAATGTACTTTCTTCTAGTTTGTTATTAAATTGTTTCTGCAATTTAATTCCGTTATCTATCTTTTCCTTGAAGCTTTAAGTCAACTTAATTGTGTGATCTTTTATATAGCCTGCTTGACTATCAGCAGTCTATAGTGCGTGCACCCTGTAACCGAGTCATAGGATACCTTGTTGTCCAGGCAGGACTCTTGACCGTGTAGGGTGGTTTGTTGCCTGGGTTTATAGATAAGGGTTGGATCTAGCGTTTTTCCGTTGTTGCTTGTTGCTGCATACCTAGTCCAATAGAAAGAGCCCAGTGTTTATATATCCCAGGACGTAACACTGTTAACATCGGAATTGCCATGTTGACCTATAATGTGTAAATATATAGACTATAAGAAATGCGTGAACAATGCTCCAGATATAATTATGAGTGTATACACGGCACACATACTCACGGTAGCCAACCGTTCCCACCGCCTCTTTTTCATATTTTCCCCACATCTGTTATGTTAGATGACATATGACAGACTGAAGAGGATTGGAATGAGAAGAGGTAGAAATGGAGAGTTCACGTATGTAACAGGGGGAAAGGGTAGGGGAGAGAGGTAGAATTCTGGATAACATTCTGATGAAGAGTCGAGCAGAGGGGTCCGAGATGATTGGAGGAGGGAGATGGAAAAGCATAAGACATTGGAGAGGTATAGGAAGAAGGAGAGACCGAGGAGAGAGTTTTGTTATGAGGGAGACTGAGCGTCGCAGTTGTTGTTTCAGTTTAGGGCAGGGGCAGCTGAAGTGAATGCACGAACGTGGAGATGGAATGGAGGGGTATAAGAATGTGTAGATTGTTGGGTGGGGAGAGAAAGAGTGGAAGAGACATTAGAGCATGTGTTGGTGGAATGCGAGGCATATGAGAGGGAGAGGGAGCGTGTAGAAAGCAGGATGTGCGAGTATATAGGGGAAGAGGAATGGCAGATAGTGAAGACAAATGAGGATATGGGAATTGCATATATATTAGGGCTGGAGGTGGAGGAAGGGGATATAGGAGAGAGGATAGCATACACTAAAGAGTATCTGAAGATTATATGAGAGTGAGAATGAGAAACAAAAGAGAGAGAGAGAGAGAGAGAGAGAGGAGAGTGTAAGGGATGAGAGGAGTTTCCTGTTAAGCTGTTTCTTTCATATTTATCCTACTGCTTTATTATCTCCCTCGTTTTGCTATTCTTTCTTCCTGCTTTTTTTCTTAGCTCTTCTTAAAGGGAGGAAGCCGATACAAAGGCGTGGCTGGATAGAAATACTCGGCCGACCCCATAAGAAGAAGAAGACTAAACCTCTAGAAAAACATTCTTGGTCACACCCATTTCTGGTTGCTAGTACTCATACCGTAAATAGGCCTACACCACCAGCGGTCCTAAAGTAATATTTAAAATTACACAGTATTTTAACTAGTAGGCCTAGAAATACTATCGAACTATGAATATCAAACTAATTTAGCAGTACAAATTGGACTATAATGGTTATATATTCTGAAGTTACAAGATACAACGAACACACACACACACACACACACAAACCTAATATACAATAGTGTAGATACTTGTCTATGGATTTATGAGGCTGCCATCAGAAACTGACAACTTCAATCAGAATCTTTCAAGAATCTGCAATAAATAAACTGACCAATGAATTACACTATGTCGCGTTTGTTTAGGTAGTGAACTCACCACCCAAGGTGTAGGTCTAACTGAATCATTTATTTGACAAACTTTGATTGGATGCATAACGTTTCCAAGTGATCACCATGCATGTATTGAATTAAATATATTTCCTCAGTTCCAATTTTAATACATTATTTCATATACTTACCTCCGTAAACCGAGCATCATGGTGTATTTAAGTGTGTGTGTTTTTATATATGTGTGTGTATATTATGGCTTTACCCTTTTCTGGCTTCATAAAATATTATATGAACAAATTGTCGACCATGAACATTTTACATGGAGGTTGTAGGTACTATAACTAATAACACCCAAACAAAATTCGTTAATACAGAACAAATATATTAAAACAATATAGTACCACCACGTTCACCATATATATACACCACCAGACACTTAAGTTACACAACCACAACTACCACCATAAACTTGTTTTACATCCCCTTTATAACCACCACCACGAACACTATCGCTACCACTCTACCATCATCACCACCTCCTTCATTATCTCCACCACCACTAGCAACATAACCACCACCACCAATAACACTATCACCACCATAACCGTCACTATCACCATTATTCACCACCACCACCACCACCAATAACACTATCACCACCATTACCGTCACTATCACCATTATTCACCACCACCACCAATAACACTATCACCACCATGTCCGTCACTATCAGCACTATTCACCACCACCACCAAGAACACTATCACCACCATAACCGTCACTATCACCATTATTCACCACCACCACCACCTTGTCAAACAGATTTGAGATATTGGTAGAGATGGAAGACGAACCAGAAGAGACCAGGCTCGTTGGGGATTCCATCCTACGAGGACAGGTCGAAGAGTTCTGCGACAGAGTCCCAAATCAACGGAAAAGATTTTGCATCCCAGGAGCTGGACTGGACGACATTGTGGAAGCCTTCGAAGATACCACAAAGGATGCAAATGAAAATACCCTTTTTGTCATCCATGCTGGTTCAAATGACGTCATGCGCACCAGATCCGAAGAGTTGATGGAGAAATATCTCAAGATGATCCAGCACTACAAAAACAAGTCAAGGAATATCATCATCTCAGGCATTCTCCCCAAGATCGACGCACCTGACAAATTCTACGACAAGGCCTTCAGCACAAATAGCCGACTAAAATATTTGTGTCTGAGGGAAGAAGTTGAATTCATCAACCTCTGGGACAACTTCTACCACCAGCCTACTCTGTTCCGCAAGGATGGCACTCATCTAAACCCTGTGGGTTCAGCACGCATGGGTCGTCTCCTACACGAAGCAGTCCGCAGCCATGGATAAAAAAACGCCATCCGAGAAGAAGCAGCAGTGACATAAATCATCCAACGCCAAGAAAAAAACAGAGGCAACCGAGGACCACCAGCGATAAGGACCGAAGACAGCGAGTACCGAGGACAGCCATGAACATAAATGTAGATCCGACAAGAACCAAAAATATTATTAAAGAGCGTTCCGTGAGTTCTAAAATAACAAATTTAAAGGTTATCTATGCAAACGCTCGTAGCATACGCAATAAATTTTCAGATTTAGAGGAGCTAGTGTTTACAGAAAATTATGATGTGATTGGCATAACAGAATCTAGGCTCAATACAGAAGATAGAGACTTTTTAGCAGAGTATTCACTTCCCGGTTATGTAATGTTTGAGAAAAGCCGAATAAATCGAAATGGAGGTGGCGTTTTACTTTATATCAAAGAAAGTCTTAACCCTACCCTCTTGTCAAAACCTCAAATTGTGAACGTCGACGCATCTTTTGTGCTAATAAAGAATAATAAAGGTACAAAAATAATACTTGCATTAATATACAGACCTCCAGCTCAATCAGTGCAAACTGACCGAGAAATTTACGAACAAATTGCAGATGTAAGTAACTCACAAGATACCGAAATTTTTGGCGACTTTAATTTACCTGTGACCAAGTGGGGCGATACCCTTACTTCACACTCCGGACATGACTTGTATACGAACTTGCAAGAGAGTTCGCTTTATCAATTCGTTCGAACGCCAACCCGTGGTAATAACGTTCTTGACATTGTACTTGCAACAAAAGAAGAATTAATAGAGAATTTGAATGTTGGTGATTAATTCAGTAACAGCGACCATCGTACGATAACTTTCACTTTAAATTTTACTAGTAACGAACCAAATAGTAGCATCGAAAAAGTCCCTAATTTCAAGAAAGCAAACTTCCATAAACTTAGAGCTATGTTTAAAGAAACTGACTGGAGCTTTTTAATTAACAATAACGACATAAATACATCTTGGAAGTTATTCGAAACCACTTACCTAAAAGCAGTGCAAGACTGCATACCATCTAAAATACGGCGTCCAGGCCATAATAATAAGCCCAAATGGTGGAATAAAGATATTTCAAACTGCCTGCTTGCTAAAAAATTTGCTAATGATAGATTAAAATATTCACAAAATGACGAAGAACGGGTGAAATTTGTAGAGCTACGATGCAAAGCCAAAAAGTTAATTAAGCAAAGTAAAAAGACCTTAGAGTTACATATTGCGAATCAAAGTAAAACAAACCCGAAAGAATTCTATAGTTATATCAGAAAGAAAAAAGTAGTTACTTCAACTGTTGGACCGTTAGTCGATGAAAATGGAGAATACACCAAAGACGAAGTACAAATGAGTAATGCCCTGAATACCTCTTTTGCATCAGTTTTTACAACAGAAGACCTCAGTGATATCCCTACACCATCGCCGATTCAGATTGATAATTCAGATGTTTTAAGCAATATCACCGTTACAGAGAGAGAAGTATTGAATTGTTTAGATAAACTCAAGGTAAATAAAACGCCTGGACCTGATACAATCTCGCCTAGAGTTCTAAAGGAAGCTAAGGATGAGCTCTCTAAACCACTGACATTACTATTCAATAAATCCTTGCAGTCTGGAACTATGCCTGATCAGTGGAAGCTAGCCAACGTAACACCGATATTCAAAAAAGGCAGCAAATCCCTACCCAGTAACTATCGTCCAATTAGCTTAACCTCAGTTGTATGTAAAATGCTAGAAACGGTCATACGAGACAGACTCGTAAATCACTTAGAGGAAAATAACATACTTAAAGATATTCAACACGGCTTTCGTAAAAAACGTTCCTGTTTAACAAACCTCTTAGACTTCTTCCACAATATCCTCAACCTCTACGATGAGAGTAAAGCTGTAGATATTATTTACCTTGATTTTCAAAAGGCCTTTGACAAAGTTCCCCACAAACGTTTACTGCTAAAACTAAAAGCGCATAGAATACAAGACGGTGTGTTGAAATGGATAGAAAATTGGCTCAGCGACAGAAAGCAAAGAGTAGTCATAAACGGTAAGGCATCTAAATGGACCAATGTAAGTAGCGGGGTACCCCAGGGATCGGTACTAGGACCAATTCTCTTTCTAATTTACATCAACGACATAGATGAGGGTCTCGCCTGCACAATCTCAAAATTTGCTGACGATACAAAAATTGCAAATAGCGTACTCTCAAAAGAACAAGTTGACAATATGCAACACAATCTAGATAAATTGTCATGTTGGGCCCAAATTTGGCAAATGAGTTTCAATGCGGATAAATGTAAAGTACTACATATCGGATACCTAAATGAGAAAGCAAACTATTCGATGAATGGCACTCAGCTTAAGAATGTAAACAGAGAAACCGATCTGGGAGTAACAATATCGAGTAACCTAAAACCGAGTCAACAATGTTCAGAAGTTGTTAAGAAGGCAAACAAAATAATTGGCTTTATAGGCAGGTCATTTGAGCATAAATCCAAAGACGTTATCCTAACCCTTTACAATTCCTTAGTCCGCCCTCTTCTGGAATACTGCGTTCAATCCTGGTGCCCTTATTACCAAAAAGATATAAACAAGCTAGAACGAGTTCAACGTAGAGTTACCAAAATTATACCTAGCCTAAAGAACAAACCATACGAAGAGTGTCTTAGAGAATTAAATCTATTTCCTTTAACCCAGTGCAGATTAAGAGGGGACTTAATTCAAGTGTTCAAAATCATCAAAGGCATCGACAATATGAACTGTAGTAAGTACTTCACTATCGACCAATATAATTACACGCGGGGAAACGGTTGCAAAATTATTGGTAAATCTTTTAACTCACACGAATCTAAGAATTTCTTCTTCAATCGAGTTGTCAACTTGTGGAATGGGCTTCCCCGAAACGTTATAGACTGCATCAACAACGTTGATTCATTTAAACTCCGCGTAGACAAATATCTCGCATCAAACCCGCGACTGACTGCGTTTGTAAATGAATAACTTTATTTTATCCCCCCCTCAGTTACTAACCCATCTGTCCCCTACTAACTTCATAATCCTGCCACGGACATTAGTTCCAGGGCCTTTCCAATGTTTCCTTACCCACTCTAAACCACTATTTGGACACTTGATCCTCAGTGTTTTGGAGGACAAGCAACCTAGAAGGGTCACTGGATCTGTTGTTGCTTGATTTCCTTTGTACTCCTTTGTACTCCTTTGTATAACACTATCACCACCATAACCGTCACTATCAGCAGTATTCACCACCACCACCACCAATAACACTATCACCACCATAACCATCACCACAACCACCAATAACACTACCATCATCACCATTATTCACCACCACCAACACCAATATCACTATCATCACCGTTACCATCACCATTATACACCACCATCACCATCACCATACCCAGGTTAATACAGGTCAGTGTTGGGCGAAGGTCTGGCAGTAATATTGATGGGCCATAATTGTCATATTTTTTCGCAAAGTTTGCTCTCCGTTGAAACTTCCATTTGTTACCGACACATATTTATTAATTAAATTTACTTTTACTAACAGTATTCGTGTTGATCCAAACTGAATACAGTCAAAAGTATAACTGGTGACAAACATATGTGATTACAGATTATACTCCTTTCTAATATCAAAATAACATTAGTAATTAATATAAGTTTAAAGGACGAGCCATACTTCAATAAAATCTTTACTGGCAGAAATTGAAGTACTAGCTAAGCTTTAACAGTGGTATAATTGTTTGACTTAGGTAAGTTGTGATGATAGTATTTTACATTCTTCAAATACCCGGTATTTCGCAATGATAATCTAGTAGTTATTTCTCACTACAGAAACACACACACATGCAGTATCACATACACATACACATACTTGGTCCAGAGCTGGTGAAGGTCGGCTATACAATCATAACGCTCCACAGCTCGTCGAGTAATTTAGTTATACAAAGAGTTTACTAGCAGGACGACCGAGACACCCGCTCCGCACTGGGATTATCGCTTTATACCGATTATTGAATTGACAGATATTCGAACAGGTACGGTTATCAAAACATGAACCTGTTACAAATGCTGGAGTGTACTGGTTGTATTTATCCACTATAACAGGTTAATGCATTGTATTAACTCATAAACTGCAAACTTATTATAGATCAAACCCTCCCGCCAAGCGAAGGTATTTGGTTCCATTCTGACGAAATTCGACATATATAACATATATATAATTATTACTTATCCATATGTGGCTATTTTGCTTTTAATATGAACATGTGAATATTTAAGAGCAATAAGAGAAGTGGAAATATCTTTTGGAGAGTGAAAAAGGCGTATTAATTATTGCTGCAAGCTCGTATCAGGAGGCGAGAGTTGGGGGGACTTATAATCACCCTCTCTGGGCTGTAGAGCGGCACTGACGGGTCTGAGTAGAAGTCGTATTACAAGGATCTTTTGCTGACTCACCCGTGTTAAAGAGACCGGGAGGGGGAAATTTGCATCGAAAATTACCTGGTAAAAGAAGGGATAAGAGGAAATGTAAATGACAATTGGGGAGGGGGGACACATATGTATGAGTGGTAGCAAGTAAAAAGACGGGAATAACTCGCCTAATCACAAATTACTTTGTTTTGAGTGCTACTGGGGTGTTTTTTAAGGTTTTATTTATGCTCTGGATCTATTGAGGACGGTCGCAGTGCACCAGAAAAATAGAGGATGGTGGCCGTTTTTGGGTTAATGACAATAAATGGTCTTACCGACTTCAATACATCAATTATAAAAAAGGTTAACTTATAAGCCCACTTTCAATCTATTTACAGTAAAAAAACTGTGATCACATGAAATCCCGTCACTCACTCAAAAGACTTGTCCCAAGTTCATGTCATGACAACTGTACATTGTTATGCCATATGGATCTAAATGTTCCGTATGTTTACTAACAACAATATGTGATTGATCGAAACTATTAAATATATTGCATGCTAACCAGGGATGAAGCAACTGCGTTTAACAAATAAATCACAATTACTTACAGATTTTAGAAGAAAACAAAATTCCCATACATTTGCGAATAGCAATCTCATTACAATTACATAAACCACAGACAAATTATTTACCCATCTATTTACACAGACACATTACCCATTTTTCAATTTTATTTTATTTGTATTTATATACTTATTTATTTATTTTGTATCTGGGGGTGGCCGACTCGAGCAGAGCAATTATAATTATACAAAAATTGTTATAATCATTCATAGTTACAATTATAACTATACTTTCCCATACTTGGTAAATAAACATAATTTTGGTTAATAAAACAACAACAATTTTGCATTCTACAGTAAGGTTATCGTTTATCTACAAACAAATGTCAGAAACAGTTTTGAATATAGAAATAAAGATTTAGTTTTAATTAATAGAAGTTGCAGACGATAATTCTAGAATACCGATATCAATGTGGGTGATACACATTGCATTTCTGAATTTTGTCCTGTGTGAGCTATGTTTTCCTAAATCTAGAAAACAAGTAATCTCATTGGAAGTAGCACACATGCTGTCTATATATATATATATATATATATATATATATATATATATATATATATATATATATTTTCTTTTAGGCAGGTGAGATAAAATAATAGGCACAGTTTACATTATTGAGTTTTTTATTGATACTCTCAATTTTTCGTACAGTTTTTCTAGTATTTTCAGGGAGTTGGTAAAGGAGGTTTGCAAAGGGTTCCGACGTTTCAATGGACGCAGTCATCATTATCAAGGAGAAGTGACGTTAGAAGGTGATAGGTCGAGAATATATATGCGATACAAGATCAACGTCGCCTTACCCTCCACCTTCAAGCCGGAGCTATCAAGGACCACTACCACACATCCCCACACCATCAGGAACTCACCAGACCCGACTTAGATAAACACACATCTATCCTTGATAAAGAAATAGACTCACGCCGCCTATTCATTCTTGAAGCTATATATATACAAACATACCAACCTACTTTAAACACACAGGTGGAATACAGCCAGATCCTACCCTCGGCACACCCTTCCACAGTGAGGCCCCCCATGATGCCCCCAGGAATGCCCCCTCCACAAACGCAGACGAACGACACAGAGGCCCCGCCCACTCCTGCGCCCAACCCATACGCACCGTCCAGCCAACCAACCAGAGCTAGCCTGAGGTTAGCCAACCAGCGTGCAGCTAACACACAATAAGCCCTCTCTTGATCTTGTATCGCCTATATATTCTCGACGTATCGCCTATATATTCTCGACATATCACCTTCTAACTTCACTTCTCCTTGATAATGATGGCTGCGCCCATTGAAACGTCGGAACCCTTTGCAAACCTCCTTTACCAATTTCCTGAAAATACTAGAAAAACTGTACGAAAAATTGAGAGTATCAATAAAAAACTCAATAATGCAAACTGTGCCTATTATTTTCATCTCACCTGCCTGAAAGAAAATATCCTCCCTGGCTACACTAATATATATATATATATATATATATATATATATATATATATATATATATATATAATTATATATATAAATATATACAGTATATATATATATATATATATATATATATATATATATGTGAGTGAGAGACACAAAATGCTGAACTGCCTGTGACGAGTCCCTCCCCCACAGCTTAACACTTACACTGCGGGCATATTTCCGCCATATTATGGCTCATTCAGGCACTCCTGATTGATTAAGCAAGTGTCGGAATGAAATTAAATGTAATCATCCCAAAACTAGATGAAAATAGCTTCAAAATTTCACCAAAAATAGCTTCGTAGCTGGCGGGCTTCACCCGCAGTGCTACCATTGACATTCACTAATACTGAAGAATTATCGCTAATGTCGCGCTACATTTTCCTTTGGCAGCGCTGTATATCTAGCAAGAGTATGGCTCATACTCCTCAGTGCATCGGTCGGCTGGCCGGCCGCTCCCTCACACTCTATTCTACAGGCTTTAAGAGGCTTTAAAAGCCTGTAAATTGTAAATGGCGTTCCGGACCGTCTCCTGCAGTCGATGTGTTAATGAAAGACAGGGCCAAGATCAAGGGACATTTGAGCCTAAGTGGTTGAACAAACGGAGTTTGAATCACTTTAAGTCACAAGTGGGAATAGTATTTGGGGGGTGAAAAAGACATATTGTTGCCGACCGATCGTATCAGGATGGGAGATCCGGCGTGCGGTATAACCACTCTCTCTCACTTCCCGATCGATACTGCCGTCTTGCAAATGAAGTCTCTCTGTTGCTAGAATCTCTAGCTGCCTCCCGAGTGACCCTGAAACAACGGGTAGGAAATTTGCCCCAAAAATTACCCGATAAAAGGGGAATAAGAAGAAAAATAGGTGATAATTAAAGGGGAGGAAGGGGGGTGGGGTTTGGACACATGTGGAGGAGTGATAGGAGGTATGGAGGGGAATTATCTCACTTAATCACATAGTTTCCCAATTTACTCTTGTTGAGAACAGTAGGGAGGTGGTGATGACAAACAGTATGTCTCAGTGACGGCCACATAGCGGTGGCGAGCGGTCCGAGGCCGCCTATCGTCCCCCCCAACGCTTGGTTTCTCTCTCATGGCTTATAATGGCCTCAAAATGGCACTCGTCATATGATGGGCGCCCCTCTTCCCACTCAACACCACTTTCATTAATATACCTCTCATCTCCATCCTTCCACCTCATTCTCGGTCCCTCTGTGCCCTTCCACCTCGCTCTCATACTCTTTCGTAGTTAAGTCTCTCGCTCCCCATACGTTCTACATGACCAAACTATCTCAAGGTGTTCCTTTTTACACTCTCCAGCACATCCACATCCACACCACACCGCTCTCGTTTTTCCTCATTTGTCTGTCGATTTATCCATGTAACTCCAAACACACTTTTCAGATAACTCATTTCCACCCATCTCACTTTTGATTATGTCTCTCCAACATATGAAAACATTCCACACTGATATTTGATATTGATATTGAGCGTATTTATCAATACCAAATATCAGTGTGAAATATCAGTGAAGAAATCATTGCTTGATAGTGTGGTAATACCGATATTGATCGGTATTACCACACTATCAAGCAATGATTTCTTTACTTCCATGTTGACCACCCAATTCCTTGTTACTGCTTTAATCGTTCCAACAACCGTCTTCCTCTGTTGTACCCTCTCCCATACTTCATAATCTATACTCCCATCTTTACTCATCACACTGCCCAAATACTTAAATGAGCTGATATTCTCCATACCTTCATCATTCAACCTCACCTCACTATCTGTAACTGCACCCCCTTCAAAAAAACATAACCTTACTCTTTCCCACATTTACCTTAATTAATATTGCCTTTTGTTTGTCAGCACACACAATAAAAAAGTGACTCTCTATTGAAGAAGTTACTAAAATATATATTTGTTTACTCTTTGCTTATGATAACGATTTTTTCATGCTGAAATTGATTAGAAATATATAAAATGCTAGCCAAAATAAAACATGTCATCAGTAGGATTGATTCAGAACTTGCTAGACATAATTTGTCACAATTACACAAACAATAACAAATTTGCTTTTCTCAGTACAATCACCCACCTAATTGTACCCGAGACGTTGGACAAATGCCTCTAATAATGGATATACATTGCCCAGTTGGCGCAAATTGTTCCCTTACTCCAATCTATTCCTAAGGTACATTGTGTATCTGGCTGCTTGTGTTGACGTTTATTTATAGCATATTATTATACACATTCGGGTCGAAGAAGGTACAAGGACAATTATGTAGTGTCTTTAAAGCTATCTGAAATGTCTAATGAACAGTTTATATAATATATAATGTGGGGTAATGGAACTTCTTAATCCGACTGTACCTCTAGACACCCATTAAGAGTAATAGTCAGACATTTACCAGTGTGTGTTATTGAAACTGACAGTAGTACTGACTCCAAGGTCTGCCGCTTGTGAGCACGTAACATAAATATCACAGTCCAGTTAACTAATATCCTATTATAAAACAGATAATGCAGCAGACCTAGTTTTATATATGAAGACTATCAACACATTGGTTCTGTTAGTGTACCATGATTTCTTCTATTCGTTTAGCTATTTACAAACGTACCGATCATCTGTTTTGTATTATTTGCCTGTAGTAACTTTAACCAAACAAACAAAATCAATCATAGTGTGTTCTCATAATTTTATATATTGTGCCATAATTACAGTTATAGAACTAAATAATGTATTGTTAACTTTTACCTCCATGTTCAGTGCATTACTGAATCATACATGATGCAATATTTCCAATTTTAAATGGAATTACCTCCTACTCCACAAAGTTAACAGAAAGATAGATTGATTTATAATTAGGCACATCATAATTTGTCCAGTTGTACCTGAAATTTACAAATGTAGTATCAATTCTGACTGTATTTGATATGTAAAAGATTTTCAGATCTAGACGAGCAATCAGTAATATTATGAATCAATTTTCACGAACTTCACTGACTACAAGATTCACATTTACGAGATAAATTAGTATTTATTTATATATTAGAATGAAACTCTCGACATATAGGTTATAGAGTAATTATCATTTGTTTGTGTTTACACTGAAACACAAACTCAATGAATATGTTTAAAACTATGTTGACAACAAATTATATAAATAACGTGCCATAAATATAATACGTAATGTACTAGCATCCCGTTGGTCTCTCATGTGAAAGTCTGTATTTTTCCAACTTTCACGTTCAGTGCTTTATTTGTCAACACTGAAAAACAAAAGAGACAATCAACCTTAATTTTGCTAATATAGTAAATACAACTTACCTCTGCGGCTGGACTTGTTTGTGAATTTCAGCGCCTCAGTATCCAATTCCACAGGACTTCCTAAGTTTTCTCCTTTCATAGTTAACAGTTTGTGGCTGTTTTATAACACGTCCTTTTTATTTTCGCATACACACAAATACAAGTATACGGATAGTGTCTTTAGGATTAGTAATCATGGGCTGGTATTTATGATGTTGCATCTACAAAGGATTGTGCTCTAATATGTAGAATATCAGTGTTGTACCTTCTGTGCCATTGATGCTCAAACATTATAGTAACATTGGAAGAATTGTATCCATCATTGCTGTCCCCGAGGCAACTTGAAGAGCTCACCCTAAAATGCTAGACGCAACTCGGAGAAAACACCCTCAAATGGCATCTTCCCACCTATTCATGGAATCTTGACTGTTGTATTTATAGGGAAACAAAACTGTAACATTGAAACCTGTAGAATAAAATCGACCAGGCACAGCTTCCAGATATTCTTGAAGCATCGTTCATGAATATATAGACTGAGAAAAGATTCCCCTTGCATTTATAAAATCTTGAACTTTATTAAATGCGCACTGGAGAGAGTGGGGGGATTGTGAGGTGTGGGAAGTGTGAGGTGTGGGGAGTGAGTGGTGTGGGAAGTGTGATTTATGGGAAGTCTAAGGTGTGGGAAGTGTGAGGTGTGGAAAGTGTGAGATGTGGGAATTGCGTTGTGTGGGAGTGGGAGTTGTGGAAAGCGCGAGGTGTGGGAAGTGCGTGGTGTGGGGTGTGGGTAGTGCGGGGTATGGGAAGTGTGAGGTGTGGGGAGTGTGAGGTGTGACAAGTGCGTGGTGTGGGAGTGGGAGGTGTGGGAAGTGCGGGGCGTGGGAAGTGTGAGAAGTGCGTGGTGTGGGAATGGAAAGTGTGGGTGGTGGGAAGTGTGAGGTGTGGGAAGTGCGGGGCGTGGGAAGTGTGAGATGTGGGTAGTGAGGGGTGTGGGAAGTGTGAGGTGTGGGAAGTGTGAGGTGTGGGAAGTGTGAGGTGCGGGTATTGTGGGGTGTGGGAAGTGTGAGGTGTGGGAAGTGTAAAGTGTGGGAAGTGTGAGGTGTGGGAAGTGTGAGGTATGGTAAGTGCGTGGTGTGGGAGTGGGAGGTGTGGGAAGTGCTTGGTCTGATGTATGGGAAGTGTGAGGTGTGGGAAGTGCGTGGTGTGGGAAGTGTGAGGTGTGGGAAGTGTGAGTGGAGAATTAGGAGTTATTTGTCTGGTCGAAGCCATTATAACTACACCATTTACTAAAACACCATGTATTAATACGTATTATTTATTTGTACAGTCATGTAACATGTCCTCGTGGACAATCCTGACTTTAACTTGTCATTTTTATTATTTTGTAAAAGGAAACTACAAAATTTACTCCCGACTGTACATGCGATACATAATGCCATACTAAAGACGAAGGCAAATACAATTATACACTGAAAGCTTCATGATGACTATTTTGAATAAGTTACATATGAAAGCTGGTGTGTTGTTCGTTAGTACTGAGCAAGAATTGTGGCCAAATGTTTGGAGTGCTTGTGAGAGCTACACTATGCAAAGGATTGCTTCCAACGTAGATTCAATACAAATAATCTATATTATTAAATAATAATAATAATAATAATAATAATAAACGGTTTATTAAAGAATGGCAGCCTCATGAGCTGAAAATACACATTTTACAATTAGTGGATGAACATGAGATGTACAGATATGAAAATGGTAAGCTCAGTTTACAATGGGCGAGTATAATATACTTTACATTAAAACAAGAAATTAATACAATAATTATGCTAGTGCAAAATACAAATTATCATAAATTAACCATGAGAGTAAGTGATTTACAGTGCATATACAGTACACATTTATTTTACTCATATATATATACAGAACATACATATATACGCATACGTACACACATAAATACGCATACATATACATACATATATAAGAACATAAGAACATGCAGTAAGTGTGCACATGCCCGTATACATAAACGCTCATGTATGCAACAAACATACATACATACATACAAAAACTGTTCTGGTAGGGTCAGGTGAGGCTAATAATGGGAGTTAAATCCTTGGGAGAGATTAAATGAGGGAATTGGAAAAGGGTTAATGGGGCAACGGACTGTAGGTCAGGTAAAGCCAATTAGAATGGAATGTCAAACGTCGGAAGAGATCAAATGAGGAGTTTGAAAAGGGTTAAGGCGAAATGGCCTATGGGTCCGTACAGGTAGGGTCAGGTAAACCCTACTACAATGGGAGGTAATCCTCGGTAGAGAACAAAAGAAGAATATAATATAAGGAGAGACAGCTGGGGGGAATTATAGTATATGGGACACTCTTCAGTGTGTGTGTGTGTGTGTGTGTGTGTGATAGAATACTCTCAGCCGGGCTCGAGCCTCGAACCACAAACAGTATACACTATAGACACACACATATAGATAATTAACGCATACATACATACACATATACGCACACATACATACACATATACTGTACATACATAAATGCACATATACATATGCACACACACACACACATAAACAAACTCAAGCAAATACATACATATATTCTAATACACACACGCACACACACTTATGCATACATTATTAAAGGAGGGCGCGTATATATGGTGTAACAGGCCGGCATTACACATTATTAATAATATTTACAATGGTTGGGATAGGACTATTTTTGTATCTGTCAGTTCTTGCCCTTATTGGTTGGAGTGTGTTGAAGTGTCGAGCTGCACGTGTTGGTCTAGGGGCGTCTGGTGGAAGTAAGTTTCTGTGTCGTGGGTGAACAAATAGCTTAGATGCAAACTGCTTGAGTGTGTTGTAGTGGTGGGTTGAAAGTGCAGGTATGCTAAGGGTGGTGAGAGCTTCCTCGTACCCTGGGTATGTGCCACCCAGGATGATCCTGCATGCCCTCTTCTGCACTCTCTCCAATTGATGTTGTTGTGTCAGGGTTAGAGAGGAGGACCAGGCGGGAGAGGCGTAGGTGAGCTTAGGGAGTATGAAGATGTTATATATACTCTTCAGCTCATTCTCCGGTGCCCCCAGGGATCTCAGCCGCCTTAGCATAAACAACTTGTATGTGGCGGTCCTGACTGTGGTAGACATATGTTTCTTCCAGTTCAGCTTGTTGTCCACAGTGATTCTGAGGAGTTTGGTGGACTCAACAAGCTGAAGGGGATGAGGACCAATTGTGGCAGTAGGTGGAGGAAGATCGGTAACGGAGGTGTTGATGTGCATGACCACTGTCTTGTCATGATTGATGGTCACATGATTGACTGTGGTCCAGGCTTGAAGACGGTCGAGGATGTCTTGTAGGGGGTCAGTTCGTGTGTTCGTGTGTCTGTTTGTATGTGTGTTCTTAATAGGCTGCCGCAGTGTTGGACATGGGGAGCTGAAACTTTGCACGTGGGTGTCAATTGACCTGGGTCAGATCATAGAGGGGGCGAGGCCACGATCGGAGGTCGTTTCGATGCCGAAATTGAAAAAAAAAAAAAATGAAAAACAAAATGGCCATTTGGGGCAGAAGGAGGCCTCCGATCGAAAAGGTGTATGGAACGATAGTTGTTCGCAGCCCCCCAAAATGGGGGTATGGATGAGGTCAGATCCCAAATCGGAGGTCATTTAGCGGCCGAAATCGAGGTCGCCGTTTAATGAGGCACAGGGAGGTCGAGGCCGGTGATTATGGTAGTAGTAGTATTGTGATGATTGTGGTAGTAGTGATTGATGATGGTGATTATGGTAGTAGAATTTAAACCCGGGCAATGCCGGGTACCCCTGCTAGTAATATTTGAAAGGCAAGCATTCTAAAGCATTCATGTAAATGGATTATTACTGATATCGTTTGTTGAATCCGCGTAATGACTTATTTTTCAGTCTTAATTCAAAATATACATGTAGAAGAAAACATTACAATGTAGGAATCAGAATATACCTGTGTCAGTAGAGATTGATATATTGATCTGGAGCAGAACACCTGAGCTTGGGCAGAATATGACGGAATGGTAAATTGTGTACAGGTGTGAAATATGTGTTTGGTATTTATGAAGGGAGTTTGCATTGCTAGATAGATTAGTACTCAGCCTTAAGAGATTCAATAAATTTGTTGTTGCTTGTTTACCTGTTTAATGTTCTATCAGAGAGAGAGAGAAAGAGTACAATTTGTCGGGAATTGTTTGACTGGTCTGCCCCCAATTCCCTGGTGCTCTGATATATTCATATACAGTACATACATCGCTGCCTGCCTTGGTGGAGGTAATGATATAAAGGTGGATTCACATGAACACCTAACACAACTATTTATCTCGGCAACTTGGGTCTGGTTGTTTATGGCTAAGTTATATAATAATACAGTAAAGCATAATGAGCTGTGTTCAGTCTAGTAAAAGATACCATTGCAACCGGGCTCCAAAATGTTATCATATAAAGTTGTTGCAATAAAATGTTCAAAAACCTGCTCGTGAGACTCTGGCTTAACGCTTTGACCTCTTGTCACACTTATATAGCAAGTTAAATATGTTGTCACAGTTAATATTATAGTGGAATCGCCTAGTCCTTTTTGTAATACACGTATTGTATATAAACTTTTGTATACATAATGCCGGTTTCTTTCTTATTAGTTAAATCAAATCTTACAAGAGTTCGTTACCATTTATGTTAATAAATAATTATTATATGTTCATATTATATGTTTTATCACACCCACTTTGCACTCCTGCACTTTGACCAAATCATGCCCATCAAGCAAATTTGGGAGAGCCAAGGCACCCTTCTGATTTTTCAATTTGTGTTACTTTCACCATAATCTTTCATCGTGCGTTACTGTAACAGTGAGAGGTAAGAGACGCTTGAAACATCACAACCCAATATATTCCTTATCCACATACTGTATATTTAACCGTTCACAATTTACTCTCCTGTCTGATACTTTATATATAGTTGGATGCCATAGTATCTAGCCCACTCATAAATATGTGTGGACTTAACCTATTTCTAATCGTGAAAGTATATATCTGGAAATTAATTTATGAATATAATTTTATAAACATCAGCTACAAAAATATTTTACTATTTATATCAACAAATCAATCCAGATAGTTATAATTGCATAGAGAAACACAGGGGGAATCCACGAATTAGTATTATACTCTGGCATCTGAGTGTACAACTTTTTAAACCTATGTTCCCCTCTCCTTCACTTACCATGTTCACCTCATTCCCTTTGCCGCCTCTGTAGTGATCTGTCATTACATTAAATTTTTCATTTCGTCTAGTCTACCTCAGTTTAAAATCTACTTGTATATTTCGTTTCCTTTTTGTTCAGACTTCATTCTATGGCATATACTTTTGACTTGTGTTACGACTGAGGTTTAAATATATCAGGGTTCTTATTCATTGGACTAGTAATGGCATAAATGCTACAACGGAAAGCGCTAGATCCAACCTCTGATGTATATTCCCAGTGAACAAAGAACACAAATACTCTCCAGAGTTCTATATGCAATAATAGGTTATTAAACTCTCAATAAATGTGCGTCTACTCTAGGCTTAATGTTATGTGAAAACAGCCTATTACTACCTATAACGGTCCGAAGGTGCTTGGTTATGGTATGCAAAGTAAGGTGGTAAGAAAAGTTACAGCTTACGTTACATTAATCAATAAATATCAGGCACTCCTGCATGAAAGAAAGTGCACTAAAGTCCTTCAACACCAACAAGGAATCTTCTTTAAATGTTAGATCCTATCAAGATGCTCGAATCGGAAATGGAACCCAAAAAGGCAGGCAGCGGAACAATGCTCGTGCAGGCTATGCACACAAAAAGGCAGGAGATATAATACCGTCGGAGCCAAGAATATCCTAAACGCCACAACAATAATAATAATCGCCACGACAATGCAGTATTCCTATCAACAAAAAGAGCCTAAGTCGTTTGTGTCTCAATACATCAAACTAGGCTGCGAAATGCTTGTGTAATCATAAACGGGTATGCATAAAAAGAGTAATTGGTTTAATATACTTAATGTCTACTATGACTGATAAAGTCTAGCTAGAGTCAATGATACGAGATACTGGTGCGCATGGCATGCCGCATAGCCTAGTGCAAATCTCAAGTCTGTGCGTCAAATATTACGTTATAGGGAAGGGTAGCTCTATTGAGAAACCTTAATACCGAAGTATTAAGCGTTCTCCTGGCGTACCTCAAAGACAAACAACGAGCTTAGAACAGTGCAGAATGGTATAGGCAAAAAGCCCTCATTCGTGCATGCTCTACTCTCAATGGCACACAGACTAGAATTTACCCAATCAACTCCAGTTCTCAGGTATGTCGTGCAGCTTTTAACTAAAGCCAGCACCCATCGGAAACAATACCTTATAGTATCAGATTCCTAGTCTAGCATTATCTAATCTAGCAGAACACTAATAATTATAGGAAGCGTTACTGAACAATATGAATGCCAACCAATGCTTCGTGATCAACTTATCTTAACAACTAACATACATGGGTTATATCAGACCTTAACGCACAATACAACTGGCCAGCATGAAGCTGATTATGCAGAGTTAACCAGAGGGGATATACTATTAATAAAAGGTGGTGAAAGGTATGGAAAATGAGAGAGATAGGCAGAGGAAAAGGTTCTCAGGTGCGGAGAGGGAGACAGATATCAAAGGGATAAGAGGGATGCGTTCTAGAAACCAGATCTGAGGGAGAGAGTGGCGAGGGAGCTGTATATATACTAGCACTAGCTCGAGCCGCGTGGGAAAAAAGCGGTAACAAGTCCTCCAGCCAATGCTAAAGAAGCCAGCCAAACATGACGTCACAAAGCATGGTAAAAAACTCCTTCAACGAATCCCCACGAGGCCAGCCAGCTATGACGTCATCGAGCATAGCAAAACACTGCGCGCCTCCTCTCACTCTGTTCTACTCTCCCTCTCTCTCTCAATTCCTATCATTACTACTTAATGATAAAACATATACTTTGCAATTAAATATATAAAGCCTTGACATGGGCGAAAACAAAGAGCCTTTCTGGACTGCCCATGACACGAGCTTTCATATGAAATAAAGCACACAATAATACATCAACTGTAGCCACATCCACTGCCCTGGCGATCCTAGCGAGTCCCTGTAGGACAAGCCATGCGGTTCTAACGGAGTGGTTAACGTCCCCCCCCCCCCCCCCAGATTTTTCTCGGAGGCCCAAGGCTCACAAAACTCTGATTGTTAGAACCCATGCTATATCTCTACTTCTCATCACCCAGCAGCAGTAAAATATCTGGCACAGTTCTCAACAAAACATTTTACAAAATTATAACCCTCCCCAACACAATAGGTTAAATCATATGTAGTTATACTCCTCAAGAGCGAGCTTCTCTAGCCCAGCATTCTGAGAGGAGTGCAACTCAGAATTACTGCTATAACATACTGAAAATATTCAACTATCAAAGAAAGAGTTTTTTTATTTGATGTTTATGTTTTTAATTTGTTTATTTCGGCTGCACTATAGGGGCAAGCCTAGTTTTTTTCTTCTATACCAAATGCTCAACTCCTGCTTTACGACCCAATACGCTGAGCTACAACCGCGAACCAAAAAGCACCAAGCGCAAAATACTATTCAAACTAAAGCAGGAGGCTACCCGTGTGTCAATCTACCCAGGATCATATACCCTTGAAAGACAATCTGCAACCACGTTGTCACAACCGGCAATATGGTGTATGTCCAGGTTATATACCAATAACGTTAGTGACCACCTGGTCAGCCTCATATTCCGATTGTGAAACTGGTCCAAGAACTTGAGAGGGTGATGATCTGTGTAAACTACAACGACCGGACCATAGGCTGGAACATAGACCTCGAAATGCCCAAGCACAACAGCCAGTAGCTCCTTCTCGACAACAGAGCAGCTCCCCTGGGCTGAATTGAACTTCTCCGAGCAGAAACTAACAGGATGCTCCAGCCCATCATCTTCCATTTTCATAAGGACGGGCACCAGCCCCCACACCACTAGCATCCGTTACTAGTTGGAAAGGTAGGCTAAAGTCAGGGGCCCTGAGGATCGGGTGAGTGCACAACAGGTGTTTACTACTCTAAACGCCTTCTCACACTCAGGCGCCCGTTTGACTTTCTTATCCTTCCAGTTATCCTCCACCTGAGCTTGACTGTCCCGTTCTCCTTCTCCACCTTGACTGCTAAACGTCATCACAGGCACAGTGAGAGGCTCAGGGGGGTGCTTCACACACTCCTTCATAAGATTAACGTGACATAACTGATTGCGCTTAAGTCTGTCTGGAGCGGCCACCAATAATCCAGGTCCGATAGCCTCTCAACCACCCTATAAGGACCAGTGTACATTGCGGATAAGGGATGACCTACAAGGGGCGGTAGAATCAACACCTCCTGATCCACGTGAAACTCCCTGAGTTTAACCTTGAGGTCGTACCTGTCCTTCATGAGGGCCTGAGAGCTAGTCAAATTACGGCCAGCCAACTCCAGACTGCGCAACATCTGTTCTTGACTGTCGAGGACATACTTGAACATAGAACAAGGTTTTTCTGCTCCCTCCCATATTTCTTCAACCATATGGAGAGGCCCTCTGACACGGTGTCCAAAGACGAGCTCATTAGGGCTGAATCCCAAACTTTCCCCAGGTACCTCCCGTGCAGCAAATAAAACATATGGCAGGCCAAGATCCCAACCCCATCCACTCTCAAAGCAACAATAACGAAGCACAGATTCCAAGGCTGGGTGCCATCGCTCTAACACACCCCCGGCTGTCCCTTTAAAATTACACCGCGAAAGAATGGCAGGAGCCTGGGTGTCCTTTTAAAATCCCTGTGCTTGAAAGCGTGCTTCAAAATTTGCGCGGCCAAATTTTACTTTGCAGGGGCGATCGCAGCGCCACCAAGCCTCAACTACCACCGTTATCAGTTCCTACGTGACCACCATAGCGAGTTATACTGAAGAAATGAATTCCGACGCGTCCGATTCGGTGCAACCTCCCGCGCGCCCCACTGCTACCTCGCTCGCAACTTCGATGCCTGTTGCAACCGAGAAGAAAGCTCAACAAAAGAAAGTGAAGCCTTTGTTTAGTGATAGTGCTATACAGCGAGAACTTTTTGATATTGAAGAGAGCAGTGGCGAAAGCTTGGTGTACAAAGAACAAATTATAAGTGCAAGCGAAGATGACGATTTCGTTGGCTTTGGAGACGACGATAATGTTGATTTATTTGAGGGGGGAGACAGTAGTGATGATCCTGATGTGGAAGAGTTTCAGGAAGGTGCTATTGAACTTCCAAGTTTGCTAGAACCTAGGCCTACCCCCTCGCCATCTTTGCTAGGTCAGCCTAGGCCTAGCCCTAGCCCAGGACCTTCCCCTTTGCCTGCCCGTACGCCCTTGAAAGTGGGCAAATATTTTTATAAACAATCTTTGGTGAATAGTGCAGCTAAAAAAGCACACAGGGCAGCCACAGAAAAGGCTAGGGAAGCTGAAGACAGTGATAGTGACGGCGACACTGGTCTAGCAACCACCCGCATTCCTTTGTCCCGACGCCTTGACCCGGGACGCCACGTGGGTCACCCACAGCCCTCGACTTCATCTCTCCTTCAGGATGAGCAAAGGGCCTCTTCAAGTGGTATTAGTAGTGCGCCACAGCCCTCAACACACCGCAGAGCATTATTTGATGCGGAGAAGCCCTCGGCTCGCCGCAAAAGGAGCCCAACTCCCGAGGCCGAGGCTCCCATTGTTGAACCTCCCGCGCCCCACGCCGCCGACGCCCGGTCACTTCTTCACCCGAATTGTCTCCTGAAGAGGATGCTGATGACTCCAACATTGCCCCAGATGACCTGACGTCGCCTGAGGAGGAACAGGAACAGGAACAGGAAGAGGAAGAGGAATTCCCGACAAGACGAGTTAGAGGGCGAGGTCGTGGACGTGGTCAGTCTGCCCCTGGGCATGGGCGTGCAGGGCGTCCGCGTGGCCAAGGACGTGTGCCAGGGCGCCCAGGGTGTGTGCCTGCTGCACTTGCACGTGCTCGAGCATCAGCATCCGACCTATTTGTGTGGACAGATGGGGCTGATTTTGAGCCAGATTGTCCTGCCTTTAACGAGGTACAGATGGGTTCCGGGGTGTCACCAACATTTCCCTGTGGCCCAGATGCTACCCCTAGTGAACTTTTCTGTGGCTTCTATGACAATGAAGTCATGGAATACCTCGTCGAAGAGACCAACAACCATCATGAGATCTGTGCCAAATTTCTTGGGAGGAAGACCAGTGCCAAGATGGTGGCATGGAGAGCTGTCACTTTGGCAGAACTCTATGAATTCTTGGCACTTACAATGCTGATGACACATATCAGGAAGCACGCTCTGGCAGACTACTGGATCACTGGCGACATCATAACGACTCCAGCATTTGGCAAGTACATGTACAGGGACAGGTACTTCGACATCCTCTCCTATCTCCACCTGACAAACAACATGGCAGTCCACCTTCCCGACTCATTATGGAAGATCAGGAAGCTGTATGTCATGATACGTCATCGGTTCACCACCTACCTGATTCCTTTCCAGAAGATGTGCCTCGACGAGTCTCTGGTCCTGTTCCGTGGTAGGCTGCACTTCCAACAGTATATCCCGTCCAAGAGACACCGCTTCGGCATCAAGCTCTTTGTCCTCTGCGACTGTTTGACGGGGTATGTGCTGGAGTTTGTTGTGTACAGCGGCAAGGGTGGAGAAATTGTGACTGACCCCCTCATTGGTTTTGGTGGCGCTGTAGTGAAGAAAATGATGGAGAGGCACTTCAATCAAATCCACATCCTCTACACAGATAATTACTACACGTCGCCTATCCTGACCAAGTACCTCCATGACCGCAAGACCGTAACTGTCGGCACAGTCAAGGCCAAGAGGAAGGGCATGCCAGGCTACCCAACCAAGACGAAGAAGACGGACATCTTCTACAAGAAGAGTGGCCCCATCCTCTCCATCCACTGGCATGACCAGCGGAAGGTCAACCTCCTCAGCACATGCCACCAGGCCCAGATGGTCGACACAGGGAAGGTGGACCGAAGAACCAAGAACCCCGTCTGGAAACCAGCTGCTGTCCTGGATTACAACCTCAACATGCGCCTCGTTGACAAGTCGGACATGCAGATGGGCTTCATCGACTGCCTGCGAACTTCTTGCAGGTGGTACAAGAAGTTTATCCTGCATACGGTAGGTATGTCGGTCATCAATGCCTACAACATCTACCATCTGAGGACTCCAGGAGCCAAGAAGTACAAGTCCCTGCGGAAGTTCCACAAAGAGGTGATACTTGAGCTCCTGGCTAAACATGCGGGTACACCAGGGAGGCCACTACAAGGACCAGGCCAGCTGGACAGAACGGGGTGTGCTGAATTTTTCAGGAAGCACCAGCTCAACGCCCTTCCTTTCAAAGCACCAGGTAGTAAAAGCAGAATCCAGAAGAGGTGCCATGTGTGCAGCCACACAACAACAACAAGAAGACCCCGCAAAGCCACAATAACCACTTGGGAATGCCTCGAGTGTCAAGTTGGACTGTGTGCTGGCACCTGCTTCAACGACTTCCACACTCTAATAAAATTTTGAAGTGGAAGTGACAACAGTGAAAGTGACACTCAAATGTAGGCTAAGAATAATATTATAACTAAGTATAAGTGAAAAGGACACATATAAGTAATAATAAGTGCCTTCGATAACAATATGAACAAGTGAAAGTGACACTAAAATATATATTTCTAACAATAAATAAGTGAAAATGACACTACTAATAAGCCTAGTCCAGTGAAAGTGACGGTATAATAATAATAAAAGTAAGTATAAGTGAAAGACACACACACAAGTAATAATAAGTGCCTTCATAACAATATGAACAAGTGAAAGTGACGCTATATATATTATTAGCTTACCTAACAATACATGAAAGTGAAAATGACAATATCAATTATCAACGTCCAGTGAAAGTGACACTATAATCATAATAATAATAATAAAACGAAGTAATAAGTGACAGAGACACAAATAACTTCATGTAAATAACTTTATTGAGTGAAAATAACATAATAACTATAATAAATGACATAATAAACAATAAAACACTATCAAATCGCTTCCCGGCATAATTGCGGGTGGAGCGACGATTGCAACTGGGCGTCGTAGCCTGGGCCGCGATGGAGTGCTCGGACGCGCCGAGGAAAATATGCGGAAAAAGTTACCTCGACTTCCATCACCATCACTCCGGAACCAGTTGAGCTAAAGAGCTCTACTCAACGCCATTCTACGCGGCAAGGTAAGGCGCACATTTCTATATATGTTTGATTAATGTAGGTAATATATTAAGCAAGATTAGCCTTAGTTTACTTTTGTTGATTTTCGGCCAGATCGCCCGGATACGAGCTCCGTCCTTTGGAGAGGCAGGCCGGGCCACAGGGTTAAAGGCGATAGAAGGGCTGGGTGGTGGCTGATAACTACCGTGGTTGATGGAGAGCAATAATGGTTTGGTGGTTCTCACAGGTAAGCCACCGTAGCCTTGTCCGTTTCTTAGTCATTAATGTGTGACTTTAACCTCCTGACACAGGGACAAGTGGCTTATTTCTACACTTTTGGTAATGTACTATATCGACGAAAATTAGGGCACGGTGTGAAAAAAGCTGTGTCAAAATATCATACTGATACAACTGTTTGTTAATAAGTTATTCCCGTAAAACGATGTAACACGGCCTTTGAAACCCAAAGTGGTTAAGTTATAGTTATTTAACTTAATCGGTTAATCGGCAAAACGTTTAGTTAATTAACTTAACTGACCATACTGTATATATATATATATATATATATATATATATATATATATATGTACAAATATGTACAAAATAAGAAACTTCTTAAGCTAGGTTATGTAAACCCTAACGGTGTATCTACTGACAAAGATCTATATATATATATATATATATATATACATATATACAGTATATATACATTTGTATGTGAGTGGGGGATACAAAAGGCAGAACTGCCTGATATACAACACGGGTGAGTCAGAAAAGATATTTGATTAAGTAGAGAATGAACAAGGAGACAAGAAAAATGGATGATGAATACGATGAGAGAAAGAGAGAGAGAGAGATAACATTATAATATATTATAGTGTGAGATGTAAGCTAGACTTTAATAAGTTAATATAATTGATGGCAGAATTGTTATACACAGTTGGATTTAAAAGCAGTCACATAAGAATGTCATGAAAACATATTTTTAAATAATTTAGGTTTCATAATTAATTTCCATGGTTTGTAAGATTGAATACAATTGTTTTATTGAATTTCATATGTAACCACACACACACACACACACACACACACACACACACACACACACACACACACACACACACACACACACATATACGTCTATCATTAGGAATATTACTATAAATATATTAATTGATATAATGGCTTACGCATAATAATTGTATTTCCCTCCCTACTGCAAATAGGCAGTATGCCAAGTCTAATAATAAATCTGACTGACTGTCTGTGTGTCTACCACTGTGTCTTTCCAACCCCTTCAGCAGAAGAACGTCTTCCTTCATACTGTTCTTCCTAATGTTATTTGATTTCACTTAGCATTGGAATTTCTTTAAGAATAATAGGGGTAAATTATATATCCATTAAACATTGACTTTCAAGTGTCCAATTCCCAAACTAAACGAAAATGATAGCCACAATATAAGAAAGAAGTATGTCCTGGACTTCTGAAAGGGTTAACTGTCTATTCCGTGACCCAGTCTTTCCAATCCTGAGTCCTTCAAAATAATCGTGAAACAAACTGTGTTTTGTTTTTGTGTTTCTAGGCAATATAGTGCACTATAGTTCACATATAGTTACATTGTAGACAGTATTACAATATTCACTACCACCGTGTATTGTCCCACATTGTGCAGTCACCTACCCATTTCAATGATAATTCTGCCAAACCCCCTTCCAAAATATACAGTACAGTACAGAGCAAATGAGGCGGCACACCCAGTTGAGACAATATCGAACACAAACGAGGCAAGACAATACCTCATTATACCCAGATGATTCTGAATTTGGCTTTAAAGCATTAATGATTATAATTGGTAGAATCCTATATATGCTGACGCCATTATATATGCTATGCAATTATAGTGTAACACTTTACATCTAGTATGCCAATCGTGTGTAAATTCTAACAATGTACGTCAAATATTATGAGCAAAACCAAACCTGTGTATACGTGTTTATTATTTGTACTGAACAATGTACTGTTAATGTATTCTTTAATGGAGGCACTTATGTCAGAACAGATAATCATGTACAGCTTTTATTAATTTCTTTACATGTCACAATCGGTAGATAGGCCTACAGTATACACCATTAGAACATTAGGATGACACAGTAACTAGACATTAACATGTTAATACAAAATACCTCGTATAATAGAACCTGATAGAGATATATTGACTATGTAAGGTGGATGAGTTAAGAAGCGGGTGTTGTGGAGGTGTAATGGTAACTAGTAGATAGTTACGTCTTGTTCGGCGTGGGTGGAATCGTCTACGATGACTGACAAGTATAACTAATCTTGACACAATACAAAAGGGATAGCATGTGGGTTGTAGTATTAAGTAACATCAGGAGTAATCCCGAAACCGGGAACTCTTTATCACCTAACTGGCGGTACCCGTCATATGACAATGGACAATGTGGCGGTACCCGTCATATGACGGGCGGCATTTTGAGCACATTATCAGCTCTGAGAGAGAGTCCACGCGTTGGGAGGACGATAGGGGGGCTCGGACCGTTCGGCCCGACAACAGAGCCGCGACTGAGCTCCCACTGCAACATTCCACATCTACGGCCTTGCGAGACCAGGAAAAAACTGGGGAAATTACCTTATTTTAGGGTTTTTCACCTCACGTTGCGCGATCGCTACAGGATAATCCGTGGTTGTACAAAGGTGATGCAGGTGTCATTGGAAAGCTCTATTATCGCCCTTTCAGGGATACATAATTGTATTACACTCTGGCTCTTTTTTATGCATGAAAAAGAGTATGGAATGAAGCTCGTTCAAGGTAAATATGCCCGCTTGTCAGGTAGTAGATGTTATAAACGGCCCCGCTCTTTGAGAGTTAAATAGACAATAATCGCTTTTGCAGGTCTGGCAAGTATACAGTAATATCTTTACGTCTCTCTTTGTGCACCATAGGTGAGTGATAACTAAGGTCGTTGACAAATTTTGTCTTCATCTTCTCCTTTGTATCTTCTGTCAGCTTTTGACGTCTTCCATCTTGGGCTTCGGGCAGCTGCTAGGTGGCTTACTATTACTTCAGTTGGTGCTGCTTCCAGCTACTAGGCTGACCTTGTAAAGCATCAGGTTGGTCTTGTAAAAGCACCACTTTAGAGAAACTGACCTTGTAAAGCATTAGGTTGGCCTCATTAAGCACCGCACCGGCTACTGTAAAACGTCAGCGTTGTAAATCATCGACGAGCTACTGGGAAGAGAGCTACCGAATAACTCCATCATAATTATATAATTTGGTGTTTTGGGAACCTTCTATTTCTTTTTTGGCTTTGTATTGAGGGTAGGACATGAATGGGGAGGGGGTTATATCCTTTTTACCTTGGGCTGGCTATCTAAGGTACGAGGCAATATTTCAAATAATGTGTGAGGCCAGATTAACTTAAGTATTACACATGCGGAATATGTAATCAGGAAAAATGCTGTAACCACGGTTGAATACTGCTGTTAGGTTAATATCCTCTTCAAACTAAATTATCAATGCAATGATTTATGTTTACCATAACGACCAACGATAAATATAACCGGCGGAAACAATTAATTATTATATGATTTTCTTGGTGCGGTCCAGCATTTGATTTACTCATAAATAAAAAATCATTAGGATTTATATACACATTTTAGCGCACTCATTAAAAGGAATATGCAAATAAGAATTGTTAACAAGTGTTTATTAGTTAATGAGTTATATAGTGTAGAAGCTAGGGAAAAGGATATCGAAAAAAAAAATGTTTTGATAATATTCTACACTTTAATATTTGTATTACTACGGGCCTTTTAAAGTGTCCAATTCACTAGATGGTACTTATATCGTACCTGATAGCGTGTTAAAAGTAATCGGGGTGCCAGCTGGTGGTTCAAGGTTTGAACCCACTGGACAAAAATACATGTAATCAAAGATGATATACTTTAATCAGCCGTCGGATAATTCCATTTATTACACGAATAAAGTTTGACTTACTTCAAACATAACAAGATGCAAACAGTAGTACGACTTAATACATGTGTCATAATTATACTAACATTGTACTTGTAGCTGCTTAGATTAATAGATCAAACGTTTAACGATGTAGCTTCAAGCATTCATGTTTTTTGTTATTTGTCTAAACATATTATGGTGTGGAACTTAACTTACAGTAAAACGAACGCTTTATATTAGGAACGTAAAGAGAGCAGGGTCCCGTGATTGTATTAAGAGACACGAACACCTCTTCAACAATTTTCTACCAGCATTTTTTCTGGGCTCTTTTGCATTGCTATCAACAGCTAGAATTTAGGTAGTCTAGAGTAGTTACTGATAGCTGATTTACCGTTTCACGATTTACTATTATAAGCTTTTGCTATATTTCTAGCTAGACGCCATGATACCCAAAGGGGATGGCCACGAATGAATCGCATCCATGTACCTCTGTCAGCTGGCACCCCAACTCCCATTCAACACCACTTTAATTTGTATACTTCTCAACTCCATCCTTCCACCACACTCTCGTTCTACCTCATCCTGTGCCCTTCCACCTCACTCTCATACTCTTTCTTAGTTATTCTCTAGGTCCCCATACGTTCTACATGACCGAAATATCTCATGGTATTCCTGTTTACACTCTCCAGCCCATCCACATTCACACCACACCACTCCTGTACTTCCTCATTAGTCTGTCTATCTCTCCATGTAATTCCAAACACACTTTTCATATAACTAATTTTCACCCCTCTAACTTTTGGTCTGTCCAACAACGTCCATGCCTCACTCCCGCATGTCAATATCGGGATTACCACACTATCATGCGATGATATACTTAATTCCATGTTGACTACCCTATTCCTTGTTACTAATGTCAGCGTTCCAACAACCCTCTTCCCCTTGTTGTACCCTCTCCTGCACTTCATCGTCTATACTCCCATCTTTACTCATCACTGCCCAAATACTTAAATGAGCTGACATACTGCATAACTTAATCATTCAACCTCACCTCACGCTCTGAGACTGCACCCCTTTCAAAGACCATAACCTCACTCTTCCCCACATTTACCTTCATTAAAATCCCCTTGTGTTTATCAGAACACACAATTTACAAGTGACTTTCTATTGACGAAGTTACTAAAATATACACTTACTTACTTTCTGGCTATCATAAATATTTTACAAGCTGACATTGATTATATATAAATATAATGGTAGCCAGAGTTCTGTATAACTTGTCATCAATAGGAATTGATTCAGAACTTGCTAGACATAATATATCACAATTACACAACAAATCACACAATTGTGTATCTCAGTACAATCACCCACCTGGTTGTACCCGAGACGTTGGACAAATGCCTCTAATAATGGATATACATTGCCCAGTTGGCTCAAATTGTTCCTTACCCCACTCTATGTTTACAGTACATTGTTTACCTGGCTGCGTGTGTTGAAGTATATATTTAGAATATTTTTATACACATTCAGGTCGAATAAGGTACTAGGACAAATCCCTAGTGTCTTTAAAGCTATCTGATGTGTATAATGAACAGTTTATATAATTATGATGCTGGGTAATGGAAGTTCTTGAACCGACTGTACCACCTCGCACCCGTTAAGAGTAATAGTCGTGCATTTACCAGTGTGTGTTATTGAAATTGATAGAAACACAGTCTGGCTCCAAGGTCTGCTGCTGTGAATACGTAACATTAATATCACAGTCCAATTAACTAGTATAATATTATAAGACAGATCATACAGCAGTCCTAGTTTTATATATGAAGACTATCAACAAATTGGTTGTGTTTGTTTACTATGATGTTTTCTATTCATTTAATTGTTTACCTACGTACCAATCAACTGTTTTGTATTATTTGCATGTAGTTCATATATATATATATATATATATATATATATATATATATATATATATATATATATATATATATATATATATATATATATACAGGGTGTTCCAGGAGGAAAGGGCATAACTTTGGGAAATGATAAATCAAGGTATTCTAAGCATAACATATACTACAACAAAAAATTCCAAATCTCGATCGCTAAAAAGATATTGAAGGCTTAATGTAGTGGCCTCCCCCGCATCACTATAATGGACTCTTCCATGTGAAATAGTTTCCAACTGGTCCAAAGTAAGCTAATATACCTATAATCATTTTGCAACTTACTGAATTACAGTATCTTTATAATGACATGGTCACATAATTGCAGAAAGATGGAGGTGCGGTAGGCACTATGACAGCTAGGCCAGCCTTATGGGGAAATATTGAAGAAAATACAATATTCAACATGCAATATCTTTATACTGGTTGATATTTGGAATATATCTTATAGAAGATTTTAGGCTTAGAATACCTTGTTCTATTATTTCCCAAAGTTATGCCATTTCCTTCTGGGACACCCTGTACATATATTTTTGATTTTTGCTTTTTCTATGTGATTGAGAGAGGCAAAAGGCAGAACTCCCTATAGAGAGTGCCTCCCCCATAGTTGAAAGAGTGACAGGGCCAAAATCAAGGGACGTTCGAGCCAAAATGCCTGGACACACAGAGTTTGAATAAATTTAAGTCATAGGAAGAGGGAAAGACTGATTCTGGGAGAGCTCCAGAGCTCAGCTGTTGAGTAGAAGAAAGTTTGAGAGTAACGTTTCACTCTTGGGTTGGAGATTTGCTCAGAGTAGGGGTGGGATTGAGTTGCAAGACGGGTACCATGTGCCCTTCGTAAAGGAGGTGGTATACACTGGGAAAGCTCTGAGGAACACTGATTATTATAGTAGCGGTAGAATAGCGAGAGAGATGCAACATTGCGGCGGAGAGAGAGAGATTGCAGAGAGTTGGTGAGTGGACGTCAGTTAACGATACGAAAGGCCTTCCTTTCAACTTTGTCTAGGAGAGCGGTGTGAGAGGAACCTCCCCACACATATGAACAATACTCAATACAAGGACGCACAGTATATATATACAGTATATATACGTGTATATATATATATATATATATATATATATATATATATATATATATATATATATATACTGTATATATATATATATATATATATATATATATATATATATATAATGTGTTAGTAAAGCCAGGTAATAAATTTTCTTTAATACATACGAGGTTGAAAGAAATGGCAATTTCTGCGTTGGAAATGTTATTATTAAAGGTTTCCAGGTCTCTGATGAATTTTCGCTGGGTGGCAGGAAGTAGATGAATGAGGTTAGCAAAATTCATGGTGGTACAGGGTTACATTAATGTACATGATACAGGATATACGACGCGTTTCACTGGACAACCAGCATTATCAAGTAAGGATAGAATGATATAAAAGGTAAACAGGAAGGGTATATATAGAGGGTGGTGGATCAGAGGAGGCAAAAATCAGGGGGCAAAAGTCTGCTATTGGTGGAGGGGTATTCTAGGAGTGTTAGAGAGAGATCCGCGTCACGCAGGCGCACTGGATGCGGGAAGGTGGTGGTCGGTTGGCGGGGTCGAAGCTGATTGGCTGCGTGTCGAGGGGCGTGGCCTAAGTTGCGTAGTACGTGTGGCGCCGGCAGAAGACGAAGCTATTAATAGCCATAATCTGATTGAAGAGCTTAACAATAAGGGAATTAATTATCTCTAAAAATGAAAAAAAACAAAAAAAAAAAACATATGAGGAGCACTTTATTACCGAAGTTTGGCGTATTCATAGTAGCTGTGACCTAAAGAAACTTATAACCTGGTGTTGCCCTTTACTGGAAAAATCCCGAAACCACAGAACTATCGCCGAGTTGACGCCTGGGACAGCATAAAATACATATGCACATGCACACACACACACACAAACACACAGTCAGTTAGCACAATGCCGTTACAATGTTGCTCTAATTGCCGTGGAAATAGCCATGATATAATAATTTGTGGCATCACAGTACGATAAATGCAATTGTAATTGAGCCCCATGAATATTACACTTGGAGATGTATGGTATTTGTATTATGTTCAGCATTATGTTGTGTATAGTCATGCTCAACAGTCGGGTTCTATATCCATAATATACATATTGGTTATCCCAGAATTATAATGGAAACTCGCCCATGACAAACATGGACAATTTAAATTCAGTGTTGTTAAACAAATATATTTTTCATAAAAAAACATAACGCATTTGAATTTATGAAGGTGGGATCCGACTATTGGGCGTTACTGAAGTAGGAATGATATTAAAGACAGAAGAATTTGAATGAAACAGATACAGACTGGAAAACCCATGTTATATAAATATAAAATGTGCATTGATATTACACAAAAAGTGACGAGTAGGTTCTCGGGTTTATTCAACTCCATGTCAACATATGATAACAATATGAAATGTCATGTGTATCAATGTTTCTGTTTCACACTGCATAACCTCAGTTTTATATTTTGGGGAAGATATTGAGTTCGTGAATTTGTATTTTTTGTAAGTACACTTGTACCTTTTGAAGTGTGTTTGTGTTTATTGTTTGACTGGCACGTCATGTAGACTTATTATGCATCACACTTTAATTGCTTTAATTTCATATTACATTATTGATATAATGATACAGTCAAGAAACGTTAAACCTCAGACCGAAATAACCGATACTGACAATACTAATGTATCGTCCACAAAAAAAAAAAACATGTACAATGGTAACCTGAAAATATCTGATGTTACCGCGATATCATAATGTAAGAATGTCCATACTGCTTACTACTGTAAGTTCGTTGGTCTATATTTTCATTCGTTATGCCATTGCTTTTTCATATAATTATGTTTGGCCTCGCTCAACTATCATAAGTATTTCTGCTTTTCACTCTGTATTCCCACACTCCATTATCGATCGTTTGGTTCAAGTATTTATAAAGGTCCACCCTGGCTCACTTTCCTTACTACTTCAATATATTCTGCATTGTATATATATATATATATATATATATATATATATTCTCTTTTAAACAGACGAGGTTAAAAGCAATAGCAGTTTCAGCATTCAGGATTTTATTGTTACAGCTTTCAATAGTTCTAACAATTTTCCTCTGGGGTTCAGAGATGAGGTACAACAGGTTAGCAAAATTCATGGTGGATCCAACGTTTCACAAGTAAACATCTTGCATCTTCAGGGAATGGAGAGGTAATGATTAGAATAGGGACCTGTGCCCCCCTCCCTTACCCTTCCGCGCTCAGCACACAACTGACAACACCAACCAATCACAGCCACCAACAACCAACCACCGATAAGATTTAGTGCCCGTCTCGCGAATAGACTGCCTTCCACCAATGAACAGCCACCCCTTACCCAGAGCTCCGCCCACCTCCCTATTCTTGATCCTCGAATTTTGTATAAATATGATGCCTTGTCCCTATTCTAATAATTACCTCTCCATTCCCTGAAGATGCAAGATGTTTACTTGTGAAACGTTGGATCCACCATGAATTTTGCTAACCTGTTGTACCTCATCTCTGAACCCCAGAGGAAAATTGTTAGAACTATTGAAAGTTGTAACCATAAAATCCTGAATGCTGAAACTGCTATTGCTTTTACCCTCGTCTGTTTAAAAGAGAATCTATTACCTGGCTATACTAACATATATATATCAGTGATGGGTTTGTTCTTGGGGACCCTCAAGTAACAGATGAAGAGGATACACAGGGTAGCAGCAAACAGCATGGTGCAGGATAAAAATGATGACCAGGTGGGGGGTCCACTACTTTATTTAGCAGTCAGACAAACGTTTCGACACTCGTGTGTCGTCTTCAGTGTTCTAGAAAACAATAATAAAACATATAGCAAATATTTAAACATAAAAACGCGAAAAGCGAGTATATTATAACTAAAAATGTAGCCTCAACATAGCTACACTGGGAAATATTTAATCACAATGGATATGTAGAGGGGCTGCCGAAAGGCAGTTATTAAGGGGGTGGTCTTTCTTTAAAAATATATAGAGACTATAATCCTAAGGTTACCGGTATTACAGGAGTCAAGAATGCTAAAATCTGTATAGCTTACAGCAAGGTTACAACCGTAGCAATGCTCTCTCACGGCTGAATGAGGAGGGTTACTGATGGGGAGGCCGGTTCTACTGGACTGACCCTTGTGCTCATCCATCCTTACTTTGAGAGCTCATATCGTGCTCCCAATGTAGCCATTTTTGCAAAATGGACTGGTAAATTTATAAACGATGGATGAGCGAAGTTCAGTGGGAAGTCTATCTTTGTAGTGAAACAGGGATCGAATCTTAAATTCATTCTTGTGAATAATTTTAAAATTGATATGATGGAAGAAATTAGGTAATTTGTTGTTCAGTAATCTTTCTATTTTTTCTGATACCTTTCCAAGAAAGGGTAAACTAATATAAAAATCCTCCTTTTTAGCAGTGAGCACAGGTAGTCTAGGTTGGTACAATTTATTTAGGAAATTCCTCAATTGCTTGTTGAAGAGGTCACTGGTGAAGCCATTATTAATAAAAAAGTCTCTAAGGAAGGATATCTCGCAGTGAAAAAGGCTGTATGTCGAAGTCAGGTGGTACGCCCTGTGAAGAAGGGTTTTAATTGCATTAATTTTGAATCTGAGTGGACAGTAGCTAAAGAAGCTAATACCGAGACCGGAAAAGGTGGGTTTTCTAAAGATTGAGATAAAAAGTATGTCATTAACTTTGGTAAGTAGAAGGTCGAGGAATGGCAAAGTGTTATTTACCTCGTTTTCGCTAGTTAATTTTATATTTTTGTGCTGTTTATTTAGGTAATTTAGAAACAAGGGGGTATGACTTTTATCTTTAAAGACCAGCAGGGTGTCGTCGACATATCTACGGTAGAGGATAGGTTTGAAAGTGGGAGGGCAGTTGTCTAGCCAGATTTGTTCCCAGTAACATAGGAAAACATTGTCTAAAGTACTGCCTAGTGGGGATCCCATCAGTTTGTTTATAGATTTGATTATTAAATATGAAATGGCAATCTTGTACGCATGCTGATAGGACGTTTTTGAAGAAGGATTGACTCATACCCATAAAAGTCTCAGATTGGTTGAACAAAAGTTTGACACAAAGGTTCAAAGTTTCAGTTAACCCGGGAGCTGCAGGGAGACTCTTAAGAGTTCCCCCGGCGGACTGCGGGGAGACTCTTAAGAGCAGAGCTTTTGAACGCGTACCAAAACCGGGCGTTTATAGCCAGGCGGCTGAAAATTGGTGTGGGTACTACATGTCAACTCTCGACACCACCCCGCCAAACGCTCGCCCCGCACTCGTGCAAGCACCACCGCGCCAGTAACCACGCACTAGTCATGGAGCCCACACGTCCCTCATGCTCGCTCCCTGATGACACAACCAGCCCTCCTTCTGGCGGTGTTAGCCGCCGTGGAAGGCAGAGGGTGGCTGCTAAAGACCCTACCTACCAGTACGACACGCCCTACAGCTCGGAGGACGAAACACCTGCACCCAAAGCACGAAAAACACGTGCAAGCACGAGAAAGGTACAGAGGTCATTGGTGTTTCGGGACACTGCCACCAGGCCACTGCAACAACCACTACCACCACCACTGCCACCACTGCCACCCCTGCCACCGGTACCAGCGACGCAGGAGGCCGCCCTAGGGCTGCAGAACCTGCGGGGGCAGGAAAAATTAAAGGCACGGGCGTAGGGAAGAGAACCCGTACGCCAGCCACAGTGCCCCTACCACCACCACCACCACCAGCCGCCCCTGGCCCTGCCGCCCCTGCCGCCCCTGCCACCTCTGCCCAAGGAACAGGGAAGGGGAAGGGGAAGGGGAAGGGGAAAGGGAGAGGGAAAGCGACTGCTGGCCCTGCTGCCCCTGCTGCCCCTGCTGCCCCTGTTGCCCCTGCCGCCCCTGCCGCCCATGCCCAAGGAACAGAGAGAAGGGCGACAGGCACCACCATCATCTTGCCATCAAGGCCACGCACCACTGCTGCCCCTGCCGCCGCCCCTGCTACCGCCTCTGCTGTCCCTGTCCATAAGACTCCCGCACGTGCAAAAGTGACCCGGAAAACTCTGACACCATCAAAGTATGCTGCCCTGCTGTTTGATGGTGATTCGCAGGACATTGGCAGCCAGGGTTTCGACGACGAAGCCCTAGCACGGGACCAAGGGTGGGGGGATTTGGGAGTGGACAGTGGGAGTGAGTCCGACGTCGGTGACGAGAATGAGGAAGGGCATCGTCTGTCAAGTGTAGAGGAGGGTGATGATGATGCAGTGCTGTATCGCGACCATGGAAGCGATATTTCAGACGATGAAGCAGACGCAGACGACATTCCGATCCCTGAGCTGCCTTCGTTCGATTGGTCTGACGGGGTCAATTTTGTACCTGACGTGCCCCAGTTCAATCCTGGGACGTCCGGAACAACTGACGACTGGCCCTGTGACGATCAAGCGAACGAAAGCGACTTCTTCCTCGCTTTTTTCGATATGGAGGTAATGACGTACATCGTTGCCCAAACAAACGCCTACTACAGGTGGGTGTTTGGCAGATTGGACGTCCTTTCTCTAAAAGCGAGAATACGAGGCTGGGTGGATACGACTGTGGAAGAATTTATGACGTTCTTTGCCTTGTTGTTCCTCATGCCTCTGATCAAGAAGCATGTGTTGCAACACTATTGGAAGCACGACCCTCTCATCGCCACCCCAACTTTCAATAAGTTCATGACTCGTGACAGATTTTTGTTGCTGCTAAGATTTATGCACTTTGCAGACAACGAAAATCCTAACAGGATTGACAGGATATGGAAATTTCGGGATGTGTTCACCATGTTGTTGGAGAGGTATAGGAAATACTTTTAACCCTTCCTCAATTTGGTGATTGATGAGTCGCTCGTGCTCTTCAAAGGACGTCTTGTTTTCAAGCAGTATATCCCCTTGAAAAGGCATAGGTTCGGAATCAAGCTCTTCGTTTTGTGTGACTGCGAAACTGGAATAGTGCTTGACATGATCGTGTACACAGGTACTGATATTGACATACCGAAAGCCGCTGCCAATGACCCCATGGGCATGTCAGGTGCCATCGTCAGGAAAATGTTGGCACCTTACCTGGGCAAAGGCCACATCATCTACACTGACAACTGGTATACTTCTCCTGCTCTCTGCCAGTTTCTTCATGACAACCAAATGGGGTCATGTGGGACTGTAAGAAAGACAAGAAAGTTTATGCCAAAGTTCACAGGTGATGTCATTCCTCTCACAGATGCCTCCTCCAGTGACACACCTTCAGAAGACGACCTGGCCCAGGAACACCGCGAGAGGCATGTGCGAAGAAGGCGACGAAAGGGGCAGAAATTCAAGCAGCTCGAGAAGTGTGGGAAACTGATAGCCCTGAAGTGGAAGGATAAGCGAGACGTCCACCTGCTTTCCACCATCCACACAGGTGCCCAGGTGGATTCTGGCAAAATCCACTACCGAACCAGGAAGACCATCTATAAGCCCGACATGGTAGTGGACTATACCAAGAACATGCGCATGGTGGACAAGTCTGACTGTCAGCTGTCAGGCGTTGAGTGTCTGAGGAAGACTGTGAAGTGGTATCACAAGATCTTCCTCCACCTAGTTGATATCACGATGCTGAACGCCTACAACTTGTGGTTGGTGAAAAAGGATATGGCCCCAAACCAGAAGCTGAAATTCCGGGAGTTCGTTTACAACGTCTCACACCAACTCCTGGAGAAGTATGGCACCACCACTCACAGACGTACGGCATGGCGTGGGGATCACGTTCCTGACCGCATCCACCTGGGTGTCGAAAGACACTACCCAATCAACACTGAGATGCTTGGCACTCGTCGCAGGCAGGCGCAGTGCACCGTCTGCAGCAGCAGTGTCAGGAAACCCCGTGTCACCAAAAGAGTCACCTCAATGTGCGCTGAGTGCAAAGTTCCACTCTGCCTGGGTGACTGCTTCAGGGACTACCACACCTTCAAGAATTATTGAGTGTCGCCCTGCCCTGCCCTGCCCTGGACTCGCCCCGTGCCCTGCCCTGGACTCGCCCCCTGCCCCGCCCTGTCCTGGACTCGCGCCCTACCTTACCTGACCTGACCTAATTGATCACGCTACCTCATAATGTAACATATATATTATATAATGTATAAGTTCCAAAGATGTCCCTGTGATATAGCTTTTACATTATATAATTGTATGTTTCATTATTTAGTTTATAAGTTTCAAAGATTTACATGTAATATGCCTTATTTTTTTAGTATATCAATATAGATGTCAATATAGATGTATATAGAACGGTCAGGCTATGGAGATCGTCAACTCTTTTAAGTATCTGGGCAGTGTGTTGAGTAAAGATGGGACTATGGATGAAGAGGTGCGGGAGAGGGTACAACAGGGGAAGAGGGTTGTAGGAACGCTAAAAGCAGTAACAAAAAATAGGGTGGTACAAAGGAGGAGTACAAAGGAAATCAAGCAACAACAGATCTAGTGACCCTTCTAGGTTGCTTGTCCTCCAAAACACTGAGGATCAAGTGTCCAAACAGTGGTTTAGAGTGGGTAAGGGAACATTGGAAAGGGAACTACTGCCCTGCCACTAACGTGGCAGGACTAGGAAGTTAGTAGGGGACAGAGATGGGTTAGTAACTGAGGGGAGGATAAAGTTATTCATTTACAAACGCAGTCAGTCGCGGGTTTGATGCGAGATATTTGTCTAGGCGGAATTTAAATGAATCCACGGTGCTGCAGTCTATAACGTCTCGGGGAAGCCCATTCCACAAGTTGACAACTCGATTGAAGAAGAAATTCTTAGATTCGTGCGAGTTAAAAGATTTACCAATAATTTTGCAACCGTTTCCCCGCGTGTAATTAGATTGGTCGATAGTGAAGTACTTACTACAGTTCATATTGTCGATGCCTTTGATGATTTTGAACACTTGAATTAAGTCGCCTCTTAATCTGCGCTGGGTTAAAGGAAATAGATTTAATTCTCTAAGACGCTCTTCGTATGGTTTGTTCTTTAGGCTAGGTATCATTTTGGTAACTCTACGTTGAACTCGTTCTAGCTTGTTTATATCTTTTTGGTAATAAGGGCACCAGGATTGAACGCAGTATTCCAGAAGAGGGCGGACTAAGGAATTGTAAAGGGTTAGGATAACTTCTTTGGATTTATGCTCAAATGACCTGCCTATAAAGCCAATTATTTGTTTGCCTTCTTAACAACTTCTGAACATTGTTGACTCGGTTTTAGGTTACTCGATATTGTTACTCCCAGATCAGTTTCTCTGTTTACATTCTTAAGCGGAGTGCCATTCATCGAATAGTTTGCTTTCTCATTTAGGTATCCGACATGTAGTACTTTACATTTATCCGCATTGAAACTCATTTGCCAAATTTGGGCCCAACATGACAATTTATCTAGATTGTGTTGCATATCGTCAACTTGTTCTTTTGAGAGTACGCTATTTGCAATTTTTGTATCGTCAGCAAATTTTGAGATTGTGCAGGTGAGACTCTCATCTATGTCGTTGATGTAAATTAGAAAGAGAATTGGTCCTAGTACCGATCCCTGGGGTACCCCGCTACTTACATTGGTCCATTTAGATGCCTTACCGTTTATGACTACCCTTTGCTTTCTGTTGCTGAGCCAATTTTCTATCCATTTCAACACACCGTCTTGTATTCCATGCGCTTTTAGTTTTAGCAGTAAACGTTTGTGGGGAACTTCGTCAAAGGCCTTTTGAAAATCAAGGTATATAATATCTACAGCTTTACTCTCATCGTAGAGGTTGAGGATATCGTGGAAGAAGTCTAAGAGGTTTGTTAAACAGGAACGTTTTTTACGAAAGCCGTGTTGAGTATCTTTAAGTATGTTATTTTCCTCCAAGTGATTTACGAGTCTGTCTCGTATGACCGTTTCTAGCATTTTACATACAACTGAGGTTAAGCTAATTGGACGATAGTTACTGGGTAGGGATTTGCTGCCTTTTTTGAATATCGGTGTTACGTTGGCTAGTATATCGGTGTTACGTTGGCTAGATATCGGTGTTACGTTGGCTAGATATCGGTGTTACGTTGGCTAGTGGTTAGTGGTCAGTATGGAAGTGAAGAAGTCCTTGCATGACAGTGTGGTAATCCCGACACTGACTTACGGAAGCGAAGCATGGACGTTGGTTGAGAGACTCAGACCAAGAGTGAGAGCAGTGGAAATGAATTACTTAAGGAGTGCGTGCGGAGTTACATGGAGGGATAGACAGACTAATGAGGAAGTAAGAAGGAGGTGTGGTGTGGAGGTAGATGTGCTGGAAAGTGTGAAAAGGAACAACTTGAGATGGTTCGGCCATATGGAACGTATGGAAAGCGAGAGAATGACTAAGAGGGTGTATGAGAGCGAGGTGGAGGGACAGAGGGGGAGAGGTAGACCGAATATGAGGTGGAAGGATGGAGTGAGGAAGTACATGAACGAAGGTGGTGCTGGTTGGGGGGAGGGGCGTCGACTGACTGGGGACAGAGGTGCATGGGGGCGGTTCGTTCGTGGCCACCCCTTCGGGGATCACGGCGTCAGGCAATAGATAGATAGATAGAGAATATAGATGTTTGTTATTATCCAAAGTAATGTGTATATAATTATTTTCTTACCTCAAATGAATTGTACAAAAATAAATATGTTTCAACAAATCCTGTCAAACCTACTAAGATAATAAAAAAAAACAAGGTCATGTCATTGTATTCTTACAATATGATATATTCTATGAATATTTCATATTGTTTGAATACAATGGCATGATCTTGTAAACAAATTTTGTTATCAAAAATGTTCTAGACAATATAAAACCTTCCCCATAACCCCCTACTGGATTCGATCACACAACCCTACCACACTTTGAGTTTTCCAGTCCGCGACCTTACCAACCATGCCACAGGAGCTCATACCAAATATCACTCAAAACTTCGTGTCTACAATCGAAATGACAATATACAAAAAAAAATGAATTATCCCACCAATTTACGTTTGTAAATTGATGGGATTATCAATTATATCATGCCAAGGTTTATAAAAGTTTGTCTCTGTCAAGAATTAGTAATTATATAACTTTATTCTGTCAAAAATTGCCCAAACACTCAGCAAAATTGCCCCTCTCAGTGCGACTCCACTCATTTTCACACGGTCAAGCGGTGACCCTTGCCGCTCCTTTATGCCACAGCTACACCAGCAACAGCAGCTCTGTCTGGGAACAAAATTTGAATAAATACAATAATGGATAAAATACTCTTCACAAATACATTTGTATTGTATAATATTGTAAATAAAAATGAATAATAATTGTGTGGGTGTCGAAAATTGCTCAACCAGCTTTCTTATGTCTCGCCTACGCGCGTATATTGGATTATACATAGTCATGACTGTCATACAAATAATTGCAGTAGGTCTCGAATATACATTTAGATTGCATATTACTTGGAAATAAATAAGTATACGTTTCTCTGGTGGCAATCTACCCTTTCGCAAGTGTAAGGAGACACCCGTCTATATTTAGCCCTTTATCACAAAAGGCAATCTGCCTGTGTTTACTGACCACCGTCGCTGGTGGTCTATAATATAGTACTTTATTTACAGTCAATGGCCTACATGTTTCTGTGGTACTTCACATGTGTCTAAAATGCAATTCTGAAGTCCATTTATACGTACGACAGACATACGCATGTCTCAGTTTCTATCTCTCTCTCTCTCTCTCTCTCTCTCTCTCTCTCTCTCTCCATTCCTGACTCATGTTATTGTAAAACTCTTGGTGGCAACAAACACCAGACACCTGGTAGACATAAGGTTCAAAATCCCAAGACATCAATACGCCTCGGGCGCCTCCACAATTGTCACACAGCTGGCTATCTATCTAGAGATCTGCCTGCCTTCCTTCTCTCCATGACTCACTCACTCACTCACTCACTCCCTCCCTGCTAGCCTCCCTCCTACCCAGCCACCCCCATCCACCCTTTCAGGCTTCCGTCTGCTAGAAACACATTCACAATTTGCGTAAATATCGCATCAATTGGGCTATATGCGGTATATTCCTTGTTATATGGGACGCCTACATACGTACACGTCTTTATTATAGCATGACAGTGCTCTAAATACAAGATTTACGTGATATTTATGGCGTAACACACCCTCTCCCCCTTTCATTCCCAGCACAACTCACTCACACCTTGGTTCACGCATAGAAACTCATTGATAATGTGCGTAAATATCGCATGAATTGGTCTATATGCGGTATATATTTTGATATATGGCACGTATACATACGTACAAGTCTGTATTATAGCATGACAGTGCTCTACGTACAAGATATAAGTGATATGTATGGCGTAAACCACACTCTCAGCTCATAAATTGCCGCCAAACCTCCAACACATCTTCATTCCCGCCTAAAAATTCTCTTATAATTCCCTTATATATTGCAATTTTTGGTCACTATGAGGCATATTCATTGTTATATGGGTGGCCTACACACATACACATACTCTACATAGCCTAAAAGGGCTCAAAAAAGGAGATATACGTGATAATACGCGGTAACCCACCCCCTCCTCCCTCTCCTTCTATCCCCTGGGCGCGTGAAAATTCGGCAGGGAAATCTCGCCGCTCGATGACAATCTAGCCGCGCGGTGCCATTCGCTCCACATTTTTCAACTACGGACCGTTCCCCCCCCCCAGACATTTTTTGGGGGGTCAAATATATATGGGCCGATGCACGCAAACATTCCCTACACGATGATGTACTTTTTATCGAAATTGGCAATAGGTCCCAAAATCATCATAGGTGCGCACAGTCTTACCCTGTAGAAAACCCCCTGTGCGCCGCGGAGAGGTTAAGGGGACGTTGGTGAATAAGGAGGTTATATCAAAGCTACATAGGTGTGACGAGGGAGGTAATTTGTAGTTTGAGAGGGAAGTGAACAATTCATATGAGTTCTTAAGGGTATAATCGTTCGTAGTGAACGCTGATAAAAGTTGGGAGCAAAATTTAGCAAGCTTATAAGAGGCAGTATTATATGCGGCAAGAATGGGTCGAAGAGGGACAGTGGTCTTATGGATCTTAGGGAGGCCATAAAGAAAAGCCAAGGATGAACCTGTAGGCTTCATAGCATTAGCTAATTCCTCCGAGACTGTATTTAAATTTACCATAGATTTAAGTAATCTATTTATTCGATCTTCGATTTTAAGGCTTAGTTTGAAAATATCAGTTTGTATCCTCTTCATCTCTCTCTCTATATATATATATATATATTTATATATATATATTTATATATTTGTTTTAAATAGGCACAAAATTGTTCAATTATCGTATTTTGATATTAGACCTGATCCTTACTCAACCCCTATTATCTCTATGCTCATTCCCTATGCCATTGTTTTGCTTGCACATTTCACGTTGATTATGATGCTGGTAATCTGCAACTAGCTAATGTTTCCTAGATGTATATTTAGTGATATCATACTAGAATTATAATATCACGTCGTTATACTTGAACATTTTCCAAGTAGGAAATCTGCTAGTAAATTAAACTAAGAATATACTGTATACTCGGCTTGTTCCACCATACAGTATGTTTGCATTCCAGGATCTGCGACTTTCACATGCACACACACACACATAGTTGCACACACTCTCTCACTCTCTCTCTTCCTCTCTATCTCGCTGTAGGTAATACGTGCAGAGTGGCCAGGCAACAGACCCCATTAGTAGGAAGGAACTCTGGACAGTTGAACACCATAACATTAGCAAAATATTAGAAAGACCACCTGAATAAAAACTAAAATTAGAGTCCGGCAAAATGGGATGCAAACAGTTGTAATACCCGAGAGAGAGAGAGATAGAAAGATAGATAGATAGATAGATAGAGAGACAGAGAGAGATATACAGAGAGATAGAGAGAGAGAGAGAGAGAGAGGAGGGGGGGGGGGAGGGGGGTTACGCTTCAGGTGAAGGTATTGAGGGATAAGCCTTTGCAACACACACATAGTCCTATATCCAAGCCAACCTCTGTATTAGTTACCTTGTTTGTATGTTTCTGATGTTGCTCCTTGATAATGTTCATTTCTAAATTACGCCTTTGACATTAAAAGATTAAATAAATACATTTTACTAAACTTCAAACAGGTTTTACTCCTATTAGCTCAATACATCAGGTAGGTTATTGCAAAATATGAAGGTTAAACAACTTATGGTGTTACGAAGCACAATATCAAACACCATATCCTTATCAATAAATTTCCCCTCTCACTTGTGTAACTCATTGTTGTATTTCTAGCCAGTTTATATTAACACCATAATATGATAAATATCCAGTTGGACTGTATATATTGTGCCACATTTGTTAATGTTTGTTCGTGATGTACCACGACGGTCTTTCAAGCCCAATATGCAACAATCATAAAGCACAACGTCTGCTCTTCAAAACAAATTTACACCCAGAACCACCTTTCTCTGAAATTAGCTTCCTCAAGATTAACATTCCACAATGTATCTTGAGAATGAATTAAGACCTTGCCTGAGGTGAAACATGAGGCAGTGACTACAAATGAACCATTTGGTAAACAAGGCCAGACTTGTTTATCATGATCAACACAGAGTTAGCAAGACGTTTAAGTTCACCAAGCGGTTAATCTAACACCAGACACGGCACTGGGTATTAACGCATCGTAATATAATCTATCTATCTATCTATTGCCTGACGCCGTAATCCTCGAAGGGGTGGCCACGAACGAAACGCCCCCATGCAGTCGACGCTCCTCCTCCAAACCAGCATATATTCCCAAATATATTCTTCAGATATTATACTGTATATATATATATATATATATATATATTTCTTGATGCATCAAGTCACTACAAATATTACAACGTATTCTTGTATATACAGTACATATATTGAACAATTATCTTATTTCAAAACATAAATATTACGAAATTGCCTTTCGTAAAGGAAACTAGTACTGTGATTTACAAGAAAGGCGATATTTCCGAAACGATGTGTTGAGGAGAAAATACCGAGAATATCTCTAAACGGAAAAAAAGTGTGGTGATAAACAGACAATAGATGTTAACATAAGCTTAAGGCGGGAAGAGGTTGAAGATGAAGCATGCGTACCAATATTCTCGGGATTTAGCACCTTACACACACACACACATACATATACATACGTACTATTGTGGACATAAGTCCTGCTACACCTGCCCAGCAGAGAATCGCGAATTGTGTTGGTAACATTGATACACTCCCTCCAACCCCCACTCTACCACCCTCTCTCAGCCAAACCCTCCCTTCTTCTTTCTTTCCTGTTTCACGTCTGTAAGCCCCTCCTCCTGCATTGTTTCCACCACTGTGACTTTAACCAAGGCCATGCCTATAACCATAGGAGGATACATATCACGATAACCTCTCTCTCCTTCTTTTCTCTCATTTATCACTCTTATCATCGTATCTATGTATTTTTATGCATGCTTTCCAAATCTTCTTCCTAACATTAAATAACCTATCGTTAAAATAGCAATAGGTTACCTAGTTCATGTTCATATTTGCCAATTATTATAAACCTAGCTCAATATACAGTTGTATGATCCATTCGAATATGTAAGTATATTAACAATATAATGTTATCTAAGGCAGATACAATTGAGACTTGAATATACTTTTACATTTTCATATTTCAATTAAGTTATGATTAATTAAGCCCATATATCCCAATATCTGGAGTAAGCATGTATTTTACTGTTAAAGTATATATACTGTACAATACTATTAAAACAGATCATTGACCTACACATATAATGGGTACCTTGATTCAATGCATTGAATATTAAAGTTAAAAATATATGGTTATGTGTCTTCTCAATACAGTATTCGCCTGTCAACCCACCTCCCCTCCCCTCCCCTCCCCCTAGCTCACACTAATCTATTCATATTTCGCAACTAGTCAACGCAAACACACGACCACACACATTAATGTAACATTACATTACACATAGTTGCATGTTATTTTCTTACTTGAGATTTGGCGCCTTTCAACTGCCTCAGCAAGCGCTGCTCCCTCCGAGATTAACCCCTTCCGTACCAGGGTTCCGTTTATTTTTTATTTAGCTATATTTATGCAACTGTACGCAGTTAATGAAGGATCTGTGGTATTAAGAAGGGTTAATAGAAATGGTATACAGATGTTTAACTGTTACACTTCCTTCTTTTACTGAATAACAATGTTAATACATAACTATATTCCATTCACTGGAGAGGGTGAGATTAAAGTGTTGGGCGAGGCCACCTGTAGGTGGTGAAGGGAGCACTACGGTTCTCCCTCCTTCCAATAGTCCAGTAAATCTAGCAATCATTTAACTGGACCTAGAACAAATTGCAATAGAAGGTTTTTTGGCTTTAACTTGTTTATTAGGTCCCTCTGATGAACATATAAAAAGTCTCCAACGTTTGGACACTGGGAAAGTGGTTAATTTGCATAAATTCAAGATGGCCGCCGTCCAAAGCTTCAATTTACAGATAACTTTTTTTTGGTTGCTCCTAGACCCTATAAATGTATTACAAACAACGTTTTTTGGCTTTAACTTGTTTATTAGGTCCCTCTGATGAACATATAAAAAGTCTCCAACTTTTGGACACCTGGAAAGTGGTTAATTTACAGCCGAAAAACCTTACAGACAGGCTGAACTGTCTCTTTCACAAGGGGTGACACAGGCACTTTGTGCTTGTATGGGTTTTTTGACCTGTTGTCCCTCTTTTTTATAAAAAAAAAAAAAAAAAAAACATGACGTAGTATGACGTCATTCAGAGCCAATTATGTAATTCATGATAGGAGTTCGTATTCACTTGGATCATCGGTGCTTGCATCAAAGTTGCTATTTTGACAGAGTCCTTTACATTGACCACATGCACTGGAACATTCAAGCTCATTCCGTTTGCAACTACAGCGTTGAGTGTCACAGTTGCCCTTACACTGACATCTGACCAATTTCAGTAGTGAATCAGGAGCCACTGGCGAATCCATCGTCTTCGGTTCAAGCTGTCCCTTCCGCAGACACCAGCCCCATTTCTCGGGGTCCACACAGTTCCCCATCCATTCCTGGACCTGACAATAAACTCTGAACGAGTGGTATTTGGCTGCATCGGTTGTTGGGGGAAGGCTGTGAACTTCAACGGTAGTTGAACTTTTTGCCACCTTGTTGCAAAACTTTGTCTTTCGCAGTCCGTCAAGGGTGTCATTTCCTTTTCCCCCGTACAAATAAACCAAGGCCTTTTCACCAGCTGATGATATCGCGTCTTTACTTCCACTTTGGCAACAGAATGCTTCTATACATTTCAAGAAACCGTTGTCTTCCCTCACTTTCCTCAAGGCAGCCCCTTTACCAATACCATACAGTTGTGAGGTTGTGTCACATCCACAGAGTGCATGGACAACTGGCAGGACACGACAGATGCTTTCACCGAGAGCTTCTGCTACTGAGTTAATATGCCAACATTTCCCACCTTCCTTGCTCGACTTGAAGTACAAATCATTCATCCCTCGTTCCGCATAATGACACAACAGCACCAACAAGTCTGTGTCCTCACCTATCACATATGTCACGGTTTCCCTTGCATGCTCAATTCCCTTCTTCGCAATCATGACATCTGCATCTGCTGGCGCATTGACACAGTCAATTCCATTTGCCTTGAATGTTTCACACAATAAGTCAATGAAGTTTTGCTTATTGTCCGAGTTTGACAAGAAGTTTTCCTTTTTTGACCGAAGGGGCATGGTTGGAGTGAACATCACCTTTTGACCAAAGACTCCTTTTGATCGTCGATTGTGTGTCATGTCCTTGGTAGTAGGTCCTGATTTATAACCGTCGAGTACAACCACCGGGTTGAGAAAGTTTTTGGAAACATGCTTCATGTACATGCTTGCAATGTCCTCAAATGTGTCACCCTTCTTCCATGGAATCCTTTGCAATAAGGAACCACCATCCAGAACATGGGTCACAGTCCTTTCTTCCTCAAATGATTCCAATGACGACTTGGGAACAACAGCAGCTATCTCATCTCCTAGCTGTGGTTTATTGGCTTCCCTGAGCCTCCCCCACTTATCGAACAGAGCAGTAGGGTAGCTAGACAACTCATACGCAAAGACCTCTTCAACACCTAAGTCCCTGTTATTAGCAAAGATGAGGAGCCTCTGGAAAAGGAGCTGTGGGTCGATTGGTACTTTTTCAGCACTGATTGTAACCTTTGCACCCAACGACTCAACTTGATCTTTCTTCCTAAATGAAAAGTCAAAAGCATTGCTACCTTCCATCTTCTGCACAATGTTCATACCAACCTCATACAGTAAATGAGGATTGGCCGAGGCTGGTCCTGTCACACCGTTGGCAATATTCCTGAGTTCATTTGATTCTTGAAATGGATCATAATCCTTGAAGAATGCGAGAACCTTCTCTGTGTCCTTCCTATCTCGTTCACACGCCTTGCTTCAGTCATTTCTTTGTGCTGCTCAGAGGTGTGGAAATGCTTCCCTGTCAGTTCTTGCATAACTTCACTCACCTCAGCGCAGGCTGGCATAGCAAGTAACCAGCGCAGGCGTTGCGTTTCCTCCATGCCCCTACCACGTGTCAATCCACCATTCGTTTTCAAAGAGCGCATCAAAACCTGCTCTATAACCAAGTCGCTTGGCAGTCCTGCCCACAGCCGATCACTTCGGCGGATCACAAATAGACCGGAGTTCAATTGACAGAACATGTCTGGGTTGAGCTGCTCAAGTTCAATCATGTCTTGAATGTACACATGGGCTGACTTGGCATAATTGTTATGACCACACGCTGCAAAGTACGGCAACATCTCCTGGAGTGTTCCGAGGTACAGTAGGAAATCGCCCATTCTCAGTGCCCTCAGGAAGTGACGCAGCAGGTCAATCATGTCCATGTATTGAATCCATAGCTTTCCCATCTTATGCTCTGCTAAGGAGCTCTTCTCAGCTTTAAGTTTTTCAGAAATTCTGTTGAAAACGTCTTTACTGCAGACTTCATCCGGTGAAACGTCTTCACGCAACAGCTTATCCAAAAGATCTGCAGCCTCCTGGAAGTCCTTGCATGCGTCACTTTCCTCATCTACCATTGAGAGGTTGACACCGTATGCCCTGCCTAACCCAATCGAACTCAAGGCTGTGTCAACCAAGAAGTGGCCTCTGATTGCTCGTGCATAGGCTTTCCCACTCAGCATTTGGGTCACAGCATTTTCAGCGTATATAAGTTCCAAAACCTCCTTAAGCCCAGATGCTTCCATAACATGGCCCATGCATCCCAAAAAGCTCATCACAGAGTGAAAGCCACCAAGGTTCAAAACAATGGGTTTCAGTTCGCTTCCTTCCTTCTCATGAACAATGATCGTCTTCGCTTTCCAATAAAGCGGTTGGTCGAATGTCAGCCTTGGCGTCGTTCCCTGGCGATGGCTTTCCGCAGCAACGAAGTGAAGTGTTGAGTAAATACAACTCATGTCCGTAGGGTCCATGTCAATCATGGGCAAGAAATGGACGGATGATTTCCCTGGGTGTGGTCCATGGCACACACTCTGCATTAAGCCGGACCAGCCTGGTCGTTTTGGTCGAAGCAACCATGACGTTTTCCACAGTATGTCCAGATTTTCAAGCTTGTCAGATGCTGAAATGGGGTCAAGCTTTCTAAATTCGAGAGGCCCACCCTTCTTGCGAACACTGCGGTAGTATTTGATTTCAATTTGAGCTGCCGTGAAGTTGTTTTCAGGTGACTGCAATCTTGGTATTGATGTTGTGTCTCTTACTTCAGGGGTGACAGCAACAATTATACCCATACCATGGTATGTTCCTCGCCCATCAAGCGTACGCAAGTTGTGATCAACATTGTCTGCAACGAACTGTCCAAACCTGCCTGCAGTGGATATGTTGGTGCCCCTGAAATTGGCAGCACACTTCGAAAACCTCAAAACTTCTGCGTAAGGCAGACAGAAGCCGTGGTTGTGTAAACTGTCCACAAGAAAGCGGGAACCAAAGTGCTGGTGCATTTGAACCGCCAATCCATACTGAATGGGTGCTACAATGGCCCTTGGTCTGGTAAGTTGCACGATACTTTGTCCAATTGATGCAACTTCAAGATCACATGACTTGCCACTGAACGTCTCTTGCAGCAATATACGAAGGGACTGCGGAACGTACGCCACATTCTTTTCCAGCGACCGGAGTTCAGAAGGATCTGGATAGAAATCTCTACAAGTATCAATGTTCTTTATATCTGCTTTGATCAACCGTGCCGCAACCCTGACTATCTTTCTTTGTTCTGCTTCCTCATCATCAGTCTGTGGTGAGTCTTTGAATTGTTGCAAAATCTTTGCAGCACTTTCTTTGACAGTTACAACATCGCTGCGTCCATGCACGTTACTAATAACCAGTTCATCCCCAAAATATGAAATAAGTTTCTGTTTCATGTATTTTACACTATACGCTTCAACATCAGGGCACAACTGGGACATTCTATCAACGAGATCAACTACTGTAGTCTGTTCATCATCATTGCCACTGACTAGGTCCTCGATTGCGAGTAGAAATGCTTCCTCTCGTGAGGCATCTACTTTGCGACCCTTGCGAGGAGGTTCACTGTCTGCGGAATCACGATATTTGGAGGGGATCTGCCTATGTGTCTGGAAATTTGAGCTGCACTGCTTGTGATATATTGCGTCAGCTGCTGGAAGATCGCGTGCAAAGTTAATTCGGCCTCTAACAGTGTCAGCCCACTCATCAGCCCTGGCATCACATGCAGAAAGTATTGTCCTTTGAAAGTTGAAGGTGCGTACTGGATACACTTCTTCTGAATCATGCTTTGTGTCCAAATAGATTTTTGTACCACAAAAAAAGCAGTTCTCTGTAAAACAAAAGTCTGGTGTCTGAGAACGAAGAGCAGGTTTTTCAGGACGTTTCTTCTGCTTCCCAGGAATTCTATTTGGCTTCGTATTGACATGCTTCTTTCGGCAATCAATGTGCACCGTTTGGCCCTCGGACACGGTAATTGATGGCGTTCCACGTTCAGTACTGGCCTTGTTGATAGTATCTGCTCCCTTCGCCCTCAGCTTGACTGTTTCTCCTTCGTCTAACGTGTTTGAGCAAATGCCGTAGGGATTATGCACCACCTCTTCTTCCATGGCTTCGGTAGATGTCGCACCAATCTGTTGAAACAAGAAAGAAGATGATGGGATTAGTATAGGCCTAGGCAAAATGTAATAGACAATAATGTGCAGTAAAGGTAGGGCTTGACCTAGAACAAATTGCAATAGAAGGTTTTTTGGCTGTAAGGTTTTTTGGCTGTAAATTAACCACTTTCCAGGTGTCCAAAAGTTGGAGACTTTTTATATGTTCATCAGAGGGACCTAATAAACAAGTTAAAGCCAAAAAACGTTGTTTGTAATACATTTATAGGGTCTAGGAGCAACCAGAAAAAAGTTATCTGTAAATTGAAGCTTTGGACGGCGGCCATCTTGAATTTATGCAAATTAACCACTTTCCCGGTGTCCAAAAGTTGGAGACTTTTTATATGTTCATCAGAGGGACCTAATAGACAAGTTAAAGCCAAAAAACCTTCTATTGCAATTTGTTCTAAGTCCAGCCCTACTTTGACTGGTCTACAAGTGGATAGATGGACCCACGAGAGTGGGTCTGGTTCTTCTTGTCCCTTCGATTAACATAAACAAATACAGAAGTGCAGTTCAGTCATAATATTGGATTGCATATATGTAAATTTACACCAAATTAATTTTGACTCTGTTTCATCATAACGTTGAGGCAAAATTTCCATTACATGGTATGAAATTTGGGTATGTTAAATATGGCAGTTGACACAAATTATTAAGGCGAGCATAAGGCGGTGGAAATGTGTTAGACAAAACGAAATATAATTCCTTAAACATGACAAATTTATTGAAATAATATTTATATATCTATATTAATCACGTGTGAAGTAGCTTAAGGGATATTCCGTTGCAGATGAATTTTTATATCATAGAGCAGAGGACCTTTGTGAATCTTAGCTAGGCCATAAATAGAGACAATTTAGTAACCCTTTTGGTACCGGGGACATCTCATATACATTTCACTATGGCTATATTCAGCCTATTATATGTAGATAAGAAAGGGGCTGTGGTAGCTAAGGTGTTATTTGCGATAGTATGTAGTATTTCAAATAGTAGACGCCCTTCTTTAGCTTAATACAATCGTCTAATATTTGCCACAATACTAGTATGATGAAAACAATATCACCGGTACTGAATGAGTTAAACCTCATAATCGTAGCGTTAATTGGATGGGGAGATTCCTGCCCATACCATTATAATAAAACACCAACCAAAGAAATTAATACAAAAACCAACAACCTAATGATTCATGAAGTAGGATATAAATGTAATGTAATTAAATACTGAAAAAAAGATGGAATTGACCTAATGCAAATAAGATTATTGTTGTCCCTTTATCACTTTAATATGTAATGTCCAATTATGTAATAGAAGTTTCAACATAATTCCTATTGGCTCAAACAGATCATACAATAAAATATTGAATTATTACTTATTGTAATGATAATAAAAATAGGCTGTCCTCCAAAGAAATTATATTTACACTGGAGTGGTAGAGGTATTGTTAAAAACACAGAGGAAATGTTTTGCGTTTGATTATCGTCTTGTCCAACAATAAGATTACCGGTAAAGTTTTTGGTTTCCTATGCAACACGTCATTAACCTGAGAGCACTATTGATATAGCCTTATTTATATACGGTGGCATTTATTTGTAAACTTGTTTTTTCCTAAATATTATTATATTTGTTTGTAGCTATTAGCTGTATACACCATCAATTTGCTGAATATATTTCTCATTCAAATATTATTAATTAATTAATATAGATAGATATATACACAATTTTCACGTGTTCGTATATAGCTTATACGCGAAGAGTGTCCATGTAGGGCCGAACCTGTTCTATACCAGGATAACAAATAAAAATAAAAGAACAAGAAAATATATAAAATATATAAATTAACTTCTTCGCTCTGGGCTTTATTTACAGTACTTAAGAGGGAAAATACGTTTTAGAGTCCTAAACCCAAGTGTTTGTTGTGGTTTCACCATATTGTATACTAAGTTCCCCAGGCAGTTTGTTTCAAAATGTATCATTATAATAATATGTTGCAGTGTAGATATTGTGTATTTGAGTTATAGGTTATTTGTTATCAAATTATGGATGTGCACTTCATTAAAACACATAATTGCAAGTAATGTATGAACAATTACAACCGAAACAATGTTACCTAACCTTGTGTCACCATTATAACTGATGGGGGTGATGGCGTGAGTGAAAACAAATGTGTGTGTGAAATGGTAGTAAATGAAGGAATATAAAGATGACCCAGATTCTACTTGTCAATTTATTATAAGTATTTGTGTCTGTAACTATCATAATAATACATTTGATAGCTTATCCTGCATCATTTAAGCTACTTCAATCGTGATTAATATATATATAGAAATATTTCTATAATTTAATCACTGGTAACAAATTATAGTTTACATCCCAAAGTTTCATCTTACGCTGTATAACATCGTCTAAAAAGGGCCACCATACACTTTCAAAATGCATCATGAATCTCAAGGGGTAAATGGTGTTGCAAGGAAAACCAAAGAATATCCTCCTCCTGTCGGAGGCAATATTCAAACTCGAAACATTTTAGCTCTGTGTTGAACTCTTATAACCTCTACCACACATGTACACATTTAAATAGGCAGTGACGGCATTTCTTCCCTTGCTTGTGTTTACTGTATGATATCTACGTTATAGATGTGTTCTATGTGATATTTTATACCTCTTAAGGTTTGGATTTAACTGATAAAATTAGCATTATAATCCTAATTACTATGACTTATCTAGTTTAATGAACAAATCTGGAATAATAAAGATAAGTTTAATCAATTCAAATAATAATGTGATAATCTAGAGTGATATCCAAACATTAAGAGCAATAAACTATTACAGGGAACACATTAATAACGCAGATATAAAACCGTAAACACAAGCAAGATATGAAATGCTGTCGCTGCCTATGTTTTTATTATTGTGAGTAATAAGTGAAGCAGGGCCTGTGATTAGCTCTAAGCCACGTGGGCCAAGTCAGTCAGTATTAGCTCTAAGCCGCGTGGGCCAAGTCAGTCAGTATTAGCTCTAAGCCACGTGGGCCAAGTCAGTTAGTATTAGCTCTAAGCCGCGTGGGCCAAGTCAGTTAGTATTAGCTCTAAGCCGCGTGGGCCAAGTCAGTTAGTATTAGCTCTAAGCCGCGTGGGCCAAGTCAGTTAGTATTCATCTCTTGCTTACTTGTTTGGGTTTATCACATCTTTATTTCGGTTGTGTATACTGTATGCTATACTGTATATGTGATAAATGTGTATTAATGTAATATATCGTGACTCTAAATATTTGGATATCACTTTATATTGTTAAGTAATCATTAACATTATTAAACCGTGTCAAGTATAATGCATGAATATAAAATAATAAAGATAATACTACAGAAATTACCAGTTCTGCGACTCTTCTGGGCCAGTGAGCTACGGTATTGATAATATGGGAAATCATGAACGTCGATATACACACCAACTAGGAGCTAGATATATGGTTCGAGTGAATGGATAATAGCTACATTTATAAGTTTGTATTCAATTAAGGAAGGAAATGTAACAATTAAAAGGCTTCATATTAGCTCAATTAATTCTTCTAAATACCACAGATCCTTGCTTATCTGCCCAACATTGTGTAAATATAGCCGTAATAAAACAAAACACAACCCCGATAAGGAAGGGGATAATCTCGGAGGGAGCCGTGTTCGTTGAGACAGTTGAAAGACACCAAATCTCCTCAAGTAAGAAAATAACATGCACATGTGTGTAATGTAATGTCACATTAATGTGTGTGGCCGTGTGTTTGAGTTGACTAGTTACGAAATATGAATAGATTAGTGTGAGCTACCGTAGTTAAGGGGGAGGTGAGTTGACAGGCGAGTATTGAATACACACGTAACCATATATTTATAACTTTTAATATTCAAATACTTTAATATTGGAACCCATTTTATGTGTGTCAATTTTTTCATTCAATAATATATAAACTTTGACAGTGAAATACATGCTTACTCCGAACAGTGGGCTATACGGGCTTAGATAGTTATAACTGAATTGAAATATGATAATGCAAAAATAAATTAAAGGTTCAGTTGTATTTGACTTAAATAACTTATATTGTTAAATTAATAAACTTCCATGTTCGAATAGATTATCAAACTTTATATTGTGCTAGGTTTGTATAAAATGGCAAATATACAATACATATAAAGTATGTAACGATATGATATATAATATACAATACATATAAAGTATGTAACGATATGATATATAATATACAATACATATAAAGTATGTAACGATATGATATATAATTTTAGGAAGAAGATTTGGAAAGCATTCATAAACATATAATGATTTGATGAGAGAGGGAGAAATAATGAACGGCTTATAGACGTGATCAAGAAGGAAAGAAGTAGAAGGGGAAGGGAGGGCCTGGCTAAGAGAGGGTGGTATAGTGGGGATGGAGTGGGGGGACTGTGGGGTATCAAAGGAGTACAAAGGAGTACAAAGGAGTACAAAGAAAATCAAGCAACAACAGATCTAGTGACTCTTCTAGGTTGCTTGTCCTCCAAAACACTGAGGATCAAGTGTCCAAACAGTGGTTTAGAGTGGGTAAGGGAACATTGGAAAGGGAATTACTGCCTTGGAACTAATGTCCGTGGCAGGATTAGGAAGTTAGTAGGGGACAGATGGGTTAGTAACTGAGGGGGGGATAAAATAAAGTTATTCATTTACAAACGCAGTCAGTCGCGGGTTTGATGCGAGATATTTGTCTAGGCGGAGTTTAAATTAATCAACGGTGATGCAGTCTATAACGTTTCGGGGAAGCCCATTCCACAAGTTGACAACTCGATTGAAGAAGAAATTCTTAGATTCGTGTGAGTTAAAAGATTTACCAATAATTTTGCAACCGTTTCCCCGCGTGTAATTAGATTGGTCGATAGTGAAGTACTTACTACAGTTCATATTGTCGATGCCTTTGATGATTTTGAACACTTGAATTAAGTCACCTCTTAATCTGCGCTGGGTTAAAGGAAATAGATTTAATTCTCTAAGACGCTCTTCTTATGGTTTGTTCTTTAGGTTAGGTATCATTTTGGTAACTCTACGTTGAACTCGTTCTAGCTTGTTTATATCTTTTTGGTAATAAGGGCACCAGGATTGAACGCAGTATTCCAGAAGAGTGCGGACTAAGGAATTGTAAAGGGTTAGGATAACTTCTTTGGATTTATGCTCAAATGACCTGCCTATAAAGCCAATTATTTTGTTTGCCTTCTTAACAACTTCTGAACATTGTTGACTCGGTTTTAGGTTACTCGATATTGTTACTCCCAGATCGGTTTCTCTGTTTACATTCTTAAGCTGAGTGCCATTCATCGAATAGTTTGCTTTCTCATTTAGGTATCCGATATGTAGTACTTTACATTTATCCGCATTGAAACTCATTTGCCAAATTTGGGCCCAACATGACAATTTATCTAGATTGTGTTGCATATCGTCAACTTGTTCTTTTGAGAGTACGCTATTTGCAATTTTTGTATCGTCAGCAAATTTTGAGATTGTACAGGTGAGACCCTCATCTATGTCGTTGATGTAAATTAGAAAGAGAATTGGTCCTAGAACCGATCCCTGGGGTACCCCGCTACTTACATTGGTCCATTTAGATGCCTTACCGTTTATGACTACTCTTTGCTTTCTGTCGCTGAGCCAATTTTCTATCCATTTCAACACACCGTCTTGTATTCCATGCGCTTTTAGTTTTAGCAGTAAACGTTTGTGGGGAACTTTGTCAAAGGCCTTTTGAAAATCAAGGTATATAATATCTACAGCTTTACTCTCATCGTAGAGGTTGAGGATATCGTGGAAGAAGTCTAAGAGGTTTGTTAAACAGGAACGTTTTTTACGAAAGCCGTGTTGAGTATCTTTAAGTATGTTATTTTCCTCTAAGTGATTTACGAGTCTGTCTCGTATGACCGTTTCTAGCATTTTACATACAACTGAGGTTAAGCTAATTGGACGATAGTTACTGGGTAGGGATTTGCTGCCTTTTTTGAATATCGGTGTTACGTTGGCTAGCTTCCACTGATCGGGCATAGTTCCAGACTGCAAGGATTTATTGAATAGTAATGTCAGTGGTTTAGAGAGCTCATCCTTAGCTTCCTTTAGAACTCTAGGCGAGATTGTATCAGGTCCAGGCGTTTTATTTACCTTGAGTTTATCTAAACAATTCAATACTTCTAAATGTTATCAATGTTACCAACACAATTATCGGATCCCTTTCAGGCAGGTGTAGCAGGACTTATGTCCACAATAGTACATACACAAACAGACACACACATACTACAACTTCTCTTTCCTCTATTATGATATAAATAGTTATTGTGGTATCCAGCAAAATCGTAAATATTTAGCGAAATATAAAGGCCATTCTAATGACAGCGTAATGAAACTGACGTGTCATTACATTAAATCAGTAAACTTGATTATTCTATTCGCTCATACTGGGTTTATTACCACTTTATATGACTGGCCATACATATCGATGTATCTAATACTGCGTGTGTATGTATTTGTTTTCCTTTTATCTCTCTCTTTTTCTCTCGCTACTGGTCGTAAAGTATATATTCACTAAATTCCTGTGAGGTTTCTTCTTTAGTACTACAAGTAAAACAAACGCTATTATTATTATTATTATTATTATTATTTGTTTAATGTTTACAAGCTTCATTAATGTAAATTACCATTAACCTATTATTTATTATATATAAAAAGGCAAATACCGGTATATTTGCAACAAAATACATGTTTTTATATATTTTAAATGTTGGTAAATGTTAAAATGCATTGCCTTTTTACTTGGTGGTAGTTTGTTGTATCATGACAATAGAAACACAAAATATCTTCAATTGTTTGATTTTCGTAAATAGATTGTCCAATTCCTATTTCAATATTTAAGATTAGCTATGATTTTAAAGATCGAATATTTGTTAGATATTGTTTGTCATGCATAATCAAGTTACTGGTGATATAGGACTCTCTCGCTTAACTTTCCCTAATATAATATAATATAATATTAATGCAAGATATTCTTACAACAATGTGAAAAGGGTAAATATGAAGAATATATGCAATACACCAATATATATATATATATATATATATATATATATAGAATCACACTAATTCTGTACGTTTGTATGAGAAATCAATTATTCATCTAACCGATATGATGGATTTTCCCCCACAAATCTACGTGTTACATGTATATCAATTATGCAGAACGGTGTGATGAATTACATCAAATTATACTGATCTGGCAATAATATACATGCTTCAACTAACAAACTCTAACTATAAGTGTAGAGCGAGTCTAACCTCTCTAAGTCTGTTCAACCTGATGATGATTCAGGAGAAACACTGTTACACTTCCAGAATTACAGTGTGTGGTAATTCATCCCTATATAACTAAACACTACCCTTTAGAAATTAGTATATTTGCTCTTATTATCCTTCCTGGGAAATCCTTTGCATAATATTTCTTTGTACATCGTATACAGGTCACTATCCAAATTTTTGCACATCGAAAAGTACATAAATTACTGTCCTGTTTGTTCACCCTTTAAACTCTGATAAAGGATAACACCAAGCGTAAATAAAGCCAACACAACCAAACACAACATAAACACTATAACCATCAAACCTGTCAACTCCTCATTTGCTCTGCTGAATATACTGTATATATCTGATCCAGTAAAATATACACATAACACAATTGTAAATGCAACCCTGTCACTAACCTTAAAAAAAAAAAAAAAAAAAAAGAAAAAAAAAAAAAACAAAAAAAAAAAAGTAGTACGGACATTTGGCAGCAGCAGGTATAACCAATATCCTCCATCCTCTCCTCAGTTATCCGATTATTCACTCGATCTTCATTATTACACAGTTATTTTTCAGTATTCATAAATCAACCAGGACGCAAACAATATTGATCACACAACAAATTATAATTAAGGCAATTATGAGAAATAATCGATATTATATCATCAACTCAATGTTATATATATATATATATATATTATAATATGAATCATAGTGTGTTATATGAGTCTTAGTAATATGTTCCTAATATAAACAAAAGTAAGTGGAGATACTTAATATATACACTAGTAATGTTGCAACCTATCATGTCTATAGTGGACATATTTTGCCCAGCCAAAGCTGTCTTACCAGTATTTACTGGCTGCTCTTTTTAAAGTGTCCTATATAAATCAATTGCCTGGATGGCTGGCTTGGAATCAGAAACAAATGTCATGAGGAGAATCCTCAGCAAAATCTATGGCATGGTCAATTGCAGGAGGATCCCACAAGCCGGAAGGCCAAGTGACACGCTAAGTCGCTAACACTTCATTACGCTAGATCTGTATCACTCTAGAACATACTAGCACTTCATTATTCTACATCTCTCAAACATTATAATCACACTACCATACGCTACACTAATATTTCAAACTTAAATTTCAGACAACAAGATGCCAACCATTTTGCATGTTCAACACATTCTAAGCAATAATTATATATTCACACTACAACACCATTTATCACACTAAATAATTATCATATCTCCCTGTACTTCACATTAAGATATATACTGTACACGCTGTATAATTATATTGAGTACTAACCTATCTATAGCACACCCATATCTGTGTGTTGTCTTTTATACCCTTATCATTTTACTGGACATTCGCTATCAAATTACAGGATCAAATAGTATTCACGTTACATATATCGTAAACATGTCCACCTTTTGCATGTTTATATGAATTACCAAGGCATTACGTTCAGATTACAAAGTCATCAAGAGGATTATAGACACCCTTTACTAGGGGTATTGTTTTAATTCAATACTAAGTAGGACATACAATGACCTATTAAACCATAAATGTAAAATATGTTGTATGGTTTTACAAACCTATCCAATACCCATCTATATCATTAGAGTAGTAATTAAACGAGTGTCCTATAATCATTACAAACTTATCAATTTACCTTCTTATATGATGATAATTATACAGTATAGGCTATGTATTAGAAAACCTCGTCGAAAAAAATACTGTTGATCTACGAGTAACCGCAATAAAGCTACTATGTACAAAGTACAAAGGAGTACAAAGGGAGTACAAAGGAAATCAAGCAACAACAGGTCTAGTGACCCTTCTAGGTTGCTTGTCCTCCAAAACACTGAGGATCAAGTGTCCAAACAGTGGTTTAGAGTGGGTAAGGGAACATTGGAAAGGGAACTACTGCCCTGCCACTAACGTGGCAGGACTAGGAAGTTAGTAGGGGACATATGGGTTAGTAACTGAGGGGAGGATAAAGTTATTCATTTACAAACGCAGTCAGTCGCGGGTTTGATGCGAGATATTTGTCTAGGCGGAATTTAAATGAATCAACGGTGCTGCAGTCTATAACGTCTCGGGGAAGCCCATTCCACAAGTTGACAACTCGATTGAAGAAGAAATTCTTAGATTCGTGCGAGTTAAAAGATTTACCAATAATTTTGCAACCGTTTCCCCGCGTGTAATTAGATTGGTCGATAGTGAAGTACTTACTACAGTTCATATTGTCGATGCCTTTGATGATTTTGAACACTTGAATTAAGTCGCCTCTTAATCTGCGCTGGGTTAAAGGAAATAGATTTAATTCTCTAAGACGCTCTTCTTATGGTTTGTTCTTTAGGCTAGGTATCATTTTGGTAACTCTACGTTGAACTCGTTCTAGCTTGTTTATATCTTTTTGGTAATAAGGGCACCAGGATTGAACGCAGTATTCCAGAAGAGGGCGGACTAAGGAATTGTAAAGGGTTAGGATAACTTCTTTGGATTTATGCTCAAATGACCTGCCTATAAAGCCAATTATTTTGTTTGCCTTCTTAACAACTTCTGAACATTGTTGACTCGGTTTTAGGTTACTCGATATTGTTACTCCCAGATCAGTTTCTCTGTTTACATTCTTAAGCTGAGTGCCATTCATCGAATAGTTTGCTTTCTCATTTAGGTATCCGACATGTAGTACTTTACATTTATCCGCATTGAAACTCATTTGCCAAATTTGGGCCCAACATGACAATTTATCTAGATTGTGTTGCATATCGTCAACTTGTTCTTTTGAGAGTACGCTATTTGCAATTTTTGTATCGTCAGCAAATTTTGAGATTGTGCAGGTGAGACCCTCATCTATGTCGTTGATGTAAATTAGAAAGAGAATTGGTCCTAGTACCGATCCCTGGGGTACCCCGCTACTTACATTGGTCAATTTAGATGCCTTACCGTTTATGACTACCCTTTGCTTTCTGTTGCTGAGCCAATTTTCTATCCATTTCAACACACCGTCTTGTATTCCATGCGCTTTTAGTTTTAGCAGTAAACGTTTGTGGGGAACTTTGTCAAAGGCCTTTTGAAAATCAAGGTATATAATATCTACAGCTTTACTCTCATCGTAGAGGTTGAGGATATCGTGGAAGAAGTCTAAGAGGTTTGTTAAACAGGAACGTTTTTTACGAAAGCCGTGTTGAGTATCTTTAAGTATGTTATTTTCCTCTAAGTGATTTACGAGTCTGTCTCTTATGACCGTTTCTAGCATTTTACATACAACTGAGGTTAAGCTAATTGGACGATAGTTACTGGGTAGGGATTTGCTGCCTTTTTTGAATATCGGTGTTACGTTGGCTAGCTTCCACTGATCAGGCATAGTTCCAGACTGCAAGGATTTATTGAATAGTAATGTCAGTGGTTTGGAGAGCTCATTCTTAGCTTCCTTTAGAACTCTAGGCGAGATTGTATCAGGTCCTGGCGTTTTATTTACCTTGAGTTTATCTAAACAGTTCAATACTTCTCTCTCTGTAACGGTGATATTGCTTAGAACATCTGAATTATCAATCTGAATCGGCGATGGTGTAGGGATATCACTGAGGTCTTCTGTTGTAAAAACTGATGCAAAGAAGGTATTGAGGGCATTACTCATTTGTACTTCGTCTTTGGTGTATTCTCCTTTTTCATCGACTAACGGTCCAACAGTTGAAGTAACTACTTTTTTCTTTCTGATATAACTATAGAATTCTTTCGGGTTTGTTTTACTTTGATTCGCAATATGTAACTCTAAGGTCTTTTTACTTTGCTTAATTAACTTTTTGGCTTTGCGTCGTAGCTCTACAAATTTCACCCGTTCTTCGTCATTTTGTGAGGATTTTAATCTATCATTAGCAAATTTTTTAGCAAGCAGGCAGTTTGAAATATCTTTATTCCACCATTTGGGCTTATTATTATGGCCTGGACGCCGTTTTTCGATGGTATGCAGTCTTGCACTGCTTTTAGGTAAGTGGTTTCGAATAACTTCCAAGATGTATTTATGTCGTTATTGTTAATTAAAAAGCTCCAGTCAGTTTCTTTAAACATAGCTCTAAGTTTATGGAAGTTTGCTTTCTTGAAATTAGGGACTTTTTCGATGCTACTATTTGGTTCGTTACTAGTAAACTTTAAAGTGAAAGTTATCGTACGATGGTCGCTGTTACTGAATTCATCACCAACATTCAAATTCTCTATCAATTCTTCTTTTGTTGCAAGTACAATGTCAAGAACGTTATTACCACGGGTCGGCATTCGAACAAATTGATAAAGCGAACTCTCTTGCAAGTTCGTATACAAGTCATGTCCGGAGTGTGAAGTAAGAGTATCGCCCCACTTGGTCACAGGTAAATTAAAGTCGCCAAAAATTACGGTATCTTGTGAGTTACTTACATCTGCAATTTGTTCGTAAATTTCTCGGTCAGTTTGCACTGATTGAGCTGGAGGTCTGTATATTAACGCAAGTATTATTTTTGTACCTTTATTATTCTTTATTAGCACAAAAGATGTGTCGACGTTCACAATTTGAGGTTTTGACACGAGGGTCGGGTTAAGACTTTCTTTGATATAAAATAAAACGCCACCTCCATTTTTATTTATTCGGCTGTTCTCAAACATTACATAACCGGGAAGTGAATACTCTGCTAAAAAGTCTCTATCTTGTGTATTGAGCCAAGATTCTGTTATGCCAATCACATCATAATTTTCTGTAAACACTAGTTCCTCTAAATCTGAAAATTTATTGCGTATGCTACGAGCGTTTGCATAGAAAACATTCAAAGTTTTGGATTTGGGATTCAAGGAACGGTCTTTCATCAAATTATTGGTTCTGGTCGGATCTACATTTACATTCATGGCTGTCCTCGGTCCTCGGTCGTTATCCCTGACGGTTTTGAATTTGGGTCGTGTTGGTGGAGCTTTATCCAAATTCGCGGTTCTTGACGGATTAGTATTTAATTCCTTTGTAGATTGCCGTCCTCGCTGTCGTCGGTCCTCCTTCCTGGTTGTCCTGTGCTGAGTCGATTTCTTCTCCGAAAATCCTTCACCGCATCGTTGAGAAGACGCCCAAAACGCGCTGCTCCCACCTGGTTCAGATGAACTCCATCGTCCGAAAACAAATAGTCATCGTAGTAGAAATTGTCCCAGGTGTCGACGAATGCCACGTTCTCCTTCCTGCAGAGGTTTGCTAGACAACGATTTGTGCTGGTGGCTATGTTGTAAAATCGGCTCTCTACACCGAGCCGGGGGACGATTCCTGAGACGATGATCCTTGATGACTTCTCCTTAAACGACTTGATCAGCTGCTGGTACTTTAAAAGCAAATCTTCCGACCGGGTTCGCTGTACATCGTTGGATCCAACGTGGATGACGTACATTGTATTAGCTGGGGCCAGCTTTGATACTTCGTCAACTGCTGCAACTACGTCATCCACACCACCACCAGGGATACAAAAACGCTTCCTGGTCTTAGGTGCCCTGGCGCAAAACTCTGTGAGCTGACCACGTATCATCGAGTCTCCCACGAGCCGGACTTCTTCTATTTCCTCTTCGTCATCTGAGTCTGCGAGTATCTGGAAACGGTTTTGACACTCGGTAATCGGTATGTGTTTCCTGGTCTTGGGGCAAACGTTGTTCCTCACGACACGGAAGTTGTTTTGAGGGGGAAGAGAGTCGCTATTTGTATCTTGAGTATCGGAAACATCAGCTGAAATGGCTACTGTAGGCGTTGAATTGTTGGCAGTTGACGTTGGGGCGTTGGTGGCTGCTGGAGTTGCGGTGACAATTGAAGTTTGTGGCACTCCAACGTTGAGTGTTACAAACTCTTGGAGTGATTCCAGCTTCATGGTGAGGACGTTGATCTTGTTGTAGGCTTCATCTAATTTCACTGTAAAATTCTCTCGTTGCTGGCAGAGCCGGCAGACTTGAAGATCGATAGTAGCAAACATGGACTCACCAAACCTACCGGCGCAGTTCGCACAAGCGCGAGGCATGGTGACAGTCACTTTCTTCAGATCACTTCACTCACTTAAAAAACAATTCACTCACTTTACAACACTTCACTCACTTTAAAAACACTTCAATCACTTCAACCGAAAACAAATATGCTGAAATACGCAGAAATAGGTTATCAGGGGTGATAGCCTAACCGAAAACTAAAATGTTGAGATACGCAGAATTAGGCTTCCAGGGGCGATAGCCTAACCAAAAGTTTTTTTTTAAAATTGAAATACGCAATAATAGGCTACCAGCGTTGAATAGCCTAACCGAATATAATAAAATTGAAATTCGCAGAAATAGGCTACCAGGTGTGATAACCTAACCTTAAACAAATATATGTATAACAGAATATGTAACTAAATATACAATTCACCAAATAGAGATTATATAAAAATAAAGTGTGACTGCACACAGGGGGTTAATATACTGTGTCAACAGATGACCCTGGTGTCACTGTAGCCTAGTAAAGCAGTAGCCTACTCTTTTTAGATAAAAAAGTGTATCAGTCAAAGGTTATTACAAGATCGTGCAAGCAACAACTAAAATTACAGATATATATAGCTACAGTAGGATACTAAATACAATATCTACAAGAGTTAATAATAAAACAGATTGGCTGGCTATAGGCTAGGCTAGGTTTGGGTTAGGTTAAAAGCTTGGCAGGTTGGGTTAGGCTAGGTTAGTTTGTACAAATACCACCCTTAGCTTAAAGTAAAATCAGTCTGAGGAGAAAAAGTCAAGAATATATCTAGGGGGAAAAGATAAATGAATGCACTTAAATTTGGTACAAAATTTGCTGGAATTTAATATGTATAATCCCCAAAAAAGGTTTGTTTACAAAATGGTGTCGGCGTTAGTCCCTGTAGGCGGTTAGTTAGTAAACAATATTGTTTATTAGCAAATTAATATGCAAAGCTTTACTTACATACAAGGCAGTTAAATAGATACTTACTACAGTAGGTAATGGGTAAAATTAGGGGCTACGATTTTATATAAAATAGTAATAAGAGAGCGTTTGTTTACAAAGCAAAACAAAACAATAGATGGCGCTAGTGGCGCCCTGTCCGAGCAGGAGTCTTGTGATAAACACAAAGTTTATCAGTCAATACACAGCGAAATATCGTGCAGTGTTACTTACTAAGCTACAGGATGGTTAAACGTGCTCTTAACCACCTTTCATGCACAAGAATGAAGAGGATGAGTAGTTAATACTCAAATTATGATCGATATCGTGAGAGCGTTGACAGAGCGTCTGCAGCGTCTGGCGGTAGCACGGGGTCAATGTGTGTGAACAATAATTGCAGTGCTTTATTAGTGAAATAATCTGTTGAAATATTCTATGTGTTGGACCACTCTTAACATGCTACAGAATACCATACATGAACGAGCCAACCGACTGCAGAAGGTATGTATTTATGTGTGGGAGAAAAACTTACAGAGTAGGTTGAGCACACCAACATTTATGTGAAGCTCCTTTAGAGTGTTTCAGAAAATAAAAGACACCAATCATATATAACACAGACTGGTTGATTTATGTGTGTTAGAATATTAAAAATACTATTCAGAAGATTGTAGCGCATAGATAAAAGACAAAAGGGAATTTTAAGACACAGAGACACAGAACACAATACGGTCGTTTTATTCTAACATCAGAAAGGCCACAGGATAGACGTGTTATGGTTGTGTATATTGTATAGAGTTCTAGAAGGGTGTTTTAATGTCATGCCATTATTTCCATGTAATTCTGGTTAACATTAGACCAATTTGTATAGCATAGGAAGGACTTTTGGGAAATATACCCTGCTGACTCTGACGGGTTCTTCTGAAACATAACATAGTCGACTAATGAAGTGGAGCCTTGTGTAAACAGACTGTAATTGAAGTGCAGTGTCTCATTTCCTTCTGGTCTTTCTTGGAAAGACTATATCACCACGCTTGCTGAAACAGCTTCCCTGAAGCTGTTGGATGAAAATAACATTTTGAAATGCCGACTTTACTGTTGTTAGAGTTTGTTTATTGCAAGCAATTGACGCGGTGCAGAAGAAATACACACTCAACCAGTTTTCCAGTTCTGCGCGCATGTTAGGTTAATGATCGTGTCTTTATCAGAAGATAACGCCATATTTTCTTGCAAAATGTCAACTACAGATGGTCTCATATAAAGTTCTGGTTTTTTATGTAACATGTATGTTTTATGTTATTTTGTAATGTGTTTTGCGCGATTGAGAGTTTAGCTATAATATAATAGTATAATATATATATTTTTTAATAACTTGAATTTTCTGTCCAGTAGGCTATGTACATTTTAATATGAACAATCTTGTTTTAGGCTATTTACTAAAGCGATGTACGAATGGCCACTTCATTACGGAAATACGTATTTGTACTTTACTTTACTTTTACTTTCCAATCTAGTTTCGAACCACTGACACATACGGGACATATACTCGGCACCCTAACATGATGGTGCCGGGATGTTAATAACATTATTATGATACACGGTTATGTGTAGGATACCTCGTGAAGAAATAATATATATTGTTAACCATAACATATTAATAACATGTTAAGAGTAATGTACAGCACTGCAATAACCAGTTGGGTCTTAACAAAAACATAATGGACTAAAGCGTTACTAACCGAGAGTATACTCCTGTATGTGGTAGTGAGAATAAAGATACTACAATAAACACATATACTGTATATAATAAGTTACACGCGATATGCAATAAGAATTATAATATAATAAATAGTACCGGTATAGAGAGATAGTATGGAGCAGGCATTATTATTTATATTATGCTCCAGTATTTACACACGAAAATGTAATGGGATTATGAAACAGCAAAATGATGGTTTCTGCCATATTGAGAAAGTACACCATGTAATATTTCCAAACCAATGTGTTAAACAGTTTGAGCATAAGTAGGTTAAAATAGCAATCAAAATGTTGAGAGGCAGGCAACATATAACTTCATTTTCCAATGGAATAACTCATTATTATTAAGCAAAATATTTAGATTTGTCAAGATATTTATCATCCTGATGACCATGAAAGGCTGAATAAATGCTATTACCGACTAACACACTGTAACATATGGCATAATATATAACATAACATCAAGACATAAAATAGTATACAGTATATGTAATATATCAATATAATATGTGGTATTTATAGTGTTTCTTTCGCTTAAGATGACTCCTTGAATAGTGTAACCAATACTTTTATTATGTTCCTTCCAACAATCAATCAATATTTTAGTACACATAATATTTCCATGTGTTGAATGTTATGTAAAGTGACATGCACGAGAACCTGTACGATAAGTATGTATAATGATCCTTGATGAGTGAAACACACTAATTTGGTCTATGATATTCAATGAAATATTTCAAGATAATTCGTGCTGGTGCACGCGATTGACTAATTAACATGCCAGGCACACGTTGATCCGTTAGTAGGTTAAGCTGTCTACCAAAGGGGATCAACCAAGAACAGCTGATCAAAGTACTGATCACAGAGTCTTTACACTTATGATTGTTCGATGATTGTCCCCCATCAGCCATCCAAAACGATCTTGGCATGGCTAAGAGCGGGGTAACTTCAGGATTCCATGCACTGATAAAAGCTTACTTTGAAAATGTATGTCCCTCAACTTAATTAGTGATTCATCTGACATGATTTTTTTTTTTTTTTTTTTTTTGGCCAAACTAACAGTCCAGTTAGTATGTTATATAAAGGCTATGGTATATACATCAAGCATCTTCCACGAGTCAATTTGTTCTTGATATGTGGTTAACACAGTACATTCATTAGCTGATCCAAGAATCTTAATTTGTTTTAACCGAATCATAATACCCAAAGCGAATTTGAGATGGACATTGTTTGATCGCTTGCACATCTATTAATTTTAGTTTTTTCAAAATTTAAATCTCAAATTGTTCTGGTTTCGAAGCACAACAAAAAACTTCATGAACAAATATTTGTTCTAATAACAATCACAATGGCTGGGGTGGCAAATATTTCATGTTATTTGTTTCTGTTATATTGGCTGACAAATGTCCTTTTTATTGGAAAACGAAGCAATCACTGGACATAAATTGAATACCTACGGCTTGTACTGTCTGCCTAACATAAGGTTTGTATATATAATATTTGGTAAAAACTGGGAGACATGTGGCCAGTGGATTCATAGCAAATCGCAAAAACGAAAGGGAAAATATCACGGTAAATACAAACACAAATACATCCCAACCTCTGGAGATACACTAAAATAATAATGAAGTATTGACAATAACACTGGTTGTGGGAGAGTGGTGGTTTTGGCGGGCGGATGTATGAAATTATAGGAGACATACATAATTATACTGTTATGCCTTTTCGGTCTAACTGGACTTGTTTAAACTATATATTTGACTGGGTTGGGATAAGGTTATACTAGGCTAAGATTGAATTAAGTATGATTGCATTATTAATATTTAAGGATATTATGAATTAAGTTTGATTCAATTCAAATTAAGATGTAAAACAAATTACTTTATGCTCGGTTTATATACGATCAGGTTAACAAAGAGCTCTGACACTCCTTCTGCAAGGTTTTAGTGGGATAATGCGACACTCCTTCCGGTAGATAGCTCATAAAAATGTAACAAATATAAAACACAAAAAATGCCCTAGAGCCCGTGAAATGGAAGCAATTTGTGATCAAGTGGTATATTTCCACTCTACCATCTCCTGCTTTCCCCCCACATGTTCACATATTTGTAATACAAGTAAAATATGTTCATATGGAACACCAATATTGCTGTTATGCCACGAAATACGGCAATACCCGCTCTGCCATGATATACAACGGCACCTCTCTCAGCCACGATGATATACGACAGTCCCCCACAGCCACAATATACAACAGTTACACCCTCAGCCACAAAATATACCACGACCTTGGTATATCTTGACACGTCACACCGTAGCCATGACGTAACTAGCCACCATGACTCCTGATAGGCCGCTAGAAGAAAGGAGGCAGCGAATGGTATAGCTGCTACCACTTGCCATAACCCCCCCATCACCCACGCCACGATGAAAGGGACACACCAGCCCCCTAGTACCTCCCATCGCCATGCTCTTTTTGTTGTCAAGTCAACGGAGCCCGGCGCAGTCAAAATTTCTGATAGGATGACAGAGGAACATCGAAAAAGTATCTATCACCTACCCCCAGAGATCAGAGTGCTTCTGGCCATTTGTTAGTGTCTCTGGCCTAAACCATGGATTGCTTCGTGCCTCCAGAGTGCCTCTGGCCTAACCCCTAGTGCCTCTGACCTAACCCCTAGTGCCTCTGACCTAACCCCTAGTGTCTCTGACCTAACCCCTAGTGTCTCTGACCTAACACCTAGTGTCTCTGGCCTCAATCCCGAGTGTCTCTGACCTAAACCTAGTGCCTGTGACCTAAACCTAGTGCCTCTGGCCTCAACCCCTAGTGTCTCTGACCTCAACCCTAGTAGTGTCTCAGACCTAAGCCTTGTGCCTCTGGCCTCAACCCCTAGTGTCTCTGACCTAACCCCTAGTGTCTATGGCCTCAACCCATAGTGTCTCTGACCTAACCTCTAGTGTCTCTTACCTAACCCCTAGTGTCTCTGACCTATACCTCGAGTGTCACTGACCTAACCCTAGTGTCTCTGACCTAATCTTAGTGTCTCTGACCTAACCCCTAGTGTCTCTGACCTAAATCCTAGTGTATCTGACCTAACCCCTAGTTTCTCTGACCTAACCCCTACTGTCTCTGACCTAAATCCTAGTGTCTCTGACCTATCCCCTAGTGTCTCTGACCTAAATCCTAGTGTCTCTGACCTAACCCCTAGTGTCTCTGACCTAACCCCTAGTGTCTCTGACCTATATCCTAGTGTCTCTGACCTATATCCTAGTGTCTCTGACCTAACCCCTAGTGTCTCTGACCTAACCCCTAGTGTCTCTGACCTAACCCCTAGTGTCTCCGACCTAACCCTAGTGTCTCTGACCTAAATCCTAGTGTCTCTGGCCTAACCTTGAGTGTTTCTGGGCTCAACTCTTTACCAACTATACCTGGACAGAATCTAGTTAAGATACGAAGAGGAATTAACATATACTTGTCTGTCAAGTTCCTTCTAGAATTAATTTATAGATCACTTACCTCTAATAAAATATACTTACACACTATCCTTCAGTTTGCCTCCTTTGCTTCTATATAATATATTGTCATACGTCTGACTGACTGCTCATCCACCAGGCCTGTACATATATAGTGGCGAAATTAACTCTGCTCTATGCCAGCACGCTGTACCATAATTATTTAGAATGAAGTGTTGTTCTCCCACACCACTATACACATATGTTCCCTTGTTTTCCCATCTGTATATGTAGTACTTGAGTGCTTATAGCCTCACTAATGCCTCAGGCCTAAAATCCTGAGTGCTTCTTTCCTCACTAGTGCTTCTGGCCTAAACCCCGAGTGCTTCTGGCCTCAACTCTTTACCAGCTAAACCTGGAAAGCATTCATTTATATATCACTTACCTCAAAAAAAATATACTTACACACTATCTTTCATTTTACCTCTTTCACTTTTATATATATACATATATATATATATATATGCATAATTTACTCTGCCCTATACCCGCACACTACACCATAATTTAGAATTAAGTTTTGTTCTCTCACACTAATATACACATGTGTTCTCATATATATATATATATATATATATATATATATATATATATATATATATATCCTGTATCAGTCACAGGAACTGAAAAGGTGTTCCGGCTCCAGCCAAGAGGTTGTTACTTCTTGAGAGGCGGAGGTGGTATTATGCCATGAAATACCGCAATACCCCCTCAGCCACGTTATAAAACAGCACCCCCCTCAGCCACGATATACGACAGTGCCCCTCAGCCACGATATGCAACAGCACCCCCCTCAGCCACGATATACGACAGTGCCCCTCAGCCACGATATAAAACCGCACCCCCCTCAGCCACGATATACGACAGTGCCCCTCAGCCACAATATACAACAGCACCCCCCTCAGCCACGATATACGACAGTGCCCCTTAGCCACGATATAAAACAGCACCCCCCTCAGCCACGATATACGACAGTGCCCCTCAGCCACAATATACAACAGCACCCCCCTCAGCCACGATATACGACAGTGCCCCTCAGCCACGATATACAACAGCACCCCCCTCAGCCACGATATACGACAGTGCCCCTCAGCCACGATATACGACAGTGCCCCTCAGCCACGATATACAACAGCACCCCCCTCAGCCACGATATACGACAGTGCCCCTCAGTATCGATATACCACAGTTCCCCCATCAGCCACAAAATATACCATGACTGGCAACAATCACCGAGCAAGCTGCCAATCTTGCCACGTCAATCCGCAGCCGTCATGTCACCAGTCACCACGACCAGCGTACTGTCAACCTATGTTAACTATAAAACAGTATTACAAGTAATGTTTATAGCCAGATGCTCTCCTTGTTGCCAGCCTACATGTGAAATGGGTGTGTTAGTAAAGATTGGTCTGTCGTATAAGATCAAGAGCTCCAACTAACCAGACAATACTCTACAATACTCTACAATACTCTTATGATTCTATCAACTATTTCCGATTGGGGCAGAGATAATCTTGTTACATTCAATGCTTCAAAAACTCAATTTCTCCGTCTATCTATCTGTCACAATCTTCCACATGATAATCCCTTACTCTTCAACACTAAACAAATCAACCCTTCATCTTCTCTCAATATACTTAGTACTTAATTTTCTTTGACCTTTCTTGGAAAGATCATTGTACCACACTTTTTTAAACAGCTTCCCATAATTTAGATGTACTGAACCGTATCCGTGAGTTCTTTGCCCCCACACAGCCTTCGAAATTCAAATATCCATCCAATATCCACTCACATATACAATATATATTAGTTCACAACTAAATTCCAATTATCCATATAGAGGGCATGATAAATATTGATGTATGTTTTTCATGAATATTGAAAAATGGTCATGGCTCATTTTATCAAACAAACAAATTTGTTCGTATATGTACAATTCATAAACCAATATATTCGATATGTTATCTATTATTCTGGTAATTAGAGTGGAACGTGATTCAAATAGAACTGGTAATTATTTCTTCATGTAGGGAATCTGTCGCTTGGCCTTTTAGCATGTGTTTGTTCCGCGTGGAAAGATGTGAACATTGGTACACTCTCCATAGATTACTTGTATCTGTTATATAAATAACAGCCCATATTTATAAATAAAATCAATTAGTGTAATGGCGTTCATTAGATAAAAAACATATATATATATATATACAGTATATATATATATATATATACCGTGTATATACAGTAAATATATATATATATATATATTTGTTTGTATATATACTGTTTAGTATATACAGTATATATATACTGTATATATATATATATATATATATATATATATATATATATATACAATATATATATATACATATATATATATTACATTTTATCATACAGAGATGAAAGATCAAGTAATTATAAGTAAAATCTGTTAGGCTATTCATAAGTGCAGTTGGGTGTAGTACGTGATTATATTAACCCCACCCTGACATAAGTTGCTAACTTACTGATGGGGTGGCGGAGCGCCCGGTATTTCCCTCAAAACACTTTCTCTGACACTGAGGTACCGGTAGAAGTCTGAGGTATTTGGGGTTGCCACCAATTGACAGATTCTGATCTAACTTACCTACCTTGCTGAGCTCAATATGACGCAAATGCGTTGTATAACTTACTTATTGAGCTATTTCACTAAGTTCACATGATGCGATCGCGTCATAGGATACCTTTGGGCAACACCGCCATATGACGCGATCGCGTCATATATGACGGAGGGGGTTATTGTCCACTATTCGATAAATGGATATTTATCGTATTGATGTGCTATACTTATAACTGCCTTGATGGTGTAATGGTTAGTGTTTAACATTTGTATGTGGTAACCCAGGTTCGAATCTTGGTAGATCACATGCTTACTTTCATTAATTATCTTTTGGAGCATTGTTTTGCAGTTATGCACACTTTGTAATTTATATCCCCATTTTTCTTCAATACTATGAGGATACGAAAAAATAACTAAGAAGTATATTATTAAACATGGTGTCAATACTTCAAACAGACTAAAACAAATTAATTTATTATTATTCATATCCCCTTGACATTGAGTTGAATATTACAAGATACCAACCAACTTAATTTGAAACTAATCACCACGGAAAGAAAAAAGAGCTACAGATGATTTGTTGGTGTTATCATGAAGTACTGATATCAGGCACCATCATACAGAATATAGCTTTAACGCTATTAATTTTCTTTACATGGAAAATGGGTTAAAACTGATAACAAAAACATACAAATCCCCTCCTTTTCGCATAGCAGTGTTACGTGTTTTGCCATGTTTATCCCTTTGTGTCCTCTAAATGAAAAATAAATGGATAAATGACTGAGTAGTGTATGATGGAGTATGATCTATATACCTTAACCCAAGAACCGGGATAAGCCTCACAGAAGGGTCACCATAGCGAACGCGATAGGCTTAACGGAAGCAAGACCATATCAAATCCCTTCCAAAACACCCTAGGGGCTCTCAGAATAAAGGAATATGTCATTACGTGAGATAATTCCCATTTAGTACTTCATCCATATGTTTCTCACTCCCCCGTTCCCCACTTTTTCCCCCATCCCCCCCCCCCCCCCACCCATTCCTCTATCGTCACCTTTTTGTTTTCCTTTTATTTTCATTATTTATCATTTATTTTTCGCGATAATTTATCTCCCGCGGTTACGTACTACGAGCGAGTTAAATAAGAGACATTATATAACACTGAGACCTCACCTGCTCGCTTCAGTATACCGAGAGAGGTGGAGGAATGAGGATGTGTGTTTCCCCACCTCCCTCCTGAAAATACGACCGGGAGCGAATATATATGTTTTTTTAACACCCAAATGCTTTCCACACTTATTTTATCGCTCTTCAAGGTTCATATATACATCATATATGAAAAATAAAAACACATTAACACAAAATAATGCTTTATATTGTAGATATAACGAATTATGTCAGAATCCAAGTCTATAAATTCACAAATAACTACTCAAGCCCCTAATGTACAATTTTGTGTGTGATTTGCAATATTCAGCTCATCATCAAAGGAAAATAAAGAAAGCTACAGATTATTGGTTGATGTTTCTACGAAGAATTGATACAATACAATATCATACTTTGTATTATTTTCTTCTCTATGCCATTTAATTATAGGGAAAACCATGTTAATAATGACAAAACACACACAAATGTCGACTCTAATGGACTATAACTGCAAACAAATACCCGTAAAAGCCTATATGCATGGAACATTATTGACTCTGAATGACTTAGTCTCTCATTTCTGGAAGTAGTCTTTCATTTCTGGAAGTATTTGACAACACTTACTTGAGACCCTGTATATGATAAATATATTACTGTTTTGTCTGTACTACGGGTAATATGACCGCAATGGCAGGGTGGCAGGGTAAATAAATATGATATAACTGCGCCAATTAATTGCTAAAGTACGACATTAGTTTGCTTTCAGCATTATGGCGATAACGAAATAATTATGTTTATAAAGATTAGGAAAGGCTTAATTAGTTTCAAAAGGATTAGTCAAGAAAAAAGTGTGAAATTTGAAAAGGATAAATAAATTAATACAAACTATAAGGGAAAACAAATCAAGATGGCGGGTGTTTCTGGAAATACAAGGGAATTGATAAGAAGAGGCGAGAATTAAAAATAAATTTGTTATGTAAGAACAGGATAATCACAGACAGTACAGGGGATTATATTGGGTGGTAATATATATGTATGTATATTTATACTGGTGTTGACTGGAGGAAACAGATTCTGGCCTAAAATAAATGATGTTTCAGGAATTTTGTCGGCCATCCTGGTTTGGTGATTCTGATTTAGAGTTGCATAAAACTAAATAATTATATTGTATTGGTACCTGCAGAAAATATAATTTCTTGCATAAAGTCTCAGGCTGACAATTATTGTTGGAAAATCTCGTTTATGTGATTCCATCTTAAAGGAATGAGGCAGCAAACATAAATTATCACTGAGATTGTTAATAAAGAACATCACCAATAATAAAGACAACTAGAATGGGAGTGTAAAGTTAATGCCAGTTGTGATTGTACAACGAATTACAAAGGTTCCCTTCCTTCTCCTGCCTCTTTATCAGCTTGTAGGGCCAACACTCGGCTATATCGGTGAAGTAACGGGGTTGAGAAAGGCATGTAGCATTGCTACCATACAAGACAATAGAAAAGACAGGAGAAGCAGTCAACAAGAGAAATGGAAAATTATACAAGTTTCCCATCCTCTAAAGGAGAACGGAACAGTGGAGTGCCCCCTGACCTCAGGTCATTCCCTTTCTTTAAGAACCAGGAATATAGGTCAGTCTCCCATACTAAGGACAGGAGAACTGGACCAATCACCAGCAAGCTTTCAAAACACCTCGACCTATCACCAGCCTTCATTCGACCAGCAGCCATACTTACAATACAACGAACACATGTTTATGCAAATTAAACATCAGAGACCAGAATGCTATCGAAACAAGTGGGGATACTAGGATCTCCCTTGTAGTACCGTTCCGGATAACTATAAATAATCCGGGGAACATAGAAACTCACAGAGATAATTAGTTAAACAAGAATAACCCCTGATTATTATAGAATCACTAAAGTTGCAATTATCTCTGATCTAGACCTCGTAACCACAACGAGGATATTAAATTAAATAATTAAAATAGATATGCACAACCCTATACCCACCATGTATTATTAGACTAAGTTTTATCTTCGGAAATCACATCATAACCATTCACTATGTCCTTATAAAATTGAGTTACTATTACTTAAACCTACAAAATAACTCTTAACATATTCTCACTGAAATCTAGAGAAAGTAAGCACTTCTATGGCAATAATACCATCACGGCTGAAAAGCACATGGTATATAATTATGATAGAAGTTGCCTCACCCTCCCCCCTCGAGACTACAGTCGGACCTGCTGTTGCCATCTGATGTCAGGACCTTGGATTCCTGCCGTACCTTCTGTTGCCATCTGACGCCAGGACCTTGGATTCCTGTTCGTGAGAAGCAGTTCCCGTTGACGTCCCACCAGACGAGTCTGTGATCCACGTCGGCAAGACTTGTACCTAACAACTATTCTCCCAAAACCTACCCTAAGTGTCTCTTAAGTGTCTTACATTGTGATTATTGATGTGAAGGTAAGGTGAAATATGCGAGTATTCCAGAGCTAATTCTTATTTAGATCTGTGCCCAAGATCTATATTTATTGAGTTATGTATTAATCCTTCAGAACCATATCAATTACTGAGTAGATCTGTGTCCAAGATCAAAGTTTAACTTGTGTCTTCAATCCTATAAATCATAATACGCATACGTTACATACTCGTGTTAAGATTAATATCTAGCCGAATACTCACAGATTTTCCTTGTATATATATTAATTCTATTATATACAGTATGTATTAAGTCGAAGTTGAAGTATTATTATATCATGTATCTATTCCCTATTCAAATCCAACAGTTACCTAGAACCTACGCTCAATTTCATATTAACTTAAATTCAGACTCTCGTTGATTTATAAGAGTTTTATTAATTAGAGATCTAAATTTGAATCTAATTACTTCAAATACCCAATTTACGCTTAGTAATCCTGTGCGTCAACTTATACATTTACGAATAACTTGTTTTCTTATTCTGTTTTGAAATAGATAATTTCGATCCATCTCGTATAGGAATTCTAGCTTTGTATAGATCTTTTATCTAAGTATTTCGCCATCGAATATTATGCTAATTCGTTCTGTATTCCTTATAGGAATCTGTTAACTTGTTCAGAACTCCTTCATACCATAATTATCAGGTATTTATATCCAAGTGCAACTTCGTCGTGTATGCCATCTTTTACTATTAGTATTATTATAACTATTAGTACACGCTATTTTATTCTGCATTTCTATACCTCCTGTAGTCAAAATATCAATTGATTCAGGTTAGGTTGTATTCAACATTTAATTCCGAGTCAGTAGATCTATATCATTAAATCTGAATTCCTCGACCCGTGAGATTATTATTGCTTATACCAGTTACGTAATTATGTGTTCATAACATAATTTTCTCGCAATAAACTAGATACATAATTAATTGTAAAAACAATTCAACTCCCTTCTACTTCTTAAATTAAATCATTCCCCTCATTTTCAAGATAAATATCGCATTAACCGCACTTACTATTTTCCACACCTCAGTCTAGCGAATTACCTGTGTGACCTACCCGGTCATATTTATCTGCGCGCGGTAGTCTTTACCCTACCTGTGCGCATCTCACCTCGCGCGACCGAGCAATCACTATAGAAATCTTTGTGCGTTTTCCATATTGCTTAATTAAGCCAGAATTATTCATGCGTGTATAGAGATTTCATCAAGAATAATTCACGATAGATACTCAACTCCCATATATATTATTATCAAGGGTTTACTCTATGTGTATGTGTGTCTATATATAATACTTCACGGTAGATACTCAACTCCCATATATATTATTATCAAGGGTTTACTCTATGTGTATGTGTGTCTATATATAATTGCATATTACCATAATAATACTATCCTTTAACTCATGTTCATTGTTATGTTATTCAGATACCTTTGCGTGTTTTAAATGTATTTAACGATTTACTTACTATTCCTTATAATAGTTAAGTTAAGTTTTAACTCACGTTTTAGGTCTAGATATAATTCGTGATTTACATATCCACCGTATTATGACTAAGTATATCTGATTCTCTTGCTATTCACCAATAGTAGTAAGCGAACTTTATAATCTCATTTTATGTTCTTTGATAAATCAGAGTATAGAATTATCCCTGTGTGTTTATTGTGTTTATTACCACCTGATTGAGTACATAATTGTGAATAAGAACGTGTTTGATGTGTTCCTGTTGAGTATACAGTATATTGAGTCTAAAAGTCCATAGTTGGATTTGAGTAAAGACCATAACAAAGCTAAGTTGTATTACAACCTGGCATAACAATCGGTATGCTCAGACAATGACTGATTGTCAAGGGGTAATGGGTTATGTAATGACGGCACAAGGAGGAAGTGATTGAGTGATTGGTTCACTTCCCCTTCGCTCAAGACATCATCAAATGATGAATAGAGGGTAATTCTGATCGCGAACGTCTTTGACAGATACGATGGATTGGTGTCTTCCGCCTTAGTTTCGTCAGGAATTTGTTATTGACGAATAAGAATTGTATTGTTTAATATTTTTTAAACTGACATAGACACTATTGTGTATTGCTGATTATGTACTGTAGTTATGTATTGGTATGCTAAATATCGAGAAAGATTTGTAAATATAAAAATAAATTTGATATCATCCATCGCAGAAACTTAATCTAGCCTATAAGCTAGTGATTAGATGTGTTGATACATATTTTATCATTTAGAGTACGTAAGAATATATATTTAAGTGTGTTGGGTTGAGTTTACTTTAGGATAAACTAGGTTGTGAGCTGGCCACCTTGATTGCCTATAATATACTTACTTCTAGGTTTTGGCTACTGACTACCTACATACATGCCCAACAAACAGTATGGACTGCTGATCTCTCCTTACTATTTTGGGGGAATTGCAGGTTTGGCCACTAACTTAATAAATCTGTCTCATATCAAAGTAAAACCAGGGCATCTAAGTGTGTGACTGCATTGCAGGGAGACAAACGAGAGGACCATAACTCAAAACAACACACATATCAGGACCATTATGGGATGATTTACTGTGGAGGGAATCAATACCAGACTGTTATAAAAGATCAACCCTGGGTGGTGGTATAGGTAGAGTTAACATAAATATATCATCTGGACGGATGTTTAGGGGTAATACATAGGTGATTTGCTCGTCAATTTTCTCTTTGCTAACTTACTCTAGCAAACCTATCGGAATTTGACTATGCTGCAAACAATTACGAAGAAAAGGATATTCAGTGAGATTTGTCCAACAGAGCATTTCAGGGAGACGAAACGTTTGACTCCTTCATAAGATTGTTCTATTGCTAACTTTGATGGTCATTGCCTGGCGGTCATATTATAAACCAAATTAGGAATAATTAATATGAACACAAATTTACCAACAATTTATTATTGGTAACGCTTCACATAATGCTTTTGTCTGACATATGCGAAACGTATCATTATGATTATATAGTTTAGTAATGCTTGTAAGCAGAATATTCATCAGTAGGATTAGTCTAGGTAAAGAGATATAGACCGTCGACATGATATGTACCACAACAAAACGTGTATATTATATGCTAAACGCGAATATCTGGTTTCCCATTGGTTGCAGTATGCTTGTGATATTGTTTAATAAACTGAATATTTTTGTTTATTATAGTTCTTAGATAGATACTGGCATAGAAATGTATTGTTGCTTTAATAATATTTGACATAATTAATTCAATTTAAGATAAGTGAGGCAGTTATCACTTGTATTTGTTACATATAATTATATATATTACCTAACACCATGTGTTTGTATGTATACTCCAGCACATACCCCATAGCTAGGGGTGGCCGACTTGAGACAGAGCCTGAACAGAAACAGCATTTAAAGATCCAATTCTTAGGGTCCGGGACCACTTTTGCGTTCCCTCGCCCCTTTCACTGTCTCTTCTAGTATGTGAATTTTAGAAGGGAAAAGGATTTCTAGCCGTCCGCCCACGAAGTAGACAAAGAAGGACAGAAGTACAGAAGATGCCAAACCTCACTTTGGACAGGACCAACTTGTGTATACATGTCATAATTATAATATCTTGTGTGTATTCTGACATCTTCAGAACTTGAAATACGTATATTTCACAATAACATTATCGGTAATAGACTGAGTAACATGCCCCGCCTGTTATATAAAGCAGTTACAACATTCAGTATTAAAGGTAAGGTATCCTACATAACGTCCTATAGATTTTTAGGTACGTTTCCAATGTGTATACTATTGTAGCTATATTTATAATTGTTAAAGAATATTAACATATATAATACTCCAGACCAAAACCTCTCAAAGCTTTGTAAATAAATTGGGTTAACCAGAACCTATGAAATAAATAATTGTCCACACAGTTGGACAAGCTTTGATATATGAGGGATTAATATTATGGATTAAGAACACTAACTAACCTATACATTACTAATGCACTAACTAACCTATACATTACTAATGAAATGTATATTCAATTTCTCCCTTGTGTGGTTCCCTGCCAACCACTTATGCAATCATAGGTTAAGTATATAAAATAGTAATTTATATTCTCGTAAACACAAGAGGTTTATAGATTTATTGGCCATTACCGTGCAAGAACAATTTGTCAACAATTATAGGGCGAGATGAAGGTTATATTGTATACCTTCAATAAGGTTTCCATTATAGAAGGAGAGTTAATGGAGCACATGATAATAAACAAACAAGAGGCTGTGGTCGGTCGTACACGAGGAAGATAATGGAGCAATGGACCCACTTCTCCCAGATATCTCATATTAAATAATGCCAATATATATACAGTCATAGACTACAGTAGATCTGGACTGGATACGAAAATGGAACTTTGCATTAAGGGACCCAAAATCGGAGATCGAACCCCCAAGTTCGAATCTCGAAACCGCTAAAATGTGATATTTTCCCGGTTTCGAGGTTCGAACTTGGGGGTTCGATCTCCGATTTTGGGTCCCTTACTGCAAAGTTCCATGTTCGTGTCCAGTCCAGATCTACTGTAGTCTATGATACAGTATATATATATATATATATATATATATATATATATATATATATATATATATATATATGTGTGTGTGTGTGTGTGTGTATACTGTATATATGCTATATATTTATATGCAGATTAATAAGTAATGTACAAAGGAATTGCTTGATAATGCTTAACAATATATTTATTAGTCTCTTGTTAATACACAATTATAATAAGTTAAGAAGTTACGATATTAGTCCCCAAAAATGTAGTTCCCAAATTCAAAATCAGTATATGCAATATAATATCATTCTCAATCATAGGTTTCTATCATTACACATACAAAGAAGTCTATATAATATTATAAACGCAATTATATCTATCAATATACTTGTCCATTTATCTATTCATTCAGTTTTCTATTAAACTGCCATATGCTTAATCTTCAACATGAGCCAATATTCCCGCTGAGGCCCGTTTGTCTCAGTGGTCCTGCTATCAAACTTTCTGCTTAACACAATTAATGGACAGGTCGTGGAGAGTTATGATTGTTTAGCTGACCTTGACCTAATCTGGCTGAAGTGTGTGTGTGTGTGTGTGTGTGAGAGAGAGAGAGAGAGAGAGAGAGAGAGAGAGAGAGAGTGTGCGAGAGTGAGTGAGTGTGTGTGTGTCTACCCCAAAGCCGAAAGAGTGACAGAAAACCAAATTCAAGGGACATCTTGGTCAAAATGCCCGGACACACAAAGTTTGATAACAGTTTAAGAAACAGGATGATGGAAACATTGATTTAAGGAGAGAGTTTCAGGGTTTACTCGTTGAGTAGAAGAAAGGCTGAAAACATTTACTAATTCTTGGGTTGGAGAGCTAAACAGAATAAGATTGGGACTGTGTTGAAAGGCAGATGCCTCACACTCGCCACAAGGGCCCCGGGGGTATGCACTGAGAGAGCCCTGAAGAACACTGTTAGTTGTAATAGCGATAGAAGAGAGAAAGAGATGAAACATGGCAGCGTGTAGAAAGATGCTATAGGGAACTAGTAAGAAGTTATGAATTGATGAGGAAACAAATATTTCGACTCAATTCTTTCGAGAAGTGCGACATGGGTGGAACTTTCCCCCACATAAGAACAATACTCAATACAAGGGCGCAATGTGCTCCTAAACAGGGCAAGAAGCTGTGCAGGGGTGAAGGAACCCACTGAGGCGGTTGAGCACGCCTAACTGCTGAGAAGCACGAGTGGTATTATCTTTCCAAGAAATGCTGGATGAAAAATACACCAAGAGAAAATGAAGGGTTAATGTAAATGTGTATTGTTGAGTAATTGATTGTCTTGTGGAACATTGCAACTTACATAAACGCTTCTTTATTGTAAACAATTGGTTGTATTGGCTTGCATACAAGTTCTCATTAATTTTAACAGTATTCAAGCTAACACAACATTCCCGATAGTTTTTGGATGAATGATTCATAATTACTTATACATTAAGGGTTGGAATATCTTGAACATCTGAAATATAGTTCGAAAGGTTGTATTGAGAAAATATACATCTTCTTATTCATGATTAAAGTATGTTGGGAAGCGTTCGCGATTGGAATACGGGATACGTTACTTAAACATTTATAATATTTATAATTTGATCGATAAATCATATCGTTTGGGCGATTATTTTCAGTTGGTTCAATATGCTGCATTGGATTATTCCAAACTCACCCAGCAAATCTTGTCAAGCATCAACATTTCCGATAGTTTCAGGCCAAACAACTGTTCGCAGTGACCTAGCTAAACACATGTGTTTACCAATGGATGCCACACTAACACCACACCCCACCCTTGTAGTATAATTTTGCTCGATATTTACAATCAAGGGTAGATATGCTTACATAATGAAAGGTAGGATACCCATTACACTATTCTGATTGGCTGTACGTAACTGTCATTAGCCTCACTGGGCGGAAAATATAGCCTAATGAAGGGGAATAAATAAGCGTTCCCTCTTGTTACTTGTATTATTGTGCGATGAATCACTATGGTTCATTGACTCTTAAATGAATTGGGTATGTAGAGTCGCTCGGCCATTAGAGGGATTTTTGGGGAGTTTTCAAAGTCTTCTAGTTTCTACAAAATCTCTAAAATCTGCTAAGGTAAGGAGTTTCGATGAATGTGTTTGTCAATTATGAACCAATAGCAATGTAACCAGAGCAAAATACTTATTTGTCAATCGTAAGTCTAACTGCTGAATTGGTGAAGCTGAACGGTCAGGCTATGGAGATCGTCAACTCTTTTAAGTATCTGGGCAGTGTGTTGAGTAAAGATGGGACTATGGATGAAGAAGTGCGGGAGAGGGTACAACAGGGGAAGAGGGTGGTAGGAACGCTAAAAGCAGTAACAAGAAATAGGGTGGTCAGTATGGAAGTGAAGAAGTCCTTGCATGAGTGTGGTAATCCCGACACTGACTTACGGAAGCGAAGCATGGACGTTGGTTGAGAGACTCAGAGTGAGAGCAGTGGATATGAATTACTTAAGGAGTGCGTGCAGAGTTACATGGAGGGATAGACAGACTAATGAGGAAGTAAGAAGGAGGTGTGGTGTGGAGGTAGATGTACTGGAAAGTGTGAAAAGGAACAACTTGAGATGGTTCAGCGAAATGGAACGTATGGAAAGCGAGAGAATGACTAAGAGGGTGTATGAGAGCGAGGTGGAGGGACAGAGAGGGAGAGGTAGACCGAATGAAAGGTGGAAGGATGGAGTGAGGAAGTACATGGACGAAGGCGGTGCTGGTTGGGGGGAGGGGCGCCGACTGACTGGGGACAGAGGTGCATGGGGGCGGTTCGTTCGTGGCCACCCCTTCGGGGATCACGGCGTCAGGCAATAGATAGATAGATAGATAGAAGTCTAATTGCTTAAATTATCACATATTATTACGTATTATATTATCCGTGTGATAAGTTATACTAAGTTCATGCGAGATGTGTCATGCTAAACAACAGTGAAAGATGGGCAGTATAGAAGAAAGATATAGGTACGCCACAGAGTATACATAAATGCATATTATGAACACAAAGTGCAGTGTGCAGTGCTTGGGGTACATACTGTAAGTATTTGCGTGGAGCTCCAAAATCAATGCGCTTTGATTGTATGTTTCTAAGATGCATTAGAACATATTGATATAATTTGGTCATATGAAGATAAATTATAACATCTGATTGAAGAAGATAAGCTTATGATTTGATAGGAAGGGGAGCACATGTAAATACACCGCAGATTTGCTATACGGTTTGTTTAGTATATTATAAATGCAATTGAATGCATAATGTTATCTTTTCTCTTCTTCTGTTATGTTGTATATTCTGCCTCTTCATTTCACTATTCTATCTTTGTGTTATCTGTTCTTCTTTGGACATTCTCATCCTTGTAGTCCCCTCGTTTAATCCATTTCGTTATCCATTGTATCTCCTAACTTTATTTTTACCGTGAGTCCTTCCAATTCAGTCCCTTTTCTCCCTGTATGTTTTCCATTGTTAAGTCTGTTCACTTCCCCTGACAGTTCGGCCGCCTCTACAGCTTTTAGTGTTCGGCTGTATGTCTTAATGTTTTTTTTGGCTGTCATATCCAGTTTCTGTGCCAGGGATGTTTGCTTATTTGTTTTAGCTATATTTATGTTTTAGGAATACAGTGTGTGTGTGTGTGTGTGTGTGTGTGTGTGTGTGTGTGTGTGTGTGTGTGTGTGTGTGTGTGTGTGTGTGTGTGTGTGTGTGTGTGTGTGTGTGTGTTATCCTGAATCAGCCTAAGAATTTAAAACAATTTATACATTTCATGTCTATGATTAATTCTAAGTTCAGATACAGATTGCTATATTATAATGTATGCACATTCCATCCCATTTATCACATTACCGCTAATTGTAGTATCCACATACCCTCACTTCGCAACAATATATTTTTGTATGTATATTAAACTCACTGGAGAATACAACAGCAATTTGAGCAGCATACATGGGCAGCTGAGAGCGCCCATGAATTTACACTTTCTCCTCCACAATGCAGAACTTCTGCTTATCAGAATTCATTTATCCCCAGAGCTACTACTCTTTGGAATTCACTTCCCTCGAATTGCTTTCCACAAACTTACAATCTACAAATGTTTAAATCCAGTTGTTACAAACATTTTATGAATGGAGGATGCCTTTAGGCACATGGACCTTTTTGTTTTATCTGTGTTTTTCCTTCCTCCGTTCATTGGCTCTTAAAAAAAAAAAAAAAAAAAAAAAATTATATAATAACATTTTATATCAGTAGAAAACATTTCCATTGTTATAAACTAGAGGAAAGTGAGTCAATCTATCTATTGCCGGACGCCTTACTCCCCTTAACGAGGGTGGCCATACACAGAAGGACCCCAAGCGGACCTATTCCCTGTAAGAGGGACAACCCATGCCAGTTTACTGAAGGACTTACAAGATTAAACACTCAAATTAGGACCCGTCTGACCCCAAGGCCCTTTATGTATCTTATTAGCACTATTTTTCTACAGTGGTATTCGGCTAGTCCATCCACTAACCTGCCTTACCCTTAGGTAAGCAGTACGGATTTGTATCAGGTTTACTCCCCTAGACAGGTTGCCGACCAACGCTGACGAGTCCCATCCACCCGGATTTTTATAAGTTTGTCTCCCCTAGATGGGTTGCCGACCAAGGCTAACGAGTTCCATCCACCCTGCGATTTCCTCCGTTTTTTTATTTACGGCCCTTAACATGTTCTGCGAATGAGTGCTTCAAATGATCTCGGTCAGGTAAAATATTTGGAAGATATGATTAACTACCAGACCTACAGAGAGAAACCCAATATATAGTGCTGGAAGAGTAGTTAGACAGAGAACCTGATGGAGGGATGAATATCAAAAGTTTACTAGAATGGGATAGCATATAATTATAATTTTTCTGGTTACAGTTTAAAAGTTTGCAATATCATTTTACCCTGCAGTGAACATTACTCAACCTGTTGATGATCATGAGCACGTGTGTGTATGTGTGTGTGTGTGTGTGTGTCTGTGTGTATATATATATATATATATATATATATATATATATATATATATATATGTGCGTGTGTGTGTATGTGTTGTGTGTGTGTGTGTGAGAATGGTTCCTCGCAATCAAAATATTGAAATATATGTCGAAAACATATTTTGTAGTTGTTAGTGGAAATAAAGTTCCCCTGAAAATATTAATATAATCCTGGATGACTAGGCACTAAATCAACAAACATTTACAAAATTCCTCAGGGTTATGATTCACAACTAGCTTAACTTCAAGCAAGTCATAAATTGTATATCAAATACAGTATCCACAATTGTATGTATATTATATAATGTAAGAAATATTCTATCACAACATTCACTAATTGTATTATATTGTAGCTTAATTTATACATATATTCAGTATTGTTACGTAACTTCAAGTGCAGGCTGAACCGTGCAGCAAAGAATAGTACTTTAAAACCACTAGTCACCATTCAAAAACGCATATTTAGACAAATATCAAAATCAAGGTATCTCAAGCATACTTTGCCACTATTCAAAGCAACAGGTATTCTAAACTGGGTGATATTCATAATTTAGAGAGTATAAGATTTATACGTAAACATCTAAGTTTCTCAAAAGTGTTTCTACTGCGTCATAGATTCATTCTAATAACACACGCTATACTGATAATTTGCAGTCTCCTCGGCCTCATAGCAAAATAAGCAAAGGGTTTATAACATGGTGGTGTTAAAGTGTGGAATAACCTACCTTCATATCTAAAAAAGCTGTGTCCAATAATGTAACCTTTAAAATCAATGCTAAGATACTCCTTAATCGCTATAAGTTTATTCACTGATTAATATTGTAGTACATATTTCTCCATTTCTAAGTATTCTACTAAGGTGGGAATAATTCGACAGTTGTTCAGAAGTTCGTATACTTTATTTAACAAAACTCCCCGGTAGCATGTATTAGCATAGCAATCAATTTTCTGTTCTACTCCACTCGCTCATATCTGGGAGTAGAATTCCCTCGTACCGTTTAGTATGGCGAATATGTGTAGCTGTAACAATATTTCCATGATGCAAATATAGGACTTGGTATAGTCCATTTATCTCCACAACCTGGAAAGGACCCTCATATTTCTCTTCCAGTTTACCAGTCCGTGTGGGATCATGTCTCTTGACCAGCATATATTCCCCCCGGTAATATGGATTATTTAAGGTAAGTTTCTCGGGTTGCCGTTGAGTAACGTGGTGATGAACTTGTTGCCGTCTAGGGTAATAGTCGTTCTTGAGGTAGTTTCGGAGTAATTCCAAAGATAATCTCATAGGGAGAATATACCCTGTAGTTCTACAAACGGTGGTATTGATTCCCCAGATAATTTCTGGCAATAATTCCGGCCAACCTCGGGATATTTCTTCCCCTTGCGAACTTACACTAGCACGTATGCAATTCGCTAGTAACCGATGATTTCTTTCACATACAGCGTTCTCTTGTGGGTAATACGGGGAGGTATGTTGAATCTGGTAACCCAAAGTATCCCCCAAATGTTGCCAAATTTCATTATTAAATTCCTTTCCTCTATCATTCAGAATACAATCGGGAGTGCCATACACAAAAATTACTTTCTCAAGTATACTCTTAGTCACGGTCTCAGCTTTCTTGTCCGGAATGGCACAAGCAACCGTGTACTTTGAAAAGACGTCAACACAGGTCATGATATACCTTTTGCTCGTCTGTCTGGGCAGAGGTCCCATAATGTCCACAGATAACTTTTCCCACAGTTTTCCTGCAATAATGTGTCCTGGTGATTGTTTGGGTCCTCGTCCGTCTTCCCCTCTTTGACACCCCAAACAACTTTGGATCACCTTTTTAATAACTTTGTCAGCTTGTGAGGTCCAACACCTTTCATTAAGCTGTTTCAAAACTGGACTGACCTAAATGAGCCTCCTTCCCTTCTTGTCCGTGGAGAATTTTAATCATGTGCTTAGCCTCAAGATAATCTAATACCACACGATCCTTAGAATCCCTCCAGGCTCCTTCAAATAACTATAATTTATCTTCACACATTGGTATCGGATCATTCTTTTTCTTTTTGGGTTAAGTGGGTTGGACCGGTGCTTCAGGTAATCTGGATAAACCATCGGCATTGGTATGTAGTTTACCCGGTCGGTGCCTAACTTCAAAGGAATACTCTTCCAGAATCCCCTTCCACCTAACAAACATTCCGTCTTCGGTCTTCATCTTTCTAAGCCATTGTAAGCTATGGTGGTCCGTGATTACTTAGAAATGAACTCCTGCTAAGTAAGAACGGAAATACTGTACAGCCCAGACTAAAGCTAGACATTCTTTCTTAGTAACGCTATAATTATTTTCGCCCTTATTCAGGGTCCGGCTGGCGCATGTCACTATGCCTTCTTTTCCATCAACCTTCTGGGCCAACACTGCCCCTAGCCCTTCATCAGAGGCATCGGTGTACAATTGGAAAGGCTTGGTATAATCAGGATGACAAACAATGGGGTTTGAGATTAGTTTTTGTTCCAGGTGATCAAAAGCCAATTGACAGCTCTGATCCCAGTCAATTTTCCTCCCCTTTTCAAGTCTCTTAGTCATAGGTCGATCAATTTTTGAAACATTTGGTATAAACCTCCGATAATAGGAAGCCATTCCCAGAAACGCCCATAATTCTTTGACCGTGGTGGGGGGTGAAATCTCCGCGATAACTTTTACTTTAAGGGGGTCAGGTTGAATTCCTTTCTTGGAAACCACATGTCCTAAGTATGCTACTTCGCGGGCCCCTAATTGGCACTTGGAAGATTTTTATTTGAGTACTGCCCTCTTAATTCTCTCTAATACCTCTCGTAGTCGGTTAATATGATCCTCCCAATTATTCGAAAAGATTATGGTATTATCCAGGTATGCTAGGGAAGTCTTCCACGTTAATCCCCTCCGTACTTCATCCATGACTAGTAAAACTGGCTGGGCCATTACAAACTCCGAAGGGTAAAACCGTGAACTGGTAGAGTTTACCTTCGCTCGTGGCAAACGCGGTTTTCTCCTGGTCCTCTGACCTAACTGGTACTTGCCAGTACCCACTTTGTAGATCTAGGGTAGAAAGCCACGTTGACCCATTTAGTGATTTAGTCATCAATACGAGGTAGGGGTTGAACATCTTTAATAGTAACATCATTCAATTTCCTGTAATCCACACAGAACCGGGTGGACCCATTTTTGTTTTTACTAAGACGACCGGAGATGACCACGGACTGTAGGATTCCATTACTATCCCTTGTTTAAGCATGTCATCCACCTGTTCCTTCTCCTTCTGTCTCATAATGGGATTTTGTCGTCTATAGGGTTGTCTAATAGGAGGTCCTTGGGTATGTATTTCGTGTTTGTGTAGTGTTCAGGCCGATCCGTGGTCCCCTTCATCTTGGGCGAATATGTCTCTGTAAGCCCACAGTAATTCATGTAAAGTAGCAGCTTGGTCTGACGTCAATTGTTTGGGGATATCTGGCAAATTAGTCGGTCCGTTAGTCCCAATAGTGGCGGGTTCCGCAGGTGTAACTCGTCCTAACAGTCTTCCCTTTTTGTAATTGATCGTATTCTCTCCAAAGTTAGCAAGAACTAATTTCCTCTGACCGGTAGTGATAAAGGTGGGAGATATTCTAGCTTAATTTTGTGCATCTGGTTATAAAATCCCGGCAGTCATTCCTTGGTATCTGGGAATTTCTATCATTCTCCATGTTCTAGGGGGAATAGACATTTTTCCCGTGGCAGCTACTATTTGGGGTCGTAGTGTCTTTCGGGCCACACTGTATGGTTACCCCCAATTGACCCATGAGATCTATTCCCAGATACCCATCTACTCCGCTGTTGGATTTTCCAGATAGAACACACAAATCTGTTGTGAATTTAATTCCTTTCCACTGTATCACCAAGGTGTTAGTTCTCCCTAAAATCGTTAATGGTTGACCTCCGGCTCCGGCCAACTGAGTGCTAGTTTGGTTTAGTGGTCTTATTTCTTTCTGACTATTTTTCACAAAATTCTCCAAAAAACAACTTTTATTGGCCCCTGTGTCTATTAACCCCTTCTGTACCGGAAACGTCTTCTTTATTTTAATATAGCTACATTTAGACGATTTTATGAAGCTAAGGAAGGATATATGGTAGGTAAAAGAATTCATTGAGATAGTCTGTAGCCTTTTAATGAGTAGACGTTCTTCCTAAGCTGTACACAATCTTCTAATGGTTGCCAGAATAGAATAAAAAGTACATCACCGGTACAGAAGGGGTTAACATGTTTGCGGCTTTCCCATTGATCACTATTGTTTCGGAAGGCGTTTGTCTCTCTAATATATTAACCTCGCCATAGCGCTCTTCTATGAGAGGTTTAGGGGAAAAATTTCTCCTCCTTCTGGCATCGTGATTTTTGGTTGAGCCTCAGTTTATATGTACTCTACTGGGAGCATTCCCCCCTGGTTTGGGTTTGTCACCATTGGAAGGGGTCGATCATTTGGAGGTGTTGGTCTCGATTTAAATCTGTGTGTCGGAGTTTGGGGACGGTTATAACAGTTCCTAGCTAGGTGTTCCGTTTGTCTGCATATAAATCATCGGATCATTTTTCTCTGATACCCTTTGTTTGGGTTGTCCTCTTCCCCTTTCTTTTTCTCCTTTTAGCTCTCTGGATTCCATCACCTTCTTGATTACATCCATGAGTTCCTTTGTGGTAGTCACTTCATGTATAATACAATGCTTTCTAACTTCCACAGGACAGGCCTGAATCATAATTTATCTTATCTCGGTCTCCTGGCTCTCCTGGTCCATGTGAGGATAAGCAGTTTTGACATATTTCGTAATTTCCCTCCTCAGGGTTCTCACATTATGTCCGTCTAATTTCATACTCTTAAGTTTGTCTCTGGCCTTTCTAGTGGAGGTTTCTCGGCCAAATTCTTCTATCAGGGCCTTCTTAACTTCTACCCATGACACTAGTCCCTCTAGACGTACCCTTACATCTTTCACGGCCTTGCCTAAGTGTGCCTTCCCATAGGATATCTTCTTCTCATCCTCTCCCACATCAAGTAGAGTGAATTGACATTCTCATTGTTCAATTCATAGCTCGATTTCTTCTTTCCCTTCTTCCCATAATCTAAACGGTACAAATGTCGTCATTATATCTGGTTTGTTAGATAAATATACTCAATCCAAACAATTTGTCGAATTCCCCCGCTTGCCACCAAAATGTAGTACTTATTTCTCCATTTCTAAGTATTCTACTAAGGTGGGAATAATTCGACAGTTGTTCAGAAGTTCGTGTCCTTTATTTACCAAAACTCCCCGGTAGCATGTATCAGCATCGCAATCGATTTTCTGTTCGGGCCGAAATGGGTTCAATCCATAGATTGAATAATACCGTCGATCCAATATAGATTGTACATTGGAACTCTTAAGTTCCCATTACCACCTATTTGGATACCCGTTATTCAGTCATTGACTCACTCAGACTTCGATACAAAAGCACGTCTCTATTTCCAAAAGAATTTACAAACTTTACTACGCCCCAATATGTCCAATCGTAAGACCAAGGCTTTAATCAATTTAAATCTAGACGTTCCTATATTTACAACCTATCTATACATATTATATATCTCAAAACATGTAAATATGTACCCGTAGGCACTTACTTAAATTTAACTCTATGCCGGAGTGTCCCACACTCGTAATTCCTATTTCACCGATGATTTGTTACGACCGGGACTCGTATAAAACAAGGGCTCTTAATCATTGGACTAGAAAGGTACACAGCCACAACGGTAACACTAGATCCAACCCCCGAACTTATAATGCCGGCGCACAAAAACACCAATACCCTCCAGAGTTAAAATCTGCGATAGCGGGGTATCCTATAACTCGGTATAAATGCACTACTACTACAGGCTGATGATCTCTGATACAGCCTGATCACAACAACATACAATTACGTTAGTAAGGTATACAAGGAAAAGATAGAGATCGTAATTAAATCACTGCAATGATTTAATGCAAACAAGAAGAAGGTAAAATTAAAGTTACTCTAAACAATAATAAACTGTCACTCCTATATTAAAGAAAGTGAATGAAAGTCCTAAAGCATCGAGCAGGAATCTTCTGCAGAAAGTCTGATGCTGCTTAAGATGATCGAATCGGATTTTGAACTGTTATATAACGCAGGAACAAGATATGACAAGTGTAGGGACAGACAGTGTTAACTGACACGGGAATAACGATAAATGCACAATGGTATTATCTCCAACAACAAAAGAAGTACTTCGTCAGGCAACTCAAAAAGCCTGCTCGGGTTGTGCAACTCAACAACAACCAAGGCTTACAATCAACGTGAATAAAAATGCTGCATACATAACATAAGAGCTTATGATCCTAATCGGGTGTCTGCTAGGCTAATAAAGTCTAGCTGGGATGTCGTAGGCTAGGAAACAATGGCTGAGCAAGTGGCTCGTAGCCTAGCGAGGTCCTTAAGACTGTGCGGCCAAATTACGTTAAATGACGGGGTGCTCTCTTGAGAGATCCAGATCGCTAGTATCTGGTTCTCTCCTGGCGACCCTCTCAAAGTCAAAGCAAAACGAGTTAGCACAGTGTGGGGTGGCAGAGGCAAAAGCCCTCACTCGCAACACAGTGCTAAACTCACAAGGTACACAGTCAGAAAGACCACCTAGGCTTCCCATGTCTCCGTTGCGATTGTACAGGTACAACAAAACCTGTTACACATCGGAAATCACAACACAAGTAGCCTTACCCCAGTCTAGCATTAAATAGCCCAGCAGACAGCCAAGGAATAGGTAGGGGGACACCGTGAGTGTGTCGAACCTCTACAGACAAAATGGTAACCCCTCCAAAATGCCTAACTAAACATGTAATATCTGAGAGCTTCAGCATATAATATGATGGTCGATATATGAAATCGTGCAGAACCAAAGGGGAGTTATGATATTAAATAGAGAGGAAGAATGAGAGATAAGAAGTTGAGAGAGAGAGAAAGTGCTCTATAGGTAGATGTCGGGGACAGGTGGTAAGGGAGGTGTGAAGGGTATGCTGGTCAAGCAAGCTCTGAAGAGAGTAGCTCCTCGGGACCCCTAGGATCACACAAAGGCATGGTGGTCAGCCAATCACAGGCTGCTACGTCACCAGGCAGCAGACCTGCAGAAGGCGCCAGGAGCCACCAGCCAATCAAGAGACGTGGGACGGCACACGCGCGAGCCTATGAGCGGGGGGAAGGCAGCACATGTATACGCACGCACACACTACCACCCCACTGCCTATATGGTTCTCTCTCTCCTCAACAATATACAATGCATCTTATGTTCTACTCATGATATAAAATATAATGCATTGTCACAGGCGAAAATAAATACCACTTTTATACTGCCTGTGACATGACGATTCACAAGAAAGAAAGTACAACATTGTAGATAGACTGTAGCCCATTTTACTGCCCTGGCGAGCGCTAGTGGCTACCGGGAGGCAATTCTGGCAACGCTGGCAGGCGTCACAGAAGTAACACAATACAACTTAACTCTTATACTATCTCAATATTATCAAGCTTCAACTAATATATGTCATTACATAGTTCAATATATCCGATATTTCAAAAGTACCTTTTACAACATTCTATATTTGATCACTTCGTATATATGAATAACAATTTCCAACTCAATGTTCAACTCAAATATAACATGACTACTATATCTTTCAACGCTTTGTCAACTTATTTCAATATTACAATATCTCTCGCAATAGTCATAGCCGACTCTACTTGTTACTTATGTCATGATTACAGGATCGCTAATATTAGAACTGTATTCCGTACAATAATCTCTTTAATTGAATAACGATGTTTCCTTTATAACCAAATAATATATTTCATCAAATGGACTAGCGCCCTTCCTAACTATTTCTCAAGCTAGGTCTAACCTATCAGCAAATATTATTTATCAGTGTTCTTGAATAATTATCGTAACCCCGTTATCATTAACAACTATTCAATCCGATTCCCATATGATTCTTCCATTACTTATTACCCTATAAGATCCTATTCTATTTATAGCTAAGCGGCATGGAGCCTTTTCTAACATTAACAGCTATCTCTCTCAACACTGCATCTTTGTATTTATTCATGTGTCTAACATTTTCATCTTTATTTTGTTCTATAAGAACACATCTCTTTTTAATGGAAGGGTAGTGGTGAATGCAGGGTAGTGGTGGAAGGAGGGTAGTGGTGGAGGAAGGGTAGTGGTGGAAGAAGGGTAGTGATGGAGGGAGGGTAGTGGTGGAGGAAGGGAAGTGGTGGAGAAAGGGTAGTGGTGAATGAAGGGTAGTGGTGGAGGATGGGGAGTGGTGAATGAAGGGTAGTGGTGGAGGAAGTGTAGTGGTGGAGGAAGGGAAGTGGTGGAGGAAGAATAGTGGTGGAGCTAGGGTAGTGGTGGAAGAAGGGTAGTGGTGGAGGAAGGGTAGTGGTGGAGAAAGGGAAGTGGTTGAGGAAGGGTAGTGGTGGCGAAAGGGAAGTGGTGGAGGAAGAGGAGTGGTGAATGATGGGTAGTGGTGGAGGAAGTGTAGTGGTGGAGGAAGGAAAGTGGTGGAGGAAGGGTAGTGGTGGAAGAAGGGTAGTGGTGGAGAAAATTAAGTGGTAGAGGAAGGGTAGTGGTGGAGAAAGGGAAGTGGTGGAGTAAGGGTAGTGGTGGAGGAAGGAAAGTGGTGAATGAATGGTAGTAGTGGAGGGAGGATAGTGGTGGAGGAAGGGTTGTGGTGGAGGAAGGGTAGTGGTGGAGGAAGGGTAGTGGTGGAGGAACGGGAGTGGTAAACGAAGGGTAGTGGTGGAGGAAGGGTAGTGGTGGATGAAGGGTAGTGGTGGAGGTAGGATAGTGGTGAAGGAAGGGTAAAGGTGGAGGAAGGATAGTGGTGGAGGAAGGATAGTGGTGGAGAAAGGGTAGTGGTGGAGGAAGGTTAGTGGTGGAGGAAGGGTAGTGGTGGAGGTAGGATAGTGGTGAAGGAAGGGTAGTGGTGGAGGAAGGATAGTGGTGGAGGAAGGGTAGTGGTGGAGGAAGGTTAGTGGTGGAGGAAAGGTAGTGGTGGATAAAGGGTAGTGGTGGATGAAGGGTAGTGGTGGAGGAAGGTAAGTGGTGGAGAAAGGGAAGTGGTGGAGGAAGGGTAGTGGTGGAAGAAGGATAGTAGTGGAGGAAGGGTAGTGGTGAAGGAAGGGTAGTGGTAGAGGAAGGGTAGTGGTGGAGGAGAAAGGGTAATAATGGAGGAAGGGTTGTGGTGGAGGAAGGGTAGTGGCGGAGGAAGGGTAGTGGTGGAGGAAGGGTAGTGGTGGATGAAGGGTAGTGGTGGAGGAAGGGTATTGGTTGAGGAAAGGTAGTGGTGGAGGAAGGGTATTGCTGGATGAAGGGAAGTGGTGGACGAAGAGTACACAGGAGTACAAAGGAAATCAAGCAACAACAGGTCTAGTGACCCTTCTAGGCTAGTTGTCCTCCAAAACACTGAGGATCAAGTGTCCAAACAGTGGTTTAGAGTGGGTAAGGGAACATTGGATAGGGAACTAATGTCCGTGGCAGGTTTAGGAAGTTAGTAGGGGACAGAGGGGTTAGTAATTGAGGTGGGCATAAAATAAAGTTATTCATTTACAAACGCAGGCAGTTGCGGGTTTGATGGGAGATATTTGTCTATGCGGAGTTTAAATGAATCAACGGTGCTGCAGTCTATAACGTCTCGGTGAAGCCCATTCCACAAGTTGACAACTCGATTGAAGACGAAATTCTTAGATTCGTGCGAGTTAAAAGGTTTACCAATAATTTTGCAACCGTTTCCCCGCGTGTAATTAGATTGGTCGATAGTGAAGTACTTACTACAGTTCATATTGTCGATGCCTTTGATGATTTTGAACATTTGAATTAAGTCGCCTCTTGAACTGCACTGGGTTAAAGGAAATAGGTTTAATTCTCTAAGACGCTCTTCGTATGGTTTGTTCTTTAGGCTAGGTATCATTTTGGTAACTCTACGTTGAACTCGTTCTAGCTTGTTTATGTCTTTTTGGAAATAAGGGCACCAGGATTGAACGCAGTATTCCAGAAGAGGGAGGACCAAGGAATTGTAAAGGGTTAGGATACCTTCTTTGGATTTATGCTCAAATGACCTGCCTATAAAGCCAATTATTTCGTTTGCCTTCTTAACAACTTCTGAACATTGTTGACTCGGTTTTAGGCTACTCGATATTGTTACTCCCAGATCGGTTTCTCTGTTTACATTCTTAAGCTGAGTGCCATTCATCGAATAGTTTGCTTTCTCATTTAGGTATCCGATATGTAGTACTTTACATATATCCGCATTGAAACTCATTTGCCAAATTTGGGCCCAACATGACAATTTATCGAGATTGTGTTGCATATCGTCAACTTGTTCTTTTGAGAGTACGCGATTTGCAATTTTTGTATCTTCAGCAAATTTTGAGATTGTACAGGTGAGACCCTCATCTATGTCGTTGATGTAAATTAGAAAGAAAATTGGTCCTAGTACCGATCCCTGGGGTACTAGGAAAGTCATAAACGGTAAGGCATCTAAATGGACCAATGTAAGTAGCGGGTACTTACATTGGTCCATTTAGATGCCTTACCGTTTATTTCTTTTCTTTGCTTTCTGTCGCTGAGCCAATTTTCTATCCATTTCAACACACCGTCTTGTATTCCATGCGCTTATAGTTTTAGCAGTAAACGTTTGTGGGGAACTTTGTCAAAGGCCTTTTGAAAATCAAGGTATAAAATATCTACAGCTTTACTCTCATCGTAGAGGTTGAGGATATCCTGGTAGAAGTCTAAGAGGTTTGTTTAACAGGAACGTTTTTTACGAAAGTCGTGTTGAGTATCTTTAAGTATGTTATTTTCCTCTAAGTGATTTACGAGTCTGTCTCTTATGACCGTTTCTAGCATTTTACATACAACTGAGGTTAAGCTAATTGGACGATAGTTATTGGGTAGGGATTTGTTGCCTTTTTTGAATATCGGTGTTACGTTGGCTAGCTTCCACTGATCAGGCTTAGTTCCAGACTGCAAGGATTTATTGAATAGTAATGTCAGTGGTTTGGAGAGCTCATCCTTAGCTTCCTTTAGAACTCTAGGCGAGATTGTATCAGGTCCAGGCATTTTATTTACCTTGAGTTTATCTAAACAATTCAATACTTCTCTCTCTGGAACGGTGATATTGCTTAGAACATCTGAATTATCAATCTGAATCGGCGATGGTGTAGGGTAGGGATATCACTGAGGTCTTCTGTTGTAAAAACTGATTCAAAGAAGGTATTGAGGGCATTACTCATTTGTACTTCGTCTTTTGGTGTATTCTCCATTTCCATCGACTAACGGTCCAACAGTTGAAGTAACTACTTTTTTTCTTTCTGATATAACTATAGAATTCTTACGGGTTTGTTTGACTTTGATTCGCAATATGTAACTCTAGGGTCTTTTTACTTTGCTTAATTCACTTTTTGGCTTTGCGTTGTAGCTCTACATATTTCACCCGTTCTTCGTCATTTTGTGAGGATTTTAATCTATCATTAGCAAATTTTTTAGCAAGCAGTCAGTTTGAAATATCTTTATTCCACTATTTGGGCTTATTATTATGGCCTGGGCGCCGTTTTTTCGATGGTATGCAGTCTTGCACTGCTTTTAGGTAAGTGGTTTCGAATAAAGTAGCGGTGGAGGAAGGGTAGTAGTGGAGAAAGGGAAGTGGTGGAGGAAGGATAGTGGTGGAGGAAGGATAGTGGTGGAGGAAGGGTAGTGGTGGAGGAAGGGTAGTGGTGGAGGAAGGGTAGTGGTGGAGGAATAATAGTGGTGGAGGAAGGGTAGTGGTGTAGGAAAGGTAGTGGTGGAGGAAGGGTAGTGGTGGAGGAAGGATAGTGGTGGAGGGAGGGTAGTGGTGGAGGAAGGGTAGTGGTGGAGGAAGGGTAGTGGTGGAGGAAGGGTAGTGATGGAGGAAAGGTAGTGGTGGAGGAAGGGCAGTGGTGAAGGAAGGGTAGTGGTGGAGGAAAGGTAGAGGTGGAGGAAGGGTAGTGGTAGAGGAAGGGGAATGGTGGAGGAAGGGTAGTGGTGGAGGAAGGGTAGTGGTGGAGGAGGGGGTAGTTGTGGAGGAAGGGAAGTGGTGAAGGAAGGATAGTGGTGGAGGAGGGGGTAGTTGTGGAGGAAGGGTAGTGGTGGAGGAAGGGTAGTGGTGGAGGAGGGGGTAGTTGTGGAGGAAGGGTAGTGGTGGAGGAAGGGAAGTGGTGAAGGAAGGATAGTGGTGGAGGAGTGGGTAGTTGTGGAGGAAGGGTAGTGGTGGAGGAAGGGTAGTGGTGGAGGAAGGGTACGTAGTGGTGGAGGAAGGGTAGTGGTGTAGGAAGGGTAGTAAACAAAGCTACAGAAGGAGGTAGTAGTATTGGCCCATTCCCTGCGGCCTGCATCTGTTATGCCTTATGTAATAAAGGGCTATATTGCGACCGATGTACAGTCCCGGACAGATGAAACGGCAACACCTCGTCCACCCGCTATGTGGTGAGGGGCTCTGCGGATTTGGTAACACTGGCAGGAGGTGGGAGGGATGTGGGTGGGTGGGTGATGAGGGGAGGTATGTGGGGGGTTTAGGTGGGAATTGGGAGGGTGAAGAGGCAGCAATCATGGTGTGGCTGGTGGGAAGGGGCAAACAAGTGACAGGGTAGGGGAGAGCAGACTGTTAAATGTGTTAAATGTAGCATACAGTGATATTGTAGGTGTGTGTAATTTAAAATCCTTTGGGAATAGCTTGTTCTATAGGAAAATTTGCTTGTCACTCTGTTTTCCCCTACCCCGTCACTCGTTTGCCCCCGCCCACCAGCCATACCATGATTACTGCCTCTTCACCCTCCCACACTCTCCCCTAAACCCCCCACATCCCTCCCCTCATCATCCACCCACATCCCTCCCACCTCCTGCCAGTGTTACCAAATCCGCAGAGCCCCACACCACACAGCTGGTGGACGGGGTGTTGCTGTTTGATCTGTCCGGAACTGTACATATGTTCTGGTAGTACCGGCTGAGTTGGTTGCACCAACCTGCCCTGAATTTTGCCAACCGGTTCCAGAAGGTTCTAAGCTTGCCACCCATACTTATATCAGTGTGCTTTGTGCATTGGTTGATGAAGGTTATGTGTACAATGAAGGGGTGTTGTAAAAGATGAAAATCAATAAGAATGGCAACTGTTTGATGTAATTGTGACAGCTATTTACTAGTTACGATTATGAGGTTCATTTCATCTTCATTGCTACAACTAATATGGTCTTGTAAATACAAAATATGATAGAGTAACTGTAAATATTATCAAGTTGTCACAAGTGGAAAGGAATGATAAAATTGTATATTTTTGCTCGGGACTGTGATGTGGGGAGGATGGATTTTAGCGATGAAACAAGCAAAGAATTTATCAATTATCGTAGGTGGTGTGTGGAGATAGGGAGGTTATGGTGACTGGTATAGGGATTATTGACCCAATCTTTACATTGAAGCTTGTTCCAATTCGCTCAGGGTTACGGATATGGCGCTAGGGCGATGTATATTGAGCGGTATTAGCGGAAAAATGGGTGCCTGGACGCATTTTTCTCTATAGAAGCCACCGCACTGAAAGCGTTGAGTAAAATGTGTGTGATTAGCGATATTAAATGGTGATATATAATTTGTTTGTAGTCTTAGAAAACAACGCCAACATAGCAAACCGTATCTTTGGTTAAATATTTAATAAGAGTTTATATTCAATTCTACTTCAAAAGTGAAACAAGAGTTCGAGGGCGTGCGCAAAATAAAATTATGATATGCCAACCATTGTAAAAGTAATGCAGATGTTAATACAAAATTATAAATACATGCAGCTTACGAGGTAAATGAGAAAATCCAAGCAACTGCATAATCGATTGACATATCCTCAGTTCCATTTTGAAATGTTTAAACAGTTCTTTTTATTCATGTCAAGTCTCTGAATAGTGAACTGAAAGAGTTATTCATGCTATAAAAAAGTATCTCTAGGTAACTGAGAATATTAAAATACAATTACACTGTACACTATGTTACAACTATAGCTCCTCCCAAGTTTTCTGGCATCTAGCCCAAAACATCTCCAAGCAATTTTTCTTCCTCATCTTTCCCTCCCCTTTTCCATTTTGACGGCAGTACCGTCACGTCTTTCTCTGAAAAAGCAGAGCCCTACATCCAAAATTTAACTAAAAACTCCACCTTGGATGATTCCGGTGCTACTCCTACCTCCCCACCCCAATCTCATTTACTCATGCCTAATATCCTTATCTTTTCTAAAGATTTACTTTCTACACTCTCTGGGCTAAATTCTAAGAAGTCGTACGGTCCGGATGGTGTTCCTCTTGTTGTACTAAAAAAATGTGCTTCCGTGCTAACTCCCTGCCTAGGCAACTTCTTCCTTCTCTGTCTCTCCTCTAATGTGTTCCCTTCTTGCTGGAAATTTGCTCTAATTAAGCCTGTTCCAAAGAAGGGTGACTTCTCTCAACCCTCCTACTATCGTCCAATTGCTCTTATGTCTTGCATCTTGAAAGTTTTTAACATTATTCTTACTTCAAAATTTTGTAAGCATCTTTTTTCTCATAATCTACTCTCAGATTGCCAGTATGAATTCCTTAGGGGTCGCTTTACTGGGTATCTTTTTTCATATCTTACTAACTCTTGGTCATCCTCCTTTCAGGACTTCGGTGAGACCTTATCTATTGCGCTTGACATATTGAAGGTCTTTAATAGAGTCTGGCACAAATTTCTAATTTATATACCACCCTCCTTCAGTTGCTATCCCTCTATCTTTTATCTGTAATTTATTTTCTGGCCGTTCCATAGCTGCGGTTGTAGATGACCACCATTCACTTCCTCAAACTATCAACTGTGGTGTTCCTCAGGGTTCTGTTCTATCTCCAATTATCTTTCTAATATTCATTAGTGATCTTTTCAACTGTACTTCCAGTCCTATCCATTCATATGCTGATGACTCAACCTTACACTATTCAACTAGTATTTCAGACCCACCCAGCAAGCAATCACTCAAAGAATCATGTGATGCCATAAAACACTCATCTTTTGACCTATCAGCCATTTCCATTTGGGGCAGAAACATTTGGTTGCTTTCAAATGCTGCCAAAACCAAATTTCTCCATTTATCGACACCATCAAGAACTGCCACAGGTTCCCTTATACTTCAACAATACACAAATCAACCCTTCATCTTCTCTCAATATTCTAGGTGTCTCTTTTTATCCGATCTCACTTGGAAAGATCATATTACCACCCTTGCTAAAATAGCTTCCCAGAAGCTGGGTATGCTCAACCATCTCTGGGTTTGTTTTGCGTCCATGTAGTGAGTATTGTTCACATGTGTGGGGAGGATCCTCTCACACAGCACTTCTTGACAAAGTAAAAAAGAAAGCCTTTCGTCTTATTAACTCAACTCCACTCACTGACTCTTTGCAATCTCTCTCTCTCTTCGCCGCAATGTTGCATCTCTCTCGCTATTCTACCGCTATTAAAGTACTCTGTTCTTCAGAACTATCTCAGTGTATACCACCTCCTCTACGTAGAGTACATAGCACCCGTTTTGGAATACAATCACACCCCTACACTGTGCAACTTCCAATCCAAAAGTGAAACTATATTCCTAAAAATCTACAATGCGATTATGTGGAAGATAGCAGGAGGTTTGAAGGGGGCGAGCGTAGCTCTCTCCCTATTTATCATCCTTCTCAACATCCAGAGGGGTTGTGCTGTTATAGAGGTAAAGAGGGGACGGTAGTGTACCAGGTCAACACTACGCAAGTATTGAGGAACCTCGTCATACAGAAATCACACACAAATGACATTTCTGTCACCATTCCTGCCTGGTCAACTTCATACATCGGGAAGACGCCGCATCTCAGCAAGTATTCTGACACAACCTTGCCACAACACCTGTTGTGCTACACTTAGCTGCGGAGATATAGAGACCAACCCAGGCTCTGGTTCAACATTGAAGAAACCTCACCACGAAACAAGTAAGACAGACACCGACATTTCAACAGTCCCTAGCACCAAAGTTCAAAACAACAAGCAGGCCCCAAAACCACCACCTACCCTCACAAATGAAGCCGCCAGGCACACACTGCCGCCTTATTACCCTCACCCTGCCAACACCACACTGCCCTCAACTGTACCATCACTACCACATATATTGGCAAACCAAGTATCTCAACATGCAACCAGGACACCTAAAAAAGCAGGTAGCACTCGCAACCACGTCAACAGCGATATCCTGAATATTATTCCTAGGGGGTAGAGGAGAAACGGATATAAAGTAAATAATTAGACCTGGGAAGATGAATTGGCCTAGGCTATAAAAATGATACCGGGTCGGCGTTTGACTTACTTGTAAACATGTGTAGGTTATCTGTGGTAGTCCCAGTAATATCTATGAAGTACTTCTAGTATTAAAGGAACTTAGCTGTGATGCAAAGAGTGTAGGTTAGGTGATGGACATGTCAGTAGGTGAATATCAGTGAAGTTCTGTTGTTTATGTGGCAGCAACTGGTGGTTGTTGTGAACGGGACGAAGTCTCTGTGTCAAGTGTACTGAGATACCCTTTTATTGTAACAAGATAAATATATTTTAAGGGTTCTATATTGTCTCCCGTGATTAAATAATAAGGGAAAATAAACTAAGATATAATTGGTGCAACCACAGTAATATTTATCCACAAAGATAAATAAAGTAATGTGTATAAACAAAAAGGAACCAGCTGTCGTGAACCCGGGAAATTCAAACTACGGTATATATACCAGCTAGGATTCACGACATACTCCGCCACCAGTTATATACAAAGTATTTACAATTATCCCGTCCCGATCATGGATCGCCACAACTGGGAGGAACCCAAAGCAGCCCGACGTGACGGCCTCTGAGGGGTATTACCTCGGTCTGCTCCAGTAGCAGGAAGGATATTATCAGAGTTCGGCTTGCTGTCGCCATCCACTACCTCTAAATCTATCTCTAGTGGGTATAGCTTAACCACCGGTCTGGTGGTCAAACCGGCTCCTGTTTTTACCTGAACTACCCTACATTCGTGGTCAGGACCACGAAGAAGTTTCATTATCCGACCTATACGCCAAAAAAGTTGGGGGCCGTCATCATGTACTAGAACGACGTCCCAAACTTGCGGCGATGCTATCCCTTGTTTTACCATAAACCCGGCAAACGCGATACGCCTCTCAGAAGGCTTCCTATAGGGAACGCGATGGGCCTCACGGAAGCAAGACCATAAAAAAAACCTTCCAAAAAAAAAAAGAGCCTATCAAAACAAAGGAATTTGTCTCTAGGTGAGATAATTCCCCTCCAGTACTCATCCATGTAAATCTCACCCACCTCCCTCCCCTCCTTCCCCACCTTATTCCCCCCTCCCTCCCCTCCTCAATTATCACCTATTTTTCCTCTTATTATCATCATTTATCGGTTATTTTTCTCTCCCGCGATAATGTAGCACAAGTGGGTTGCAGAAAAGATCGTTATGTAACACCCAGACACCGGCCCACACCGCCCCGCTCGTCTCAGTTACCTCACAGACAGCGAGAGAGGAGGGTTGCCTGTGGCTCTCTCTCGCCTGAGATTATGACCGGGTGGCCAATATCTTCGTTTTTCACCACCCAAATGCTTTTCCCACTTATTTTAGCACTCTTGAAGGTTCATATATACATCATATATGTAAAATAAAAGCATACCGAAAACAAATAATGCTCTATATTGTAAATATAACTAATTCTGTCAGAATCCAAGGCTAGAAATGCACAAATAACTACCCTAGCCCCTAGGTCTATTTCGCGCTTGTCAGGTTAAGTGACGATGTTGCTCCCTGAGTGATATTAAATAATCAGTGCTCCACCTTTTCCACAGATCATGTGAGATCTTCGTAACATATTGGAAGCGTTGGTTGACGGAATCATTGTTACGCCAAGTCGTGTCCGTGAGATCTTCATCCGTGACTTCCTGCCTTGGAAAGCTTCTGATCCGCCTCCCATGAACCAGTTGTGAAGGAGTGATGGGTAGTGGGTCTTCAAGACCACTGTAGCTGTAACTAAGCGGGCGATCATTGACTGTGGCCTCGAGCTCCAGCAATACCATATTCAGTTCCTCTGTGGTAACCAATGCTCGACCCAGTACCTTCTTCAAGCCAGCCTTTAGGATGCCAATGACTCGTTCCCATATGGCACCGAACCATGGCGCCCTGGCCGGTATAAACCGCCACTTGCACTTGAATTCCGCTAGAGTACCTTTTAACCTTGCATCATCCATCAACTCCCGTAATGTACTGGCTCCGCTAACAAATGTGGTGGCATTATCACTCATCATTTTCTCAGGGTAACCCCTCCTGCTACTAAACCTACGGAACGCATGCAAAAATTATTCGCAGGAGAGGTTAGACACCGTTTCTACATGGACCGCTCTAGTAACTGCACAGGTGAATAAGACTACATATAGTTTACTTACAGTACCCCCCTTCTCTTTTACTGGCAAGGCACCTGTGTAGTCAACCCCCGTTACCTGGAAAGGACTCACTTCCTGAACCCAAACTCCGGCAATGGAGGGGCCTGTACAGCACGGTATGATGTACCTTGCAATCTCTTGCAGATGATACATCCCCTTAAGGTTTTCTTTACTACCTGGCTAATCTTGGGGATCCACCATCTTTGCCTTATGTAATTTACAACATAACTAACACCACTATGGTTACACACTGAGTGGCAGTAATTACTAAGGAGAGTGGCTATACGATGTTTATTAGGGATAAGGATAGGGTACTTGGCGCTATCATGTAAAGCTGAAAAGTGTAGCCTACCTCTACAGCGTATCATGCCTCCCTCCATATAGAGGCCTAACTGCTTCACTATATTGCTTGGTGTGCCCTGTCCTTTTGACAAATAGTGGTGTTCCTCAGAGTAAGTTTCTCTCTGAGCTACCTTAATCATGGCTGACTCTGCTGCTCTTAATTCCGGCACCGTCAGGTATGCCGGCTTTGCCTGATAATTCCCTGGTGTCTTCTCTTTAAGAGTCTTAATAAACCTAAGGACCCATGCCATTACATGCCATGACTTCATATATGAGCCATACCGGTCCCAATTCAATATGGCAGTAGGGGCAACCGGTACCGGCAATGACAGGGTTCCTTCTATACATGTCACAGTGGTGTCCCCTCCTATTGAGCCCCCTATTGGGCCATGATCAGTCCATAGCATTTGGTGAGGTAGCCATATGGGCCCTCCCCTACAAAGCGAAGAAGCAAGTAAGGACACATGTGAAATCCCTCTGGTAACTAGATCACTGGGGTTGTCCTTTGTGGACACATAACGAAAATGAGCGCCGGGGACTAATGACTTTATCTCATCAACTCTATTTTGAACATAAATAGGCAAAATCTTTTTACTAGACAACCAGCATAGGGTTATCTGGCTGTCCGACCAGAGGTATACATTCTCTATAATCAGCTCGTCCGCGTAGGCCTCACATATACAATAAGCGAGACGAGCAGCGAGAAGAACAGCAGTCAACTCCATCTTAGTTATGGTGAGGGACTTTATAGGCGCCACCTTAGCTTTGGCCATTACTAAGCTACTCACCTCATCACCAACCGCATAGGCCGCTACACCATATGCTACTGAGCTAGCGTCACTAAATAGGTGCAGCATAACCCTCTTAGAATTAGTGACCTGACTGGGAAACATGATACCTGTACTATCTATCATATCGTTATAAATACCCTGCCAGTTAGCTCTCATGTCATCTGGAATGGGGACATCCCACCCACACTCAAATCTCCACAAGTCCTGTATGAACCTCCGCGCCTGGATGGTTACCGGTAGCAACACTCCTAGAGGATCGAAAACACTCGCGGTTAGACTTAGAGCCTCGCGTTTCGTAACCAATGCAGGGCTACTTCCGCGGAAATTAACCTGTAACATATCCTTATTAGTTAGCCACCCAATGCCAAGTACCCTAACCCCGTCTTGCTTGGCGGAAGCTATACCCTTCAGGTGCAATAGTTCCCGCAAATTCTCATAATTTGTGACCCACTCACGTAAAGACAGGTTAGCGCTGGAAAATTTTCTACGGGCATCCCAACATTGTTGTTGCAAATCACTTACATCATCACCAGTCCCCTGCAAGTTATGAATATACAGCCCCCTTTTGAGCTTATTAACTACTTCACTGTTCTCCTGTATCATAGACAGGTGTTTTTGAATGGTAGCATTAAGGAGGAACTGGGAACAGGTGGCCCCGAACAGAACTGCACGGAACCGGTAGACAATGTAAGGACTTGCAACATCCAAGGGATCAACGGGCCACAGAAACCTAGTAGCATCCCTATCCCTCTCACTCAACCCCACCATGAGAAATGCTTTCTCACCCAGGCAAATTGATGGCATCTAAAGCGCAGAAGCACCTGGGTGAGGTCAGCCACTAGCGATGGACCTGTATGGAGACAGTCATTCAGACTGAACGCCTTCTCGTCCATCCTAGCCGAACAGTCCAACACTATCTGTACAGGCGTAGTAACACTATCCTTGGTAATACCATGGTGAGCTAAGTAGTGAATGGGATGACCAGCCTGATTCCTGTTTTCTACCCTTTCAATAAACCCCCTTTCTATCTGATTATCCAGAACCTTTGTATACTGTTGACAGTAGTTGGGATCTTTTATAAACTTACGCTGCAAGCCTCTCATTCTGCCCAGGGCTAACTTAAAGTTATCAGGTAATTTATCTATGTTATCTCTCCACGGCAGTTCCACTATATACTGTCCCTGTGCTTCGGAATACTGTACCGTTTCAGAAAATCTATTTAAGACTTTCTCCCCACCCTTACCAGTCTCATTAGGACTTATACCAATATGGTCCAAGTCCCATAGAGCTGTCAGATCCTTTAATTCTGGAGAATTCCTGCCAATATCTTCCTGTATCTCCATTAAAGGGTCTACTGCTAACTTAAGAACAGTGACTAACTCTACATGGGTCTCTTCTATATCTGACTGATAAGTGCCACTCAGTGCATAACCATAAATTGTGGGTAACATAACTATACTTCCTTCCCTGACATAGCCTGAATGTACAAAGTGGTAATAAAAGTCCACCCCAATCAGTAACCCTATCATATCTCCATTAGTGATACCTGTATCTGCTAAATTGTAACCCCGAGCCTTGATAGCATTTACCTCCGTCTCTAATCCCCTCCCTGGCTTGTATACTGGTAACTCCTCCACCACAATGGCTCTCAAATTATGTACCCTTCTTCTGTGATGATAGGTTAACTCTACTATTTCATACTCAGTACTACCAAGTGAGCCAGTAAATCCCTGGAGCCTTAGCTGTTCCTTACTGACCCTAACGTAATCAAGCTGCGATAAAGCAGAGCGCAAGATGAAGGTACATTGCGAACATTGGTCCAACAAAGCTCTTACTTTACTGGTATGACCGTTTCTGTCGGTCAAGGGAATCTGAATGGTAGGCAACAACACTGCATTACGGCCCGAAGCCACAGCCATGGTCACTGTTGGTTCAGGGGCTGCTGGTTGTCCAGTTTGTTCAAGGCGTGGCATCAGACACAAAAAATTTAAATGTTTCTGTTGGCAGAATCGGCATGGCCTAATTTTAGGGTTAGTACACCCCTGGCTGCCATGTTCTGACGACAGGCAACCGACGCACAATTTCAACTGTCTTGCTCTATTGGCCTTGGCGAGACTGTTCTTGTATTTTGCACACTTTGCCCAAAAATGTCCTGTCTTTAAACACAACTTACATCCATACTTCTGCTTGGTATCTGTATGTATATGATTTTTTTTTTAAAAGAGACAATGAACGGAGGAAGGATAAACACAGATAAAACAAAAAGGTCCATGTGCCTAAAGGCATCCTCCATTCATAAAATGTTTGTAACAACTGGATTTAAACATTTGTTGATTGTAAGTTTGTGGAAAGCAATTCGAGGGAAGTGAATTCCAAAGAGTAGTAGCTCTGGGGATAAATGAATTCTGATAAGCAGAAGTTCTGCATTGTGGAGGAGAAAGTGTAAATTCATGGGCGCTCTCAGCTGCCCTAGTTCTACGGGGAAAGATGTGGAGAGGCGGCACAATTGAAGCAAGTTCCTCGGAACAATTGCTGTGAAAATATCTGTAGAATAATGCAAGGGATGCAACGTTTCTTCGTATGGCTAATGTAGGAAGGTCCTGTGTGATTGCAGGGTTATTGATTAATCTAATAGCTTTATTTTGAATTTTGTCCAACTGCCTCAATGCAACCACTCCACTTCCATGTACAGATTTACCTAGTACAGTCACTTATGCATATGTAATATCTCTCTATGAGTAAGATTCATGTTAGCATCCAGGCAGTCATATTAGTTATGTCATATAGCCACTCTGGCAACTCAAGCCTGGGGCTCCTCTCACCAGAGGGCCAATACATGTTTGTGTACCACGAGACAGAGCTATCACCCTGTAGGCTCTGCTTCGTGCCTGTATCCCATATCCTTCTCAATAAGAACCTATATATCTACAGCGTGTCTACTTACTCCCCAACCCAAGATAGGCCTGTTGTGCATCTATGGAGTTAGCTGGGACACACATAACATGGCGCAGTGTGTATTAAGAGAAGTTTATGTGGATTTCGCCAGACGCCGCCAGCCGCCATTGTCCACACACCCTGCATCCCAGCCACCGTCTCATTGCTTGGATTACAGTGATATAGTGCTCAACAGTGTGGTGCCGACGTTCCCAGTACAGTGCCAGTGATATTATATGTGCCAGTGCTATATTGTGTGCTTTATTTTATATGTATTGTGTGTGGCATAAGCATAACGCCCGCACAAGACCGAGCCACGAGAGAGCGGGGCGTGCGATCCTCCCCCTCTGACTGCCAGCAAGATACTGAGGTGAGGGAGGCCGCGCACCACCGGCACCGCTCCACCGCTCGGTACATACGCACACACACAACTGGCAAACTTTTATTTCATCACCCAAGCATTCCCTTCAGTGCTAATTGTAATTGGGTTTTATACATTGGTGAGGATACAGCTGGTGTGTATTCTAAATATTCTGCTGTTTTTGCCAGTCATTTTGATACCCCACTTGTATATGTGAGAGGCTAATAACTGTGTGTTTGTTATCTCCCTGTCTGTCTGTCACCCACACAAGATGTCAGACTCTGGTGATGTACAGGACGAAGGGGCAGGAACAAACTTGCCTTGTGATGGGGAGGAATACACACCTTATTATCAGCACCCTCAGTCCCCAACCACACCTTCAGCCCCTTCTTCAGCTGATTTCCTGCAATTTTTCAAATACCTGGAGGAGTCTCGCAGGTATGATGAGCAGAGGAGACAAGAGGAGGAGGCCCGCCGAGATCGTGTCCTGGAGGAGTCTCGCAGGTATGATGAGGCTATAAGGAGACAGGAGTTCCAGAGCTTATTTCAGCTGTTGGCTCCAACCAGGACCCCTCCCGACTCCTCCACACCTGCTGGTCACCTTGGCGGACAGCAGCCACATTCTTCCCCACATCCCTCACACAATCCTCCACCACAGAAGGATACGGCCCAGACACCACCACCATTGAAGCCTGACGCTACATTCCAGATGTTCCGGGAGTGGAGGAGACGCTGGGACGACTATGCTGTCATGGTGGACCTGTCCAACCTGCCTGCGGCCAAACAGATGATACAACTACGCATGTGCCTGACTCTCGAGACACAGCGTGTCTTAGAACACACCATCCAGATCGCTCCCTCCACAGACAAGACTGTTGAAGAGGTTTTGGACGCCCTGCAGCTTCATATCAAGAGTCTAAGGAATGAGGCACTCCGGCGTCGTGAATTGTTGAGCTGCAGACAGCATGAAGGGGAAACTTTTGCAGAGTTCTACGTCCGCCTCAAACGTCTCGCAGAAGAAGTGGATGTGTGCCCTGGTAACTCACCCATCTGTGTGGAGACACAACTCAAGACTATCATCCTCATGGGCCTCAGGGACAAGGAGTTAGTCCAGAAACTCATCGCCCTGGACTCCAAGTCAATACTACAGGATGTCGTCACTACGTGCCGCTCGTATGAGGCTGCCAAATCTGCGACCACGGCCATTAGTGCGCCCCATGAACAAGTAAGGGCCGTCTCTTCATACAAGAAAAACAAGAAACAGGGCAGTGACAGGACCCAACCCCCCAAGCCTCCATCGAATGCAGCTGATGCCTGCCAGAGTTGCGCTCGCCGACACGGGCCTGACAAGTGTCCCGCTGCTGGCGCCACCTGTAACAACTGTGGGCGCCACGGTCACTGGGCTCGGACAGCTAAGTGCCCTGCTCACAAGGTTCAGTGCCGCATCTGTTGTCTTCTGGGGCATTATGACAAGTGTTGTCCGTCGACTAAGAAGAAGGAAAGACGCCAAGGTGGCCCCCCAGGCGATACGGGTGCCCCCTCCAACTCTGGCAAGCCCCCCGACGCTAGGAGTAATAGCTGTCGTCAGGTGGGATCGACTCCTTCTACAGCTTCGACGCCGCAACCCATCTGTGTTACCCTCTCATTTGGCGACGCTACATCCCGCCTACGGATGTTACCGGACACGGGCGCCGACATCACCGTGATTGGCCGGCGTCACCTTGAGGATTTGGCTATCCCCATGAGCAGCCTGCGAGCCCCTTCGCCCACGACAACGTTCACGGCGGACGGCTCCCCGATGGCACCTGCTCTGGGGGTATTTCAGGCTACCCTCACCCTGGGACAGAGAGTGTGTACTGCCCTGATCCATGTGCACGAGGGTGTCCAGACTCCTCTGCTTTCATACAGCCACTGCAGGGAGTTAGCCATCATACCTCTGGCATTCCCAACGCCCATACAAGAGGTCAAGCACGTCAACAGGTGTAAGGCTACACCACTTCCAGTCTCCACGTCGCCCGCTGAAGCCAAGAATTACTTCCTGCGGGAGTTTAGCGACGTGTTGATGTCCAAAGATGACCTAAAGACTGTGCCCCTCAAGCCTATGGTGGGTCAACCCATGAGGATCCATCTTAAAGAGGGAGCTGAGCCCTTTGCCATCCATACTCCCCGACAGATTCCCTTTGCCTTTAGGGACCAAGTCAAGCGAGAGTTGGAGTCCATGGTGGCCCAGGGCATCATCAAGCCTGCTGGAGACAACCCCTCAGAATGGTGCCACCCCCTCGTCGTTGTTGGTAAGGACAGCGGAGGAGTGCGCATCACCGTCGACCTCTCCAAACTCAACAAACACGTGTCCCGACCAGCTCACCCTTCGCCTACTCCCTCCGCAGCAGTTCGTGGTGTCGACCGAGGAGCTCGCTACTTCACCACTGCGGACGCCCTCTGTGGTTACTGGCAGATGGAGTTGGCTGAAGAGGACCAGCACCTGACCACCTTCATCACGCCGTATGGACGCTTCAAGCATTGCAGAGGACCCATGGGATTCACAGCTACGGGCGACGCCTTCTGCTACAGGGGTGATATGGCTCTACAAGGTGTGCAGAGGTGCGCTAAGGTCGTGGATGACATACTGCTGTACGATGAGGACTACAAGTCTCACCTCGACCGCATCCATGAAGTGCTGACTAGGTGCCGCAAGTTCGGGATTACCCTCAACAAGAGCAAGTTTGTGGTTGCCGCACCTTCAGTGGACTTCTGTGGATACACCCTCTCAGGGGATGGTATTGCGGCTGACACGAGCAAAGTGGCTGCAATCGGGGACTTTCCGGCACCAACCAACTTGACCGACCTCAGGTCATTCCTGGGTCTGGTCAACCAGCTGGTAGAGTTTACCCCTGACATCGCCGCCGCCGCTCAGCCCCTCCGCCCTTTGATGAGCCCAAAGAGGACATTTGTGTGGACTCCTGACCACGATGAGGCCTTCAGGCGAGTCAAGTTAGCCCTCGTCAGTCCTCCTGTTCTCGCACACTTCGACCCAGACTTACCCACCATTCTTCAGACTGATGCATCGCGACTCAACGGCATTGGGTATGCCCTCTTGCAGGACCACGGCAGTGGCCACCTGCGGCTCATCCAGTGTGGCTCTCGGTTCCTGGCGGACGCTGAGACCCGCTATGCTACTATCGAGTTGGAGATGTTGGCTGCTGTTTGGGCCATGTCCAAGTGTCGACTGTATTTACAGGGTCTACAGGATTTCACACTGATGACTGACCACCGCCCCCTCATCCCTATCATCAATCACTACACGTTGGACGCTGTGGAGAATCCCCGCCTCCAACGCCTGAAGGAGAAGACCTCACCCTATATCTTCAAGGCCGTGTGGCGTGCCGGCAAGTTGCTCTGCATCCCTGATGCCCTGTCTCGAGCCCCGGTCAGCCGCCCCACGCCAGAGGATGAGATCGCTTGTGCCGACGCCGCCACCTACCTCAGGACTATAGTGACAACCAAGGACGTTATCAACTCAGGACGATCTTCGGCACGATCTTCGGCACCAGACGCAGACAGGACGCTACAGGATCTCCGGGTCGCGGCAAGAGCGGACCCTGCGTATGTTCGTCTACTCGACTGTGTGACCTCAGGATTCCCTGCCAACCGATACGACCTTCACAATTCCTTGCTCCCATATTGGAAGATACGGGACAAACTCTACGCTGATGATGACCTCGTCCTGTATGGAGCTCGGATCGTGGATCCTGCAGCCCTCCGCCGACGCACCCTACAGCATCTTCATGACGGCCACTGTGGTGTGGAGGCCACTAAACGCAGGGCGAGGCAGGCTGTCTTCTGGCCGGGGATAGATTCCGACATCACCAACACTGTTCAAGCGTGTGAGTCGTGCCAGATCCTTCAGCCTAGCCTCCAGAAGGAACCACTCATGAATGATGACAACCCTACAAGGCCCTTTGAGTCCGTGTCGGCCGACTTTTTCATGGTCGCCGGGAAGTCTTTCCTGGTAGTCGTCGACCGTCTCTCGGGGTGGCCTGTTGTTGTCCCCTGCACAGGCGACACAACCGCCTCTGCGACCATCAGGATATTCTGTCGCTACTTCCAGGAAGTTGGTGTGCCCCTTCGTCTGAGGACCGACGGGGGGCCCACAATTCACCAGCCACGAGTTCCGGGACTTTATGAAGCGATGGGGAGTTCGTCATGTGGTAACATCACCGCATTACCCACAGGCGAACGGCCATGCCGAGGCTGCGGTGAAGTCTCTCAAGCACCTCACCTTAACACCTTACGAGCGGCCTATGCGGTTTATTTATGTGTACCGCACAGCGGGGTGTTTTTAGCCAAAATAGGGCTGTTTACGTGATCATTTTCATGCCTAAATAAGACCCAGAACGTAAAACAAGTATCTATCCCTGAAAGGGCATAAACAGAGCTTTCGAATGACACCATAACGATCCTTGTATGATGGATAGTTTTCTTGCAATAACCGTGCAACGCGAGTGCAAAAAGCAGGTAATTCGGTACTTTCGGTACATAATTGAGTATGTAGCGAGTGAGAGAGGGAGGAGGGAGCTGAGATTTGTGTCAGTAGGTTCGCCGCGGTGGTCTGGAGCAGTCATACGCTCGCTAGTCTCCTGCCACCACTTGTCTCTCTCTCTCAGCCACATTACGTGCTGAAATTGCCACTCGAGTTATGTCGAGCGCCGCCACATAGTCCAGCTTTATTTAACTCGACTTAAGTGGTGGGCCGCTTTTTAAGGGTTAAAGACTGCACCCTCTGGCAACATTGACTGTGAGGATTTCGACCGGGGTCTCTTGGAACTCCGGAATACTCCAAACTTCACAGGCCGCTCCCCAGCCCAGTTCCTGTATGGTCATCCTCTTAGGACATGTCTCCCGGCCCATCCCAAGTCCTTTGCTGCGGAATGGCAAGCCGAGGCCGAGGACTGTGATAGACGTGCAGCCGACCGTGCCGAGAAGGTTAAGACCCGGTACGATGAGCACGCACAGCCCCTTCCCAGGTTACGTGTCGGCCAGCAAGTGCGGATTCAAGACCCGACCACGAAACGCTGGGACAAGGTGGGGGTTGTGATGAGCCTTGGCAGGTCACGGGCCTATGAGGTACGTCTCCCTAGTGGCCGTGTGTGGTGGCGGAACCGTCGATTCCTCCGCCCCGTGCCCCAAACTGGTGACTCCCTCAACCCTGTGGCCCCTTTCAATGAGGCTGAACAGTCCTTAGCTTCTGACCCCCAAGTTACCCCACGTCGATCAGAACGGCTCAGTAGGAAAGAGTCCGCTCGAGAATGAACTGCGAGCGTGAGGGGGGAGTATGTATATGATTTACCTAGTACAGTCACTTATGCATATGTAATATCTCTCTATGAGTAAGATTCATGTTAGCATCCAGGCAGTCATATTAGTTATGTCATATAGCCACTCTGGCAACTCAAGCCTGGGGCTCCTCTCACCAGAGGGCCAATACATGTTTGTGTACCACGAGACAGAGCTATCACCCTGTAGGCTCTGCTTCGTGCCTGTATCCCATATCCTTCTCAATAAGAACCTATATATCTACAGCGTGTCTACTTACTTCCCAACCCAAGATAGGCCGGTTGTGCATCTATGGAGTTAGCTGGGACACACATAACAGTATCGGGTTTCTGATACACTGCATATGCTGCTGTGGCGGTTGCCCCAAACTGTTCCAGTGGATTATGTCTACGTTCTAGATTGCACACTTCAGTCTTAAACACACGAACATATTCATCCACATCCAGCCAGTTGTCTTTTAATTCACGCTTAATCACTTCAGAGAGTGCACTAGGGAGTTTATTATGCAACAGTACTGCACACATTTCACTTACTGTTACATCCATAGAGCGTAATGACTCTAACGCACACTCAAATGACGCGGAAAAATCTTTCAGAGCACTGACCTCCTGGCTAGGATGTGGGAAATTACACAGTTTCGCTATGTGAGCTGCTTTGATGCGATCCTTTTGACCATAACTGTTTTTCAGTATAGTGACCGCTGGTTCATAACTTGCAGCGATCAAACTAAATCCACCAACAATTTGTAGAGCCTCACCACTAAGTTGTCCCTTTAGATACATAAATTTCTGAATGTCAGTTAAGCCTGTTTGGGAGTGAACACTACAATCAAAGAGCTCCCAGAAACCGACCCACTGTGTTGGATCCCAATAAAAAACTGGCAACTTCAGGGAGGGTAGCTTAATACCCTTCTGCTTCCTATTTGCTGCACTATCATGAGATCTACCAGTAGTGGTTGTCTGTAGAGCACTATCTAACTCAGCTAACTGACTGTTTACTTGATTAACATACTGCATATCTTTCACCATCTCATCCTCTAACTGATCATCTGAATATAAGCTATACAACTCTATGCTATACGACTCGATATCAGCTAGGGCCTTTTCAAAAGTGATTTTCACACCCCTTACATCATGCAGTGTAGCAGCATGTTCAATAAATTCATACAGATTAGAGGTAAGCTTAGTAATCCCTCCCTTGTTGTCATCCCAATAACATGCCAAAACCGCTTCAAAATTCAGGCTATTGACGAGGAAGAGGAAACGGAAGAAGTTCGGCTTGTGGGCGACTCTATGGTCCGTGGCCAACTAACCGAGTTCTGCGCCAGGGCACCCAGGACCAGAAAGCGATTCTGTATCCCAGGTGGCGGCGTGGACGACATTGTTGCGGCTGTGGAAGAGGTTTCCAGGCTCGCCCCCGCAAGCATACGTACGTCGTCCACGTTGGATCTAACGATGTCCAATGGACGCGGTCAGAGGAACTACTTTGCAAGTACCGGCGGCTTATCAGGTCCTTCAAGGAAAAATCTAATAGAATCTTAATTTCAGGAATTGTTCCCCGGATTGATGTAGAAAACCGATTTTACAACATAGCTACCAGTACAAATCGACGACTAGCCAAACTCTGAAGGGAGGAGGACATCGGTTTAGTCGACACGTGGGATCATTTTTACTATGATAAATCTTTGTTTTCAGGAGATGGTGTACATCTCAATGAAGTAGGAGCTGCACGTCTTGGTCGTCTGCTGAACGATGCAGTCAAGGATTTCCGTTCAAAAATCGGGGTCAACCAGGCCCCAGACAGGGTAGTGTAAGTCAAATACGAACTGAAAATTCAGACAATGCACAATCAGTAACATCCAACTCTAATACTCTTAAGGTGTTTTATGTAAATGCTCGTAGCATACGCAATTAATTTTCAGATCTAGAGGAAATCGTGTTTACAGAACATTATGATATAATCGGCATTACAGAATCTTGGTTAAATACGGAAGACAGAGACTTTTTAGCCGAATATACGCTTCCTGGTTATACAATGTTTGAGAAAAGTCGGATCAATAGAAATGGAGGAGGAGTTCTGTTTTTTATAAAGGAAAGTCTTAATCCCGTCTTAATGTCAAAACCTCAAATTGCGAATATAGACATATCTTACGTACTATTAAATAATAAACGAGGAACTAAAATAACACTAGCTTTATTATACAGACCCCCATCTCAATCAGTGCAAACTGACAGTCAAATTTATGAACAAATCACAGAAATAACTAACATACAAGATACCGTAATTCTTGGCGATTTCAACTTACCCGTGACTAAATGGGGCGATATTCTTACTTCACACTCTGGACACGACCTCTATGCTAACTTGCAAGAGAATTCACTTTTTCAATTTGTACAATCTCCGACCCGTGGTAATAATGTGCTTAACCTTGTACTCGCAACAAAAGAAGAATTAATAGAGAATTTGAATGTTGGTGATGAATTGAGTAACAGCGACCATCGTACGATAACTGTCACTTTAAAGTTTACTAGTAACAAATCAAATAGCAGCATTGAGAAAGTCCCTAATTTCAAGAAAGCAAATTTTCATAAACTTAAATCAAAGCTTAAAGAAACTGACTGGAGCTTTCTGACTAACAATAACAACATAAATACATCTTGGGAGTGTTTCACAACCACTTACCTTAAGGCAGTGCAAGACTGCATACCATCGAAAATACGGCGTCCAGGCCATAATGATAAGCCCATATGGTGGAATAAAGATATTTCAGACTGTCTGCTTGCTAAAAAATTTGCTAATGATAGATTAAAATCCTCACAAAATGACGAAGAACGGGTGAAATTAGTAGAGCTACGACGCAAAGCCAAAAAGTTAATTAAGCAAAGTAAAAAGACCCTGGAGTTACATGTTGCGAATCAAAGTAAAACAAACCCGAAAGAATTCTATAGTTATATCAGAAAGAAAAAAGTAGTTACTTCAACTGTTGGACCGTTAGTCGATGAAAATGGAGAATACACCAAAGACGAAGTACAAATGAGTAATGCACTCAATACCTTCTTTGCATCAGTTTTTACAACCGAAGACCTCAGTGATATCCCTACACCATCGCCGATTCCGATTGATAATTCAAATGTTCTAAGCAATATCACCGTTACAGAGAGAGAAGTATTGAATTGTTTAGATAAACTCAAGGTAAATAAAACACCTGGACCTGATACAATCTCACCTAGAGTTCTAAAGGAAGCTAAGGATGAGCTCTCCAAACCACTGACATTGCTATTCAATGAATCCTTGCAGTCTGGGACTATGCCTGATCAGTGGAAGCTAGCCAACGTAACACCGATATTAAAAAAAGGCAGCAAATACCTACCCAGTAATTATCGTCCAATTAGCTTAACCTCAATTGTATGTAAAATGCTAGAAACGGTCATAAGAGACAGACTCGTAAATCACTTAGAGGCAAATAACTAACTTAAAGATACACAACATGGCTTTCGTAAAAAACGTTCCTGTTTAACAAACCTCTTAGACTTCTTCCACGATATCCTCAACCTCTACGATGAGAGTAAAGCTGTAGATATTATATACCTTGATTTTCAAAAGGCCTTTGACAAAGTTCCCCACAAACGTTTACTGCTAAAACTATAAGCGCATGGAATACAAGACGGTGTGTTGAAATGGATAGAAAATTGGCTCAGCGACAGAAAGCAAAGAGTAGTCATAAACGGTAAGGCATCTAAATGGACCAATGTAAGTAGCGGGGTACCCCAGGGATCGGTACTAGGACCAATTCTCTTTCTAATTTACATCAACGACATAGATGAGGGTCTCACCTGTACAATCTCAAAATTTGCTGACGATACAAAAATTGCAAATAGCGTACTCTCAAAAGAACAAGTTGACGATATGCAACACAATCTAGATAAATTGTCATGTTGGGCCCAAATTTGGCAAATGAGTTTCAATGCGGATAAATGTAAAGTACTACATATCGGATACCTAAATGAGAAAGCAAACTATTCGATGAATGGCACTCGGCTTAACAATGTAAACAAAGAAACCGATCTGGGAGTAACAATATCGAGTAACCTAAAACCAAGTCAACAATGTTCAGAAGTTGTTAAGAAGGCAAACAAAATAATTGGCTTTATAGGCAGGTCATTTGAGCATAAATCCAAAGAAGTTATCCTAACCCTTTACAATTCCTTAGTCCGCCCTCTTCTGGAATACTGCGTTCAATCCTGGTGCCCTTATTACCAAAAAGATATAAACAAGCTAGAACGAGTTCAACGTAGAGTTACCAAAATGATACCTAGCCTAAAGAACAAACCATACGAAGAGCATCTTAGAGAATTAAATCTATTTCCTTTAACCCAGCGCAGATTAAGAGGTGACTTAATTCAAGTGTTCAAAATCATAAAAGGCATCGACAATATGAACTGTAGTAAGTACTTCACTATCGACCAATCTAATTACACGCGGGGAAACGGTTGCAAAATTATTGGTAAATCTTTTAACTCACACGAATCTAAGAATTTCTTCTTCAATCGAGTTGTCAACTTGTGGAATGGGCTTCCCCGAGACGTTATAGACTACAGCACCGTTGATTCATTTAAACTCCGCTTAGACAAATATCTCGCATCAAACCCGCGACTGACTGCGTTTGTAAATGAATAACTTTATTTTATCCCCCCTCAGTTACTAACCCCTCTGTCCCCTACTAACTTCCTAATCCTGCCACGGACATTAGTTCTAGGGCAGTAGTTCCCTTTCCAATGTTCCCTTACCCACTCTAAACCACTGTATGGACACTTGATCCTCAGTGTTTTGGAGGACAAGCAGCCTAGAAGGGTCACTAGACCTGTTGTTGCTTGATTTCCTGTGTACTCCTTTGTACTCCTTCTTGGCGGCCCTGAACCGCCGCAATGACTTTATTTTCTCATCCATTCTTAAAAGTTTACGGTAACCAAAGCTTAAGGAACAACAATACTAATCGTCACTGTAGGCTAACCTATTCTAATCTATTCTAAGCCTAGGCTAACCTACTTACTTTGATGACGACAGCAACCAAGCAAATTGAAGCATGCAGATCGCGTGCCCCCTGTGAGTTTACAAATGATCAAAGAAAAGGAAATTTTACCCTATGTCATATTACTCTACTTTACAATATTTACTTTACTAGGCTATATTAAATTTTAACTAAGAAAAAGAAAGAAGGATCAAGACTCCTCTGAAGGAGGAACAGCCGCAGCCGTCGTCCTAGTCTTTAGATCTAGCCTATTGCGTCGACTGCTCCTCCTCGGCCCCGTCCATCTCCTCAAAGAAGGCACGCGCTCTGTTCAGTAGCCTATCTAATACCTTCCAGCTCCCTGGCACATCTAAATGGAGTCCATCCCACAAGTCGGTCTTACTCATCCCCATGGCAAAGTACCTTTGTTTAGTAAATGGGATATTTCTTCGCAAGCGGAGGTTCACACGATTCTTCGCCCTATTGTACTCCTCGGGAGTCATACCCCTAGGGCTTACCCTAGACTCCAGACTGACCACCAGACAGTGACCCCCAGTCCTCTCTTCTATCTCTTCAGCTAGAGACTGGAGCCCGAGTGCCACCTCCTGAAGGTCAGCCTGCAGGGATAAATCATTTCCCCTGAGGATCAGGAACGTAAGATCCGGCTTGTAGGCTAGGAGCTCATCCCAGGCCGAGGTCTGCCTGACAGTGTCTACCCTTGCCCCTGGTCTATACAGTTATTTAACAAAAAAAGCAGGGCACTGCACTGGACGATCCAGCGGAAAATCCTGCACATAGGAATGGCCGAAGAGGGCCACCTTTCGCAAAGGCACAGGGTAATATCCGGACGATGGCACAAACTCTTGGCCAAAGCCCCCTGCCCTTGCAGCCTTCCCCGGTGCGCCCCTCGGTATTTATCCACTGGATCGCCCAGCTCTACACAAAGGCAGACAAGTCAGACTTAACACCCCCCCCCCCAATTCTTTTCAATATATAACAGATGGCCCAGTATCCTGGTCACGGCACCAATTATATCCTGAATATTATTCCTAGGGGGTAGAGGAGATACGGATATAAATTAAATAATTAGACCAGGGAAGATGAATTGGCCTAGGCTATAAAAATGATACCGGGTCGGCGTTCGACTTACTTGTAAACATGTATGTGTAGGTTATCTGTGGTAGTCCCAGTAATATCTATGAAGTACTTCTAGTATTAAAGGAACTTAGCTGTGATGCAAAGAGTGTAGGTTAGGTGATGGACATGTCGGTAGGTGAATATCAGTGAAGTTCTGTTGTTTATGTGGCAGCAACTGGTGGTTGTTGTGGACGGGACGAAGTCTCTGTGTCAAGTGTACTGAGATACCCTTTTATTGTAACAATATAAATATATTTAAGGGTTCTATATTGTCTCCCGTGATTAAATAATAAGGGAAAATAAACTAAGATATAATTGGTGCAACCACAGTAATATTTATCGACAAAGATAAATAAAGTAATGTGTATAAACAAAAAGGAACCAGCTGTTGTGAACCCGGGAAATTCAAACTACGGTATATATACCAGCTAGGATTCACGACAAGCGAAGTAACAGCAACGAACAAGAACGACAACATCAATAAGCAACCACACCCGAGCCCGCACCTTGGGGAGGTATGGGAGAACCAAGGAGTAGGGCTATGTGCTCCCTGTCCCCCTCCTACACGACACCCTGCTGCCCAGATGATCAGCCAAACTGCAACTCCAGCTCTAGACGTACGATAAAAAGTAAGAGGTAATTATGTATAGTCTGTACTATTGGATTCAACAATAGGAGTACACGTTCACAATGCATTAGTTATAGCTAAAGTGTACATAATCAATGTACTTACGTTAATAGTAAAACAAAGTGGAATGCATTAAATGTGGGACATCAGCTGTACAAAATCTGACAAACATTTGTGATATATATGAATCACTCATAAAATGACGTCAGAGGATCCAAAACTATGTTAAGTGTAAAACTGTAGCTCACATGAAGTGCGTTCCAAAGAAGACCGACAGTAAAGAACATGACTTTTAAGCAATAAGTGTGCCTGGCATTTATTACCGAATGTTAATGTAAATGAACCAAATTACACCACACATGACACCACAGAATCCAGCCAGGACACAGTCCAAGATGAATATAGAGTTTTCACCAACAAAGGGCTCCATTTATCCACATCAACGCCAGATTAATTTATCATAAACTGTCAGAAATAAACAAGTTAGCTAATAAGACCAAATCTGCAATAATTGCAATTATAGAAACCTGGCTGGACTCGAGCATAAGCGATGGAGAAATAAAAATTAAAGTTTTCAATGTGGTTCATAATGATCGTACTAGACAAGGGGGATGAGTATGTCTGTATGTAAAAATTAGGAACGACCATCATATAAACAAACACGAAGCTCTTCGGATTGACTTACATCTGCCTAGGACAACACCCATCACAATCGGAGTGTGCTATAGGCCACCAGACGACACCCTGTTCTGAAACAAATTTGAACGAACTCTGTCATTACTAGCTAGACCCCGGAATGAATCTTTTATACTAGGGGATTTTAAATTGTGTTACAAACAACGAAATAATAGGCTTGTGCGTGATTATAGGCATACACTGAAAATGCACAGTCACAAACAGCTCATCACAACCCCCACACGTATCACTGATAACACTGCTACTATACTAGTCCATGTAAATTGTAACAGAGGACAAAGTATCACAATCAGGGGTTATACAGATGGGGATAAGTGATCACTTCATCACGTATTGCACACGTAAAACGCCAAATATTACCCTAGAGAATCACGAGGTCATTAGAATAAGGTCACTCAGAAACTACAGCAACGGCACATTTTTGAACATTTTATGGACTACAGATTGGTGTATAGTGTTTGGAAGTACAAACGTTATTGACGCAGGGGTTGTCTTCAGAACCATCATCACAAGCATCCTAGACGAATTAGCTCCTCTGAAAATGATACAAATTAAAGCAAGGTCAGACCCATGGGTCAACAATCACATACTACATCTTCTAGAACATAGAGGCAAACTGTTAAAAAGGCTTGTGAAACATAGACAAGATGAATGTCTGAAAAAGGAGTTCAACATGGTTAGGAATAAACTAAGTAGGGAAATTAAATCGGCAAAATCTAATTATTTCCACACCAAGGCAGAGGAATATCAGAATAACCCCCTAAAAAATATAGAGGCACTTACAAACAACGGGCTACAGTAACAAGGTAAGGGATCCAATTAACACTAATATTGCTCTCAAAATTAATGATCAGGTTTGCCATGATAAACGTCAAATTTCAACCTACTTCAACTCCTTCTTGACCTCAATAGCAAACACACTTGCACAGAACTTACCGCAAACACTCAATAAATACACCACAACCACTGCCACCTTTTAACATTTCTACAGGGATATGGCATACTCCCGAACACTGGATTGCAAAATGGTACACCAAAATACTCATTTGAGGAGCTCTGTAATCTAAATGTACACAAAAGTAAAAGACCAGACAAAATTCCTGCCAAATTTCTACGGAATGGAGCTATTGGTATCGCAGGTCCCCTAACCCACATCATCAACTGGTCAATAAGCATCAACACTCTACCTGATGAACTTAAGGAAGCTATTGTAACCCCTCTATTCAAGAAGGGATACACATTAGATGTTAGCAACCTCAGACCGGTTAGAATATTATGTATTGTATAAACAATTTTTGAAAGAGCTGTTTACACCCAAATTGAACATTACCTCAAAGAAAATTATCCATTCTACATGTTTCAATCAGGTTTCAGAGGCTTGTACTCAACATACTCCTGTCTCATCCACTTAACAGATCACATTCGTAAACAAATGTCTGAAGGTAACTACACCGACATGGTTCTTCTTGATTTACATAACACTTTTGATACAGTAGACCATGATATCCTCTGTAATAAACTACAAGTAATGGGCATTGGGTCAGTGAACTGGTTTAAATCTTATATTAGTGGTAGAACACAAAGAGTCAACATTGTTGAACATTTATCAGATCCAATGCCAATTAACTATGGGGTCGCACAGGGAAGCATCCTTGCGTCCCTTACTCTTGCTCTGTTATGTGAATTATTATTATTATTATATGAGATGCCGAAATCTCCAACCAGGGTGCAGAAACACCATCAAGATGAATCCACACAAAACACCCGGAGGCACTGGAGAGACACTACGGCAACTTAGGAAAAAATAAAAACATATACTGTATACTGTACATATACACATATTAAACACATATAACATATTATGCAGTGGAGGATATCAAGTATAAATATAATACAATAAAGTAGAATAAAATAAGTTTAAAAATTAGAATTAATGCTGCAAAAAAACAACATTAACTCTAGACTTAAAAATGGAGATATGAGCTGAATTGACTAGCTCATTTGGCAACTTATTCCACAAGTCAACCATGGCCGGCACAAAACACTGTGAAAATGTGTAGTAGAAAAATTAACACGGCTCATGGCAAGATTATTAAGATTGCTTGTGAATCTAGTTGCATGAGCCCGGACATAGGGCCCAGGCAGAACCTCATGTAAGGGATGCTAAGGGTTGTTAAAAACTTTATATAAAAGACTAAGGGCACCAACTTTACGTCGATGACACAGATCAAGAGACAAATCAGGTAGAATAAAACTGATGGAATTTAGCGACCTGTCCAGCAACTTGAGATGGCAGTCAGCTGCCGACAACCAGACAGGTGAGCAGTACTCGAAATGTGGCAAAATAAAAGCATAAAAAGACTTGATAACTGTGATGTCACAAGCAAATGTTTTATAAACCTTGCGAAGCAGACCAATTTGGGGGGAAATGGAAGAGGAGAAAGAACGAATATGCTTTTCAAAAGTAAGTTTGCGATCAATAGTAACTCCTAACAAACGCAGAGTATCCACATTCTCAATTTGCTCGCCAGAAACTTGTAGATAAGGATGGGGAGGATCCAAGGTACGAGATCTGCTGATGATAATGGAGTGTGTTTTACCAGCATTAAGTTTCATGCCCCAAAGTTCACACCATGATGTAATTTTGGCTAAATCCCTATTCAGAGCAGTAGCAATTACGTGTCGATCTATTGGTGATGGAATTGACGCATATAAAGCTGTATCATCAGCATAGGAGTTAGTTTATTTTCAAGTTTGGAACACAGGTCAGCAGTAAAAATAATAAAAAGCAAAGGCCCAAGGACACTGCCTTGTGGAACACCAGAAACAACAGTAACAGAAGGGGAATGACACCCATCAATGACCACAGACTGCGATCTTTTCGTCAAAAAATCTTCAAAGATCCTTAAAAAATTGCCACCAATACCGATGAGCTGTAACTTATACAGAAGTGCTTTATGGTTGACTAAATCAAAAGCAGAACTAAAGTCAATAGCCACGACACGAGACTCATGTCCCTGGTCCAATGAAGATTGCAAGTCATGGGTGAGTGTCAGAAGCACATCACATGTACCCAGTCCCTTACGAAAACCAAACCGTGAGTTTGTTATCAAATTATGACTATTACAATAAGAGGAAAGGCGTCTGGACAAAAGCCTCTCATAGAGATTGGATAGGATAGGTGATAGGGTGATAGTCATTAGGAGATGATGAGGCAGTATTTCCCTTTGGAATAGGAGTGATAATAGCCTTATGCCAGCAAAGAGGAAAACTACCTGATTTCAAAAGCAACCTAAACACCACGGCCAATTTAGGTGCCAAGACCACTGCAACCTTTTTAAAAAAGAGGGAAAAACCCATTCCGGGTCTGTGCCACCGTAGGTATCAAGATCCAGCAAGTACCTTTTCAGTTCAGCTGATTTGAATGCCATTGAATTGAGGTTGGGTCTAGGGAAACATGTCAATGGCAAAGACAATTCCTGATTACTCTGCTTATTAATAAAAATATTAGATAGAATATTGGCCTTCGATAATGGATCAAAAGAGATGGAGCCATCAGAATCACAAATAGAAGGCATGGAGTAATCTATTCCAAATAAAGAGGATTTCAAAGCGGACCACCATTTATGTGGCTGTGTAGCTCCTGCCAGAATATCCTGAAGATGGGAGTTATAATCCCTCTCAGCACCATCATAAACTCTCTGCGCAGCTGCCCTTTTAAAAACATAATTTTCCCAATGCAAGGGGGTTTGATTACGCCTCCATAAACGATAGCCTGCTTGTCATCAAATGCACGCTTGCAGTCATCATTAAACCATGCTCTATGCCTGATACGAGACTTAATTGTTTTTGATGGAACTCTTTTGCGAAGGACACCAAGAAGGGAATTGTTGAGAGCTGAATCCGGGTCATGATATCTTAGTATGTGATTCCACTCAATATTACAAACATCATTACAAATGTTGTCCCAGTTAACCCGGGATTTAAGGTAGACTTTACGTGAGAGAGTAATATCAGGAACAGAAAAATCAAGATTAATTTTACACATGATGGCATTGTGGTCAGAAGTGCCAACAGGTAAAAGAACGGAGGTTTCTACAACGCCAGGAATATCTGATAGTACTAGATCAAGACAATTTCCAGACATATGAGTAGGTCCTTGGATTAGCTTTTCACAACCAGATAAGTTTGCAAAATCCAAAGCAGCAAGACCATTTCTATTAGTTGGAGAGATCGAGTTCAACCACTCTTGATGATGTCATTGACATCTCCAACAAAAATAAAGGATTATTTGACATCTACAGACTGTATTGAAGCCATGGCTGTTAAGAGGCAGTCATATATGTCATTGTTAACATCAGGATTTCTGTACAGGCTAAAAATGTAATGATTATGATACTTGCTGGAAACTATAACTAACTGCATCTCATGGCATTTACAAATATGCTTAGTTAAGTGCTGAGCATTATACCCAGATCTAATATACGAGCTCATTCCACGAGCACGAGGAATAGAATCACGCCGAATAAGAACTGGTTTACCGAAGTTAGGTAAAAGAAGTTCAGAATAATCTCTATAACCAGAGACAAGGGTTTCAGAACAAAAGACAATATCATAATCAACAGATGCCAATGTAAGATCCTTGATGTTCTTATAGAGACCACGAATATTAGAATAAAATACACGACAACTTGTAACAGGTTGTCTGTGAGGACCGGGATTAACTTCTATATCACCGGACAAAAGTAGAAACAAAAACAGAAAAAGTTGAAAGCAATCCATACACAAATACATAAAGATGGATATAAACAGGTCGACCCAGACGGAGCCATCACATCTGGGTAAGGTATAAAACAAGCCCCAAAGACACCATATCCAGGGGGGAGCAGTAGCGGTGGATTTTATTTGTTTAGAAAAGACGAGAAACAGAAAAAGAATGCCAAATCTCCTGAAAATCCACTAGACTCAAAAGTCTTCCTCATTGACCTGCTAACCACCGTGGGGGAAAAAACAGGAGATTGCAGGAAAAGGAAGGAAAGTTGCTGTATAGCACCAAACAACAGGGATGGATGAAAACGGACAATGGAGGACCTTGGTGCAGGCTATGGCAGCATCCTAAACATCCATCATGGTAAAAGATTGCTAGATGACTATTGGCCGTTGACTATTATATAGTTCATCCGCCCTTTGACAGGTATTGCTTTTAGTCCTCCAGGGTGTCTAGCCACCCACCCTCCAAGTGAGGACCCGGAGGGGGAGCCGGTTTAGTCGCCGATAATCCGACCATGAAACAGGTAGTGTCAGATTACATGTTACTAATAGCAGGAATACCTGACCTGACACAGAATGTCACAGAATGAGCGTGTCGTGTAAATTATTACTGTATGCTGACGACAGTGTGCTTCTGGTTTAAGGAAAAGACTCAAAAAGTATTGCTGCTTCACTTTCCAAAGAACTAGAATCGTGTAGTGATTGGCTAGTGGACAATAGACTATCTTTTCACCTGGGCAAGACAGAAGCCGTCTTATGCGGAACAAAGCGCAATTTGAAAGATATTGAGGGCTTCTCGGTAATCTGTAATAATGTTCCCATAACAACAGTGTCACACGTGAAATATCTCAGACTTAAACTTGACTCGACTCTGTCAGGTGAAGCAATCTTTGAATCGATCCTGAGTAAATGTAGAGCACGTAGGTGCAAATGAAAGTAAGGGACAACATACACGGAATAGGATGTATAATTTTACAGTTCCAAGAATCCAAGGACAGGGTAAGCTAACATTCTTCTTCACTGCCATCAAAGACTGGAACAACCTACCACAGACAGTCCGTGAAAAGAGAACATTGTATTCCTTCAGACGTAACTTGAAGAAGAACCTGAACCGAACAGCTGCGAGAAAGGAGTACTAAGCTTATGTCTACTACTAAATACGAACACAAGAGATAGGCAAAAAACAAACTAAAAATTATTAGCCTACTTAAATATTTTAACAATGTAATGTATCTTAGTTTTGCCACCTACAAAATACTTTCTCTAAATTGTTTACTACTCATACTCATGTACATGTTTTGGTTCTCCCCTGTTTTCCCTAGCTAACTTAATCCCACAAGGACCCCAATGGAAATACGTCTAACAGCCTTATTGGGCTAACCTTAGTTGGAATTATGCAACGCTGGTACACTCGGCGACCACAAAAACGGACCCCCGTATTTTAGTGGAAAGAAAACGGAACGGCTCTTTGTACACGACAGCTCACAGGGTAACAAACGCACGAACACACTCACCCTGTGAAGCAGTCAGAGATTTGATTCACTGTGTCATATGAAAACAAAACATCTTCACAGCGCATATTGATTTCATCCAGTGGTTGCGTGTTTGTGTGTTCTTGACTTCTTTTGTATGCTTATACGAAAAATTCTGCATTATCCACATACGCTATTACTAGCTTTGAAAGAGTAAAACTTAACAACATAAATACATAGCTATGCACAGCGCATACATAACGGATTCCATATATTAATGAAATGTCATAAAATAAGGTAAATTACTTGTGTATTCATTGACACACTTATTGCATAAAGTATATAAGCCTCTGCAACCAGGCTCTACCAATTTTGTAATTTACTAGACCGATATAGTTTAAGCCGAGAAGCTTATTAAGTATTGCATTAAAATGTCTCTGTAAACTTGGCTGTAATCAATACTTAGATTATGAATGTAATAGAAGTGATGCTAGTGGTAAATATGACAGTGGTTATGATAATGGCTGTGATAGTTGTAGTAATTAATGATAGTTGGAACAATGATAGTGTTAATGATGGTAATGGGAAACCTTATAGTGATTATAGAGACAGTGATAATGTTGATAGTGGTTGTAACAATAACGGTAGCTGATGATAGTGTTTGTGATGATAAAGTGATGATAGAGATAGTGGTGACAGTGGTAGTAAGCGTGATGGTCATGGGAGGGGTAATAGTGTTAGTGATGACTTTTGCAAGTCGTGAGAGTGTTAGTAAGGATATTGAGACACCCTACTCAGTGTGATGATAGTGTTTGTGATGAGGATGAAACAATAATGATGATAATGAAAGTGATTTTAGTGTTAGTGATTATAGTGTTAGTGATGACAGGATTAATGACGATACTGCTATTTGCGAATATAGTAGTGATGGTAGAGGGAGTGATGATAATGATAGTGATAACAGTGGGTAATGATAGTGATGGCTGTGGTAATGGTATAGTCTGAGTAATGATAGTGTGCGATGATAGTCATAACGATTATCGAGGTAATGACGATAGAGGAAGCGATGATAGTGGATATCATGATAGTTGTATTAATATAGGTAGTAGTATTGATAGGAATAATTATGACAGTTGTAGCAATATGATAATGGTATTAAGATTATGGTAGTGATTATTGTGGAAGAAAAACTGTCGTATACATTATTACTGCTCATTTTTATTATGGAGAATATATAGAAATAAGTAATGTCAGTAACAAGGTCAGCGAGCATACCCCCGGTAAAGATTTATTTTGTATATAATGAGTATAATTACTATGTAAATAAATATATTTTACATACACGCATTTTAAACTTATATTGATAGTGTCATATTTACATACCCATAAATCATAAATGACAATAATAATATTTAAAAGAAAAATTGAATCATAATAATACTTAACATTAAGTAAATTTTACTACACATACTATTAATAATGTGTCCAACCCCCATCCGCTTCAATAACCTCTCTTAGTCTGGTTGGCATGGAGTCCACCAACTTACTACATAATTATCTCGGGCCTATTTTTAATGCCCTCCCACACAGCTCTTGCCTTCCGCCTCACTGCCTCCTTTCTTTTTTCTTCCACGCCCCATTCCTGAACCATGTAAGCCCAGAGATTCTCTATTGGATTGCAGTCGGCTCCCTTAGGTGGCCAATCCAATAGAACAATCTCTGGGTGAGCCTCAAACCAATGCCTTACCACTAGGCTCGTATGTATGGAGCTACGGTCTTGCACCATATATAGGCTGGGGTTCAGGAATGGCATATGCACGGACAGACGGGATAAAGGAGGTTTCTAATATGTTTATATATTGTTGGCCGTCCAGCTGTCCCTCTATGTCGACCAACTCGCCGACACCTCCCCACCACATCCATCCGTGCATAGAGGTCATCACTCGTCCACTGTTGCCTGTTTCATGGATGTTTCTGCGTTGGTAGCGTGTGTTGAGCACTCGCCAACACTGACGGCCATATGCAGCGACAGATGAGAAACACTTTTCATCAGTAAATATAACCGACTTCCAAAATTCGTCGCCACGATCAATGTTCGCCTCGGCAAACCTTTTTCTCTCCTCTCTGTGTGCGTCAGTCAAGGTGTCCTTTCGGGTAGGGATGAAGCATCGTAACCCTCTTTCTTTCAGCCTCCTCCTTGTTGTCACTGGATGGCACTGTATTCCTGTTGTTCATGTGATGGCGACTGCGTTTGAGAGAGGGGCAGTCTCTGCTTCCTGGAGGATTTGTTGGTCGTCCTCCCGGGTAGTGACTCTTGGTCCTCCTGGCCGTGGTCTGGTGAGGATGTGTCCTTCCTCTTCATGGCGCCTCACCCAACGCTTTACTGTGTTTTTGGATATGCCGAGAAGGCGACTAATTTCTTTAATCCCCTTCCCAGCCTCGTAGTAAGCCACTATCCGGGTTCGCCGCTCAATTACCTCTGGACGATTCGCCCTGGTTCGTGGTGGTCTCACAGTACGTCGTGGTTGAGCCTCCATTACTGTATTCAAAGAAAAAACATATTTAGTGTAAGATATTCAACAACTGAATGTAAATAATAAGAAAAATTAGATTGTAGATTATACTAGGATTTAGCATTGTGTAAGAATATTGTTGCATTACCAAAAAACATGAATTACACCATTGTGAAGATCTTCCTATAATAATAACCATCAATGTATCATTAAAACAGACAGTAGTGGACACTGGTCGAGAAGCGAGGGGGGACAGCCGCCCATTAGCACAGTCATTGACACCCCCCTTCCCCCTGGGTAGTAGTCAGATGATATAAAAGGGAACCAAGTGCTTTTATATATTACCATTTAGGCTTCCCTTCTTTACAAAAATTACGTATGACAAAAGTTACATGCAGCCGCGTCTAATATGACCTGATCCAACACAAACACAGTAGTGAAATGCACATAATTGGACTACCTTAAATCGTACTGTATTAAAATAACATCACGATAACATTGAATGTGGTTCCTTATCACATATTTCTTATCAACCCACAACCACCACCTCCACCCCTCCCATGGGACCTGCCATCACAAAAACACACTCTCTCGAAAACACACACTCTCTCCAACACACACTCCCTCTCAAACACACACACACACTCATTCTCTCTCTCTCTCTCTCTCTTAATTTGTTGTGTTATAATAGTTAGGCCAATTAATAACATTAAGGATTTTAAATAAATTTGACTGTAATCAATCTGAATGTAAATACCATAAACAGGTGTTCAAACAACACGTATGACCCTTCCCATTATCTTTCCACCCTTGTCCGAACACAATGTTCATAGTGTTTGTATTCCCCCTGACCACAGCGTAATTTAATAGGAGTAAACGTTTATAAATTTGCTTAACTATTATAACACCGTAAATTATGGCGGGGTGTCGAAAGCATTATACTAGACATTCATTATTATCTGACTAAAAGCTTAACTAAAAACCAGGCCGCAAAGTTCATTAAATCATCAGTATATTCTCTTACATTAATTTAATCAAATATATTTTTTATTTTTATTTTTTTATATTGATATGGAAAGCAAACAAGCATTAACTCATTAGAAACCTTTCTGCCCCATATAGTTACGGCCCTGCGTATATATAGTAAATAACGTAAGTCATTACATATCTCTAATCACGGCGAATGGTTGTTTGCAATAGTGAAAATTAATATTGAAATTGAATGTAATTAACATGAAGATAGTGGAAATAAAGATACTGCAGATGGATATATTGAAATTTAACAGGACTGAATACTGACATAATATTTGTAACCGAGGAGTAGTTGTGTTAAATGAAAGGAGATGAAGGGATGGACACGAGGAAGAAAGGTCAGGAAGGGAAGAGACGAGTGGAGTTGGAGATTAGGAAGAAGCGAGGAAGAAAGAGATGGGAAGGGAACATTGGAAGGAGATGAGGATGAAAAGAGAAAACAAGGTGAGGGAGACAAAAACAAAGGAAGATAATAAGAGAGCCTGGAGAGGGGACAAGGACGAACAGAGGAAAGGAGACGAGGAACGACAGACAAAACGAAAGAGAGGGATATAACAAAAACAAACAAAACAATACATTATTTTAAGCACATCCTGTAGATAGGAAGAAGCGAGTTATAGGGAAGGGAGATATGGCTGTGCTAAAGTATGCAAATATAAGTTTACAAGTAAAATGCCTTAACTAAAATGTTGGTGGCCTTGGTATAAAAGTAACACGTATTAGATTTGACTAGGTGATATTTCTCACTATGTAAAATACATATTTGGAATATAAAGTAAGTAAACTACTTGCATATAAAGGATTATACCTCTACATTATACACGTTTCTGTGTAACTTCATAATACTTACAGAACCCGTTGTAACTATGCACCAGTCACAGGCATGATGTGATGCTAGGAGAGAAGGCAGTAGGCAGTAGTAGAGGCGAAATATTCTGAAAGTGTAAAATATATCAATAACGATATAAAGTAAGTTAGCGGTTTAAGTTGTTATTTCAAACATATTTCAACACACTCATAATATAATAAATAACACAAAAAGATATAAGCATGATGCTACCTTTTGAGGATCTGTATGAAATCAAACGATGCAGGATTTGGCGAAGGTTTGAAGATTCATTTGCAGTTCCATATTTAGCTCCACCGTGCAGGATTTCTCCCTCCAGTTAGGTTGTTGTAATGGTATTTTGAATGTGGTATCTAACATAATTAGAAATATAGACACAATTTTATCATCACTTACAATCCACACTTTAAATGGTTACCAAACAGTAGACCAATAAAAGCAGATCACGAAAAAAGAGCAAAGCTTCGAATCACTCACAGTCTGTGTGCGTTCGTCCGTCTGTTAAACCTCCGTGATAGTTTGTGTGAGTCGCCATCCAGAAAGGACCCAGTCTTAAAACCGGGGCCGGTAAGGGGGGGTCCGTTTTTGTGGTCGCCGAGTGTACATATCATATTCCAGACATATTATAGTGTACCAATATTGTAAAATGTTGAATAAATGTTATTATTATTATTATTATTATTATTATTATTAGTAGTAGTAGTAGTAGTAGTAGTAGTAGTGGTAGTATTATGCCCGGTTTTTACTTGGTTGATTGGATAAATTAAGGAGGTTCTACTTGACTGGAGAAGTCGAATTCGTTTCAACACATGTACAGAAGGTAATAGAGGATTAAATATAACAAAATATACATTCATATTATTATATTAAACACACATAGATATCGTATTTAAATGGTAGATAGCATATATAAGACGCACGAATGAGGTTCCACAATCTTCGTTCACTGCTAAGACTTGGCTTGTATAATATATTTTAGTAATCTCTTCAATCGAGGTATGACACTTGTACTTGTTAAAATCAATATAGTTTAGTACTCCCTTCAATCTAGGTAATACACTTGTACTTGTTGAAATCAATATATCTTAGTGCTCCCTTCAATCGAGGTATTACACTTTTACTTGTTAAAATCAATCTAGCTCAGTACTTCCTTCAATCGAGGTATGACACGTGTATTGGTTGAACTCAATATAGCTTAGTACTCCCTTCAATCTAGGTATTACACTTGTACTTGTTGAAATCAATATATCTTAGTGCTCCCTTCAATCGAGGTATTACACTTTTACTTGTTAAAATCAATCTAGCTCAGTACTTCCTTCAATCGAGGTATGACACGTGTACTGGTTGAACTCAATGTAGATTAGTACTCCCTACAATCGAGGTAGGACATGTGTACTTTCTTTTAATACGTGACACAGGTATATTATTATGTATTTGATTTTCACGGGTTAAAAATGGTAATCATAATCTCTCACTTTGTATGAATATTTAGAACTTTAAATTAAGTACTTCCCTAAATTAAGTGGGCAACACTAGTATTCAATTGCGTTACAAATTGCATAAACATAATATGAATTCACTCAAGTACCTTCTTTTATATTAAGGTGCGTTACTAATACTTTTACTATTTCGCTATTTTATATATATATATCTCCTGCGTCAACACTAAGTACTTATATTAACAATTGATGATCTATAATACTTCTTATGCGTTTTCCAGTAGCATATAAAAGAGATATAAAATTAATATTAAATTTAGTACTTCCTTTTATTAATAAGGTGTATCAGTAGTACATATAAAGATATTTCACTATATATTACATGTATGAGCACTGTAGTCTTCTGGTGATAATTGGAGCCGTGGTGGTTATCCTGACGTGGTTGCATGACAGTAGATGGAGACTCGAACTCTTGGGTGTTGGGTCTTGAATAATGCATAACATAAATTATACCAGTGCATCTGTATAGTATTATCGAGCTAACGTAGGAGAGAATTCGCTAACTGCTCTGACCGTTATAAGTTTTGATGCAGACCTTCCAGTACTCTTGGGTGTTGGGCCTTAAGTGTTGTATGCAATATGCCAGTGTATCTGCAACACATCATCGAACTAACGTACGAGGGTTGTTTGTGACGCAATGTCTCTTAACTGTTCTGACCGTTATACGAGTCTTTCAGTGACTGGGTTGATGAGGAAATGTTGGCCTTTTCCAAGATCGTACCCCAGAACCAGTGCATGGGAGCCCGTATCGGAGGGACTCTATTGTTGAGTGCCGTTATGCAGGATGGTATCTCACAGAGCCCTTGTCTTATCAAATTCCAGCCAATGCGTGAACAATTAATAAGACGGGGGTGGTTTGTTACTAATAGAGCGCATGACAAATCAGCATTCTTTATTAATAACAACGCCGGATTGAGGCAGAGGAACGGAAATTAGGTAGCCTTCAGTAAGGTCTATTAACAAATTCCTTTGATGAGCCACGATGTTAAATAAGATTGGAAGTAATGCTTTATCACCTGTGTGATCAGGGTTTTACTCCAATATTAAGAGGGGACAAAATCTTCCAGCTATTAGATACCTTCCAGTGATAGGTAACTAACAGCGGTCCAACTGTAGTTGGGTTGTTCCTGCCATTCCATCTCGGGTTAATAAGGGCACAGGGGGGCGGGGGGTCTCATGGTCAAGGTGGTGATGCGGCTTGGATGAAGAATGGTGTTTGGAGGTATGGTGTCTATGGAGCCTTTTCGTTGGCTGCCTTTCCTTGGCATCTTTCCTTATCCGGTGCACATCAGGATTGTTGATGGTGATGGTCAGGTTCTTTGCAGGTGTTGGAGGACGTGCAATATCAATAACAGCTACTCCGGCAAATCTTGGTGGGGTGGTGGTTGTTTTCTTTTGTCTCGGAAGTGTGGTGGGAGGTGCGGGAAAATAGCTTGGTGGTGGTGAAGGCGTGGTGTTACTTTACTCCTGTATTTTAATTATCATTATTATTATTATTATTTTATTTCTTCTATTTAACAGCTGAGATCTGGAACTCTCTCCCTGAATCCATCTTCCACTCATCCTATGACTCAAATTACTTCCAACTTTGTGTGTCCAAGCATTTGGGCTCGAACATTCCTTGATTTTGGTCCTGTCACTCTTTCAACTCTGCCGGAGGCACTCGTCATAGGCATTTCTGCCGTTTGTCTCCCTCATATAAATAGCAAAAAAGCGCATTCTGTTTCCTGTAAAATAATAGCATTGTACTTTCTGCGAAATATATACTGTATATTTCGATAACACATTTTTGCTTCGTATTTCAACCAATCCTGCGATATGTTACATTTGATTATATTCTCCACATTTGCAGGGTTTGGAATGCAACTTTATTATATAGCAAATTACAAGTGGGGATCTTCCTATGATCCAAATCTGCGTGGTTGCTAAATTTGTGTTCGGTGTTTAAACAAAAAATAGCGACAATCAAAATTGTTTGAACAACAATGTTGGTTTGTTTTGCAGCGTAGGCTTTTAAATACCATGGTAACTTCTAGGTATAATAACTTTTTGCAGGATAAAATCCAGAGCAGTATAATAAGTTTTTAATAATTTTCTTCTCTTGTATACCTATTGGTCTGCTGTGCCTAATGTATACGTTCAACTGTGTTCGTCTCAGTTCAAACATACATATTGTAGTATTTATCAATACTACAGGATGCAATTTATAAAGTTTTAGTCTAGCGCTTTATCAATCATTGATATTCTTCCATTGATGTATTTGGTCTCTGATGTTCAAGTGTCACTTGTGCCGTGCAATGTTAAAGTAACGCAAGTGGTGAAAGGCTCAAACAATGACAAATCCGAAGGGTGCCTTAATTGGCTCACCCAAATTTGCTTGATGTGCATGATTCGGTTAAAGAGCAGGGGAAAATGTCGAATATTGGGTGTGATACAACATATAATATATTGGGTGTGATACAACATATAATATATTGGGTGTGATACAACATATAATATATTGGGTGTGATACAACATATAATATATTGGGTGTGATACAACATAATATAATATATTGGGTGTGATACAACATATAATATATTGGGTGTGATACAACATATAATATATTGGGTGTGATACAACATATAATATATTGGGTGTGATACAACATATAATATATCTTAACACTTTGACCTTAAGCCAGAGTCTTAAGATTTTGTTTATTTTTTTATTTTATTCCAACAACTTTATATGACAACATTTTGGAGGCCAGTTGCAATGGTATTGGTTACTAGACTGAACGCAGCTCATCATACTGAATTATTATATAACTTAGCCATAAACAACCAGTTCCAAGTTGCCGGGATAAATTGTCGTGACCGCGGTGTTCATGCGATTCCACCTTTATTTCATTACCCTCACCAAGGTAAGCAACGCTATATGAATATATCAAACCACCAGGGATTTGAGGGCAGATCGGTCAAACAATTTCCGACGAATTGTATTATCTCTCTCTCTCTCTTTTTCTGCCTGTGTGATATCCGACGCATGGTTGTGTGGTTACTTCTGATATAAAATTACAGAAGTAAGCAATCAACAACATATGTATTGAATTTCTTAACGCTAAGTACTAATCTATCTAGCAACGCAAACTGCCTTTATAAATACCATATCAATATTTCACACCTGTACACAAACTACCATTCAGTCATTTTCTGCCCAAGGTGCTCTGCTCCAGATCAATTCGTCAATCTCTACTGACACAGGTATAGTCTGACTCCTACATTGCATTGTTTTATTCTACATGTATATTTTGACTTACGACTGCAGGATAAATCATTATGCGGATTCAACAAACGGCATCAGTAATAATGCATGCCTTTCAAATATTATTTTAATTTTGTCGACGTTGGAAGCAATCCTTTTAATAGTGCAGCTCTTACAAGCACTTCAACCATTTGGCCAACATTCTTACTCAGTACTAACGAACAACAAACCAGCTTTCATATGAAACTTATTCGAAATAGTAATTATGAAGCTTTCAGTATACACTTGGCTTCGTCTTATGGTATTATGTATCGCATGTACAGTCGGGAGTAAAGTTTGTAGTTACCTTTTAGAAATTAATGGAAATGACAGGATAAAGTCAGGATAGTCCACGAGGACATGTTACTTGGATGTACAAATAAATAATACTTATAAATACATGGTGTTTTAGTAAATGGTGTAGTTATAATGGGTTCGACCATTATGGTGAAGCCACAGAGTGTGAGGTGAAGTTGAACGGTCAGGCTATGGAGATTGTCGATCAGCTCATTTAAGTATCTGGGCAGTGTGTTGAGTAAAGATGGGACTATGGATGAAGAAGTGCGGGAGAGGGTGCAACAGGGGAAGAGGGTTGTAGGAACGTTGAAAGCAGTAACAAGAAATAGGCTGGTCAGTATGGAAGTGAAGAAGTCCTTGCATGACAGTGTGGTAATCCCGACACTGACTTACGGAAGCGAATCATAACGTTCGAGAAGAGACTCAGACCAAGAGTGAGAGAAGTGGAAATGAGTTACTCAAGAAGTGTGTGCGGAGTTACATGGAGGGATAGACAGACGAATGAGGAAGTACAAAGGAGGTATGGTGTGGAGGTAGATGAGCTGGAAAGTGTGAAAAGGAACAACTTGAGATGGTTCGGCCATATGGAACGTATGGAAAACGAGAAAATTACTAAGAGGGTGTACGAGAACGAGGTGGAAGGACAGAGAGGGAGAGGTAGACCGAACGAGAGGTGGAAGAATGGAGTGAAGGCGGTGCTGGTTGGGAGGACGGGCGTCGACTGACTGGGGACAGAGGTGCATGGGGGCGGTTCGTTCGTGGCCACCCCTTCGGGGATCACGGCGTCAGACAATAGGTAGATAGATTGATTTATGGCACGTTATTTTTATTATTATTTTTCAATAAAGTTTTAAACATATACTGTATATTGAGTTTGTGTTTCAATGTAAACACAAACAAATAATAATTATTCAATAATCTACTTGTGAGTTTCATTCTGATTGTTTTATTCATACTTAATTTATCTCGAAAATTTTAGAATCTTGTAGTCATTGAAGTTCGTGAAAAATGGTACATATAAATTCTGATTGCTCATCTAAATCAAAATACCTATCACATCTCAAATCCAGTCAGGATTGATACTGTAATTATACATTCCAGGTACAACTGGACTAATTTGTATGTTCCTAATTATAAATAAATTTATCTTTCTGTTAACCCTTAAAGATCGGGGTCCGACTTAAGTCCGAAATGAGAAAATTGGACTAAATAGCTGGGTCGGACTTAAGTCCATGGGCGTATTCCCGCCCTAATTTAGGTGGAAAGCGAAACTTGGTGGTCAGGCGGTGTACTCCAAGGTCACACCCACACACCCCACTGCGTGACCATAACTCAGTAACCCTCAAACAGCCGTAATGGAAGGTCAAGATTTGCCCGTGTCCGATCGGTGGCCCCTAGTGCGTCGCGCCACCCTACTTATCACGCCCGGCTCATCACTCATCACGGCCCACTCATCACGCCCGGCTCACTGCCCAGGAACTAGATATCATGCTGAACTCTTCAGAACTTTCTAATAGGCTGTTGAATGAAACCATGGAAGGTCTGGGTGAGAGTTTTGATAGTGTGGATGACTCGGAAGACGAAAATATGCCGATCATAGGCTTTCACCCCAAGCATAATTTGCGTGTTGCAAATGTTGTGGTTGATGTTGCACAGACCGTTGAGCAAATTGGAGACGTTCCTGACGAAGAACATACTGGTGTGGGTGTTGGTAAGTACAATTTACATTTTATAATTGCTTGAAAGTTTGATTGCAAGCATTTTATCACCTTACGAGCGGGTGGTGGAGTATATTTCAGTGTGCCGCCCAGCGGGGTTTTTTTTTACCCTAAATGGGGTTGTTTCCGTGCTCTTTTTCATGCATAAACAAGACCCAGAGCGTAATACAAGTATGTATCCCTGAAACGGCGTAAATTGAGCTTTCCAATGACACCCGAACCATCCTTCTACGATCACTGGTTGTCTTGCAACGATCGTGCAACACGAGTGCAAAAACCCTAAAATACGGTAATTTCCTTATATAATTCCCTGTGTGGCGAGGGAGGGAGGGTGAATATAAGTGGAGTAAAGCTCAGTAGGTCCACGGCGGCCGTGGCGAGCGGTCATAGTCTATGTAAAATTGATATATATTATCACGACACTCTCTCTATCGCTCTGTCTCTTCCTCTCTGGGTCTACCTATACATTTATAATTGCATGTGACCTTGAAATTGCTTGAGAGTTTGATTGCAAGCATTTTATAGCGTATTATTTGCAGGCGTTCGGTAAATTTCTCACGATAATACAAGCAACAACGAAGCTTGGCGAAGATTGTGGTCTACAATATACCTTTTTATAATTGCATGTGACCTTGTAATTGCTTGAAAGTTTGATTGCAAGCATTTTATAGCGTATTATTTGCAGGCGTTCGGTAAATTTCTCACGATAACCAGGGTGTACGGTACATTTTTCACAATAATACAAGCAACAACGAAGCTTGGCGAAGATTGTGGTCTACAATATACCTTTTTATAATTGCATGTGACCTTGTAATTGCTTGAAAGTTTGATTGCAAGCATTTTATTGCGTATTATTTTCAGGCATTTAGTAAATTTCTTACGGTAATACAAACAATGAAAGATTGAATATTTGTGCTTGGCATTACAAGTGATCACTCCCAAAATCGAACTATATGGGCCATGGCCAGTTCGGTCACAAGGAGTATTCGGTTACACAGAGTAAATTATTTATTTGTCATTATTATGACAACGAACGAACAGCCTCGGATGCGGACGGAACCAACGTTGACGAACCACGACCGACTAAGGACATGCCTGCGGACATTCTGAGAATGGCTACGTGGAATGTTAGTGGCATGAATGATGGCACAAAAGAGAGAGAGGTTCTGGAAGTGTTAGTGAATGCCAGGCTGGATGTATGTGGAATGACAGAGACCAAATGGAAAGGTTCAGATGTGAGAGAATGGGAATGTGGAATGGGTGTGTGTGCTGGAGTGAGTGAAGGAACAGCGAGAGAAGGTGCATGTTTGTTTGTAAGTAGCAAATGGAAGGAATGTGTAAGAGAGTATGGGTCTGTGGGTTCAAGGATTGTGTGGGTGAGAATGAAAGTAGGAATACAAACGTGGGTGATTGTATGCGTGTATGCCCCAACAGAGGATATACTTGAAAGAAAGAAAGAGGAGTTCTGGATGAATGTGGAGGCGTGCCTGGAGAAGTTTGACAAGAACGAAAGAATATTTCTGATTGGGGATATGAATGGTAAGGTGGGTGATAGGAAAGTTGAGGGAGTGGTGGGAGGGTGGGGGGTACCATCAGAGGTGAATGGGAATGGTAGTGCACTTGTGGACGTATGTGTGGGGAGGAGGCTGTGGATAGCCAACACCTTCTTCCAACACAGAATGATCCACAGGTACACGTGGAAACGGATGTTGACGATGAAGGATAAGACAGTGGTGGAACGAAAGTCATTGATTGATTATGTATGTGTGGATGAACGAATGAAGAAATCTGTGATGGATGCTAGGGTGTATAGGGGTATTGGAGGGGGTCTGTCTGATCATTATGTAGTGGTAGCTAAGGTTAGGATACAAAAGAAGTGGGTGAGGAGAGTGGGAGGGAGGCGAGAGGAGGGTGGAATGGTGAGGAGGGTGGAGAGGTTGCAGGAGGAGGAAGTCAGGGAGGAGTACAGGAGAGCAGTGGAAAGACGACTAGGGGGGTTCGACCTGGAAGTTATGGAGGAAGTGGAGGAGATGAGCAAGGTGTTTAAGGATGAGATCTGTGCAGCATGTGAGGAGGTGTGTGGAGTGAGGAGAAGAGGGAGGGGAGTGAAAGGTACAGCATGGTGGACAGAAGAGGTAAGAATAGCTGTGGAAGAAAAGAAGAAAGCATATAGAGAGTGGTTGGGTAGTAGAGGGAATGAAGATTCCGAGAGACAGAAACGAGCGAGGTACGTGGAGAGTAAGAGGGTGGTGAAGAGAGTAGTGAAGGAAAGTAAGAGATGAGTAGATGAGGAATTTGGAAGGAATCTGAGTGTAAAATGGAGGGAGAGTAAGAAACTGTTCTGGAAAGAAGTCAAGAAAGTTAGGGAAGGTAGCAAGGGAAACAGTAAGGGTGTGAAAGATAAGAATGGGAGAATGCTAGCCGAGAAGCAAGAGAGAGTCGAAAGATGGAGGGAGTACTTCAGTGAGTTGCTAAATGAAAGGAATGAAGAGCCAGCAAACATAGCTGGATATGGTATGGGAGGGAGAAGAAGAGAAGTAGTGGAGGAGGAGGTGGGGATCAGGAGGTCAGAAGTGTGGGAAGCCATGAAAAGAGTGAAGTTGGGGAAAGCACCAGGAACAGATGGAGTGTGTGGGGAAATGTTGAGGTATGGTGGTGAGATAGTGATAGAATGGGTATGGAAAATGTGCAAACTAGCATGGGAGAAGGGGAGTGCACCCGATAACTGGAAGACTGGCATAATAGTCCCCCTATATAAGGGCAAAGGGGAAAGAGGAGTGTGTGGTAACCACCGAGGAATATGTCTTCTAAGCGTAGTAGGGAAGGTATACAGTAGGGTAGTGATTGAGAGAGTGAGAGTGAGAACGGAGAAATGGATAGGCGACGAGCAGGGAGGTTTTAGGAAGGGAAGAGGATGTGTAGATCAGATTTTTACCCTGAATTGTGTTGTGGAGAAGTATCTGGAGAAGAAACAAAAGGTGTATGTTGCCTTTATGGACTTGGAGAAGGCCTATGACAGAGTGGATAGAGAAGGTTTGTGGAAAGTACTTAGAATATACGGAGTAGAGGGCAAGTTGCTGAAAGCAGTGAAGAGCATGTATGAGGGTGCAAAGGCGGCAGTACGTGTGGAGAGTGAGCAGAGCGAGTTCTTTGACCTGAATGTTGGTTTGAAACAGGGGTGTGTGATGTCCCCATGGTTGTTTACTGTATATATGGATGGAGTTATGAAAGAAATACTATCAAGAGCAGTGGATGTTGGTGTATCGCTGAAAAGGGAGGAAATTGAGTGGAAGCTACCTATACTGCTGTTTGCGGATGATACAGTTCTGATGAGTGATAATGAATGGGAGTTGCAGGGTCTGGTAAATGAGTTTGGAACAGTGTGCGAAAAACGGAATTTGAAGGTAAATACGGGGAAGAGCAAGGTTATGGTCTTCGAAAGGGGTGAAGTCACAGAGTGTGAGGTGAAGCTGAACGGTCAGGCTATGGAGATCGTCAACTCTTTTAAGTATCTGGGCAGTGTGTTGAGTAAAGATGGGACTATGGATGAAGAGGTGCGGGAGAGGGTACAACAGGGGAAGAGGGTTGTAGGAACGCTAAAAGCAGTAACAAGAAATAGGGTGGTCAGTATGGAAGTGAAGAAGTCCTTGCATGACAGTGTGGTAATCCCGACACTGACTTACGGAAGCGAAGCATGGACGTTGGTTGAGAGACTCAGACCAAGAGTGAGAGCAGTGGAAATGAATTACTTAAGGAGTGCGTGCGGAGTTACATGGAGGGATAGACAGACTAATGAGGAAGTAAGAAGGAGGTGTGGTGTGGAGGTAGATGTGCTGGAAAGTGTGAAAAGGAACAACTTGAGATGGTTCGGCCATATGGAACGTATGGAAAGCGAGAGAATGACTAAGAGGGTGTACGAGAGCGAGGTGGAGGGACAGAGGGGGAGAGGTAGACCGAATATGAGGTGGAAGGATGGAGTGAGGAAGTACATGAACGAAGGCGGTGCTGGTTGGGGGGAGGGGCGTCGACTGACTGGGGACAGAGGTGCATGGGGGCGGTTCGTTCGTGGCCACCCCTTCGGGGATCACGGCGTCAGGCAATAGATAGATAGATAGACTATTTATTTGTCTCTATTATTATATTGGCAACATACCTTCATACCAGGGGTCATAAATATATCAAAATAAGTCCTGTGGGACTATGAAATAGCTATTATTGGACAAGGAAAATATTTTGTTCATTCCTCCACTGGAACATCAACAACAATGTCAACAACGTATCGCCGTCGGCAGTGTGCAGACTGCCAATACGTATAGCGACTTCCGCTAGATCTAGAGACCTTTACTTCGATCTAGCAGCAATGACTTACACTAGCGGTTTTGTTTTGAAATTTCAGAACAATTTCGAAGTGATATTATATGGATTTTGCCAATTCATATTTCTAGTGGTATTTATCATGTCTTACATCTAACAATTATATGCTAGCGGATTTAACTTCAATTGGTAACCCTCCAGCTCGAGTCGGCTCGAAGAAAATCGATAATGGTGGCACTTTAGTAAACAGGTGATAAACAAAACCGCATGCGGATCGCTTTGGTGTATCGGTATTATGGTAAGTTGGCTATACCTACTATTGTTTATAAGATATAGTAAGTAATGATAAGTAAATTATTATATATCGGCGATTTCGGTCACTTTTTTTTTTTTTTTTTTTTTTTGCTAGATAGCGGGAAGAGGAGATACCTGCAGGACCGTGTCACAGGCAACAGGACTGTAGTTGTTATCTCCAAACCTGATGCTGTCCTGGAGTATAATGTGAACATTCGGTTGGTGGACAAAAGTGATATGCAGATCACTGCTGTTGACTGCCTGAGGAAGACCTGTAAATGGTACAAGAAGGTCGTACTCCATCTTCTTGATGTGACTGTCCTCAACGCATCCAACCTGTGGATGACGCACACAGGAAAGAAGACCTCTGTAAGGCTGTTCTCCAAGGACATCATAGAGGCCATCCTCCGTAAGCACGGAACCACACGTGCGGCACCAGTTCCGAGGGCGATCGTGGATTTGCCCAGCCGCCTTGAGTGCCGGGACTACCTCTTGACCCACAGGCTTGTGACTGTACCTCCCAACCCTAACCAACTTGCTGCTGGCCGGGTGGCCGGAAAGAAGGTGTGCCATGTCTGCAGCCACACGACAAGGAGGCCCCGACATAGGAGGGAAGTCGCGTCCAAGTGTAGTCGGTGTGATGTGGGACTCTGTCCTATTCCTTGCTACACCGAGTACCACACACTGGAACACTTCTAACCTCCTCCCTTCTTGCCAATCTTTCATAACTTCATTCAATCATTCATAACTTCATTCAATCATTCATAACTTCATTCAATCATTCTTTCATCTATTTCAAAGTACCTCATGAATTCATGTCATTCATAACTTCATTCAATCATTCATTCATCTATTTCAAAGTACCTCATTAATTCATGTCAATCAATCCTTCATATGGTGGAATAGCACACTACCCAAACACAAGTGCATTCATCATCATCAGCAACATCACCCATTACATCCATAAGTTTCGAATCTCAACTATCCATCTGGTTCTTGGTCCACCTCATACATCCATGTCATTCATTCATACATACATTCATACACTCGCTATAGGCAGTTCTGCCTTTTGTCTACCTCAATCACATTCATACACTCGCTATAGGCAGTTCTGTCTTTTGTCTACCTCAATCACATTCATACACTCGCTATAGGCAGTTCTGCCTTTTCCCTACCTCAATCACATAACTGCCTTTTACCTACCTCAATCACATAACTGCCTTTTGCCTACCTCAATCACATGTGGATTACACCTCCTGGGAACACCACAAAAAACAAATTAGTCGTCAACACTACTCCATAGGGTGATTTGGAAATGTGTTGAAATAATATTATATATAAAACAAAACCAAAATTCCTGCAAAGCAAGCGAAACAGAGAGAGAGAGAGAGAGAGAGAGAGAGAGAGAGAGAGAGAGAATGCAGAAACTGAACTGAAGAAAGAGTGAAAAAGATATAATAATACAGAAATATTACAAGCAAATATAGAAAGAGGGATTAGAGAAAATAATAATGAGAATTACATATACGGATGAGGAAGAGGAAGAGAGAGAATACAGAAACTGAACTGAAGAAAGAGAGTGAAAAAGATATAATAATACAGAAATATTACAAGCAAATAAATGAAATAGAGGATTAGTTTGAGAAAATAATAATGATAATTACATATACGGATGAGGAAGAGAGAAAGAGACAGAGCGCGCGAGAGAGGGAAAGCGAGCAAGCCAGAGAGAGAGAGAGAGAGAGAGAGAGAGAGAGAGAGAGAGAGAGAGAGACAGACAGACGGGAGGAGTGAGAGAGATTAGAGAAAATAATAATTAATCATTATTGCTTCCCGATAATTATTGCATTCAGATTAAGAAGGCAATAACTCGTAGATATTGGGGACAGTTTGTTTTACATTTGTTTAAGCGGGTTGCATCTCTCTCACTCTTCTATCGTTATTACAACAATCAGTGTTCTTCAAAACTCTCTCAGTGCATACTCCCTCCCTTACAGTGAGCGAGCGGCACCTGCCTTTCAACACAATCTCACCTTTATTCTGTCCAATTTTTAACCCACAAATTAACAAATTTCTTCCACTCAAAAGGTAAGCTCTGTAACTCACTCCCTTAATCAATCTTCTTTCATCCTCTGACATACACTGCTTTAAACTTTGTGTTTCCAGGTATTTTAACATTCCTTAAATTTGTCACTCTTTTGGCTTTGGGGGGAGACACTCGTTGCAGTTAACTCTGTTTTTTTCTAACTTTCTTCCAACAAAATATTAGATAGCAAATTAGCTAACAGATAGACACTAGCGAGTTGGAGGGAATAGTGTTTCTTTGGAGTGAACTCTTGTCACTTCTAGAGTTTCACAGAAATCTGTCCGTGGTCCACTGCAGCACTGCTGGTTATCATATTTGTCAATAACAATATTATTGGTCCGTTGCGTGTTATATATATAATTAATGATGACATTAAACATGAAACGAATGTGAACAATCCTCCTGAAGGGGTTAAGCGACTCAACATGGATCCTAACAAGATGGGTGACTGGTCTGAGACATGGCAGCTGCAGCTATACTTTGAACATTTTAAGATATTGCATATCAGCCAAGCAAATCCAAAACAAAATTACTCACTAATTGGGATATATCTGGAAGTGACTGACTTTTACAAGATTATTTGAGTAGTCCGATTTGCAATGACTACAGACCTCACACTGTGCAGTGTTATAAACGGCTTCTCCAATATGCTATTCAGTTCTGATTTCCAGTACTCAGAACAAATATAGATTGACTAGATTGAGTCCAAGCTAAAACCGCAACGCTTATTTCATCGAATTGAAGGCTAAACTAGGAGGACCGGTTGAAACATTTTGGTTGATTTTAGTTGGAAATATTCTAAATACGAGGTCAACTCAATAAGGTCTTTAATATACCGGTACTTAACCTAACTAGTGCGCATGGGGGTAATTGGAAACGTCCCCCTGTGCTGACGTATTTGAGGTGTTTCCGTCACTAAAATATTCATTGTACCATTAATAGCATTAATACTTATCCATATGCGCCTATTATGGGTTGATTATAAAGTTATTAACCTGAAACAACAATAAAACGAGTGAAAACAGCGTTTGGATGGTCAAAATCAGAGATATAGCCCGCGAGTTGTATAATGTATGGGTGAGGCAAGCTGCTTTCCCGCCAATTTCCCCCAAGGCCACTGAGACACAGTCGATCATACTCTCTCTCTCTCTCTTGCATTCGCTTGGTATCAGTGATGACCACACCCTCCAACCGGATTTCTAATGTTAGCACGAAAATATACCTCAGAATAAGGGAATAACAGGGAAAATAGGTGATAACTGAAGGAGAGGAGGAAAGTTGGGAAGGAGGGGAGGTAGAGGACTGAGATTTTGCATGGCCCAGGGGCAAAAAAAAAAAAAAAAAAAAAAAAAAAATTGATGTCAAAAGTTGATTTTTTTTTTTTTACTCACTCTTAAGAGTCTCCCCGCAGTCCGCCGGGGGAACTCTTAAGAGTCTCCCCGCAGTTCCCGGGTTAATGGAATTCAAAATGTAGATTATAGCTCTAGCACACAACCATTGCGTGATAATTAAGGTGAAGATGTTCAGCATTAGTAATGTATGGTAACTCGTACATACATAACATTTTATGCTGGGGTCACACATTCCCGTATATCGCTCCCGACAGCTCCCGTCAGGCGTAATCGCCAATTTTGTGTTCCGACGGGCGTAGTCCGGCCGTGTACACCCGTATAGAGCACGACTATTGCACTTCCCGACAGACGTACCGTGACGGGGCCAGTTTTACGTCAGACGTAATGTAGTCGTATGGAACTACGTACGTGCTTGCGACTTGCGTAAGCATGTCCCCGTTAGTCCGCCTGGGCTGCCCGATTTGCGGGAACACAGGCCACGCCCTCAGAAGACCTGCGTAGCTGAGGCCGTACGTCTTGGGAGTGTTTAGGACTTACGTGGACCGTTTCTGGACAAGCGTAGGCACACCCCGTCTGTCCAAACACAGACAAAGACAGTCTTTGTCAACCACGTAGGTCTGGGTTGGAATCTGGGAACTACAAAATGGCAGGAATGGCTACACCATTCCCATTCCCAGTCCTTCATCGGCACCATGAACAACATCGCGGAATTCATCCTGGAGGAGTTAAATTTTGTGAACTCCCTAATAAAACCGGAGAACAGGCATAACATGCGGCTAATGCAATGGATCCTTTCCTACATCGAAATCTTGGAACTACTTGCAATAGCAAACTTCATCTATCAAGAGGAACAAGAGAAGAAGGAAAGGAGCAAGAGGAGAGACCATTCATTCTTGTAACCTTTAACCCGCTGAGTGCCAGCCAATTTTGACGGTGTGCTTCTGCCAGTGCCAGAGTTTTTTTTTTATGTTTTTTTTTTTTTTTGGCTAAATCTATCAAGTTGGGAGAGAAAGGAAGGATAATGGTAAAAAAAACACTCCCCTCGCCAGAAATCAGGTCCCCGATGGTCCCGAAAGTAGCTGAAAAGACACTATAGACTACAGAGACTTTTATGGTATCGGAATGTAGGGGTGGGAGGGAGGTGGGAGGGTGTTTTTGGGGTTGGTGGGGGGAAGGTAGAAGGGTAATTGACTTGTGTTACACATATGAAGGATTGGTGAGGTAGTTTCGCCACCACGGATTTTCCTTTTTTTCCTTTTCTTCGTACGGATACGTTAGAAGTGGGTGGTGGGAGGCGGTTGGGGGGTGGTGGGGGGAAGGCAGAAGGGTAAGGGACTTGTCACACAAATATGGAACCGATTGGTGCAGTCGTTTCGCCGCCACAGATTTTCCTTTTTTTTCCTTCTGATGGGACCGACAGTCAGCGAGTGGGTGGGAGGAGAGATTTGGGATTTTTGTGGTGGGTAGCCTAAAAGGTAAGGTACATGTGGTAAAAATATGAAAGCCATAGGTGCAGTCGTTTTGCTGCTACGATTTATTTTCGGCGAGGACGTATATATACGTTGGTTGCTGCTCCAGAGAGGTGTGACTGGAGTGTCCCCCGCTGGTACTTATATACCCCCCCCCCCCTCCCCCCCCCGTACAACGTTGCCGCATTTTCCCGCCAACCCGCAGTGCGCCGGGGCTGCCAGATGCACCCGGACTAATGTAAACTTTCCCGTTTGACGGGAATATTTTACGATTGACGGGAGCAGCTTACGTCTGACCGGGCGAGCAGCTACGTCTGACAGGGCTGCTCCTGTCAGACATAGCAGCTCACCCGGTCAGACGTAAGATTTCCCGACTTTTGACATACGTGAGCGCGAGCCCCGTATCTGATTTGAAATCCAAAACATACCGGGCGGCCTTGGCCGCACCAACCACCTCCCCGACCAGCGTGGCTACTCCCGCCATGCGTACCAACCCCCAAGACTAGACACAATTTAATTTACGTTTTTGTACTAAGCTTTTACGTTTTACGTATTCGGTTGCCAACTACCAATAAACCTTCGTACGGGAGCATACGGGAGCATATACGTGAATGTGTGACCCCAGCATTAAGGGTTGAGTGTTCCAAGCACACGTGCAGTTTCAGTTTCTTGTCGTAATGGCGGCGTTCCAGGCAACCCTGTTAACCCGGCAGCGGTGGGGAGACTTTTAAGAGGTTTTACTGGGCGACTGCGGGGAGACTCTTAAGATCCTAGGCCTAAAAAAATAAAAAATAAAAACCCCAGTGGCACTTAAAACAAAAAAAATGGTGTTTAACACCTTATTGGCTGGCGGGCTAGGCGGTATTTTACACCGAGCCGCCCAGCGGGCACAATCCCGAAATATTCGCTCACTTTCACTCGCCCTAGCGCCGTAACTATGGCTCCAATCGGAACGAAACGATGATTTTTGGAACGAACAACTCTTCGTCTCCCCATAGAAGTCTATTCTGAATGAATTGAGCGAGTGTGGAGGGTGGGAGGAGGTGAGGAAGGGAGGCTACTTTTTGGTGTATTTCCCAGGCGCGTTCGGATGCGTTCGCTTTGTCCTGACTTCGGCCATCACGGGCGTCTATTATTCCTTCGGTAAGCCCTCTTATTTTATCTTGTTTCTCCTTATTTCTGTATTCTCTGTATTCTCGCTCTTTCTCTCTCTCTCACTCCTCTCGTCTGTCTGTCTGACTCTCTCTCTCTCTCTCTGGCTAGCTCGCTTTCTTTCTCTCTCTCTCCTCCCTTCTCCTTCGTACGCGTTGTCTCCCTTCCTCCCTGTCTCTCTTCTCTATATTTCTCCCTTTCGTATATGTAATTCTCATTATTCTTTTCTCTAATCCCTCTTTCTTTATTTGCTTGTAATATTTCTGTATTATTATATCTTTTTCACTCTATTTTCAGTTCAGTTTCTGTATTCTCTTTCATTTATCACTAATAAATTTCATTCCTTACAAGCTACCGTACAAATACGGTATATATATATGATTATATATATATATATAATATATATATATATATATATATATATACTGTATATCGGTGTATATCACGGTATACGGTATATTTCTCTCCTTACGAAAGGAGAGAAGAGTCATAGCAATTTCAAGGTCACCTTCGTAAGGAAACAAATATACCGTACATGGTGATATATATACGCCTATCAAATGATTGATATCAATATACGGTATATATATATATATAAACTGTATATTGGTGAATATTGATATCAATCATTTGATAGGCGTATATATATCACCATGTACGGTATATTTGTTTCCTTACGAAGGTGACCTTGAAATTGTTATCACTCTTCTCTCTCCTTTCGTAAGGAGAGAAATATACCGTATACCGTGATATATACGCCTATCAAATGATTGATATCAATATATATATATACTGTATATTGGTGTATATTGATTTCAATCATTTGATAGGCGTATATATCACGGTATACGGTAGATTTCTGTCCCTACAATGTACCGATACGTACATGATGATATGTATGCCTATCAAATGATTGATATCAATATACGGTATATATATATATATATATATATATACAGTATATACTGTATATTGGTGAATATTGATATCAATCATTTGATAGGCGTATATATATCACCATGTACGGTATATTTTTTTCCTTACGATGGTGACCTTGAAATTGTTATGACTCTTCTCTCTCCTTTCGTAAGGAGAGAAATGTACCGTATACCGTGATATATACGCCTATCAATGATTGATATCAATATATATATACTGTATATTGGTCTATATTGATTTCAATCATTTGATAGGCGTATATATCACGGTATACGGTACATTTCTGTCCCTACTCTGTACCGTACATGTGACCTTGAAATTGCTATGACTCTTCTCTCTCCTTTCGTAAGGAGAGAAATGTACCGTATACCGTGATATATACGCCTATCAAATGATTGATATCAATATATATATACTGTATATTGGTCTATATTGATTTCAATCATTTGATAGGCGTATATATCACGGTATACGGTACATTTCTGTCCCTACTATGTACCGTACATGTGACCTTGAAATTGCTATGACTCTTCTCTCTCCTTTCGTAAGGAGAGAAATGTACCGTATACCGTGATATATACGCCTATCAAATGATTGATATCAATATATATATACTGTATATTGGTCTATATTGATTTCAATCATTTGATAGGCGTATATATCACGGTATACGGTACATTTCTGTCCCTACTATGTACCGTACATGTGACCTTGAAATTGCTATGACTCTTCTCTCTCCTTTCGTAAGGAGAAAAATGTACCGTATACCGTGATATATACGCCTATCAAATGATTGATATCAATATATATATACTGTATATTGGTCTATATTGATTTCAATCATTTGATAGGCGTATATATCACGGTATACGGTACATTTCTGTCCCTACTATGTACCGTACATGTGACCTTGAAATTGCTATGACTCTTCTCTCTCCTTTCGTAAGGAGAAAAATGTACTGTATACCGTGATATATACGCCTATCAAATGATTGATATCAATATATATATACTGTATATTGGTCTATATTGATTTCAATCATTATATAGGCGTATATATCACGGTATACGGTACATTTCTGTCCCTACAATGTACCGGTACGTACATGGTGATATGTATGCCTATCAAATGATTGATACCAATATACGGTATATATATATATATATATATATATATATATATACCGTATATTGATTGAAATCATTTGATAGGCGTATATATATATATATATATATATATATATATATATATATATATATATATAGGCGTGCATTTTCACTCTCTCTCTGTTTCGCTTGCTTTGCAGGAATTTTTGTTTTGTTTTTATAAATAATATTATTTCAACACATTTCCAAATCACCCTATGGGGTAGTGTTGATGACTTTTTTTTTTTTTTGTGGTGTTCCCAGGAGGTGTAATCCACATTTCATTGAGGTAGAAAAGGCAGTTATAGGATTGAGGTAGATAAAAGGCAGTTATATGATTGAGGTAGACAAATGACATGGATGTATGAGGTAGACCAAGAAGCAGATGGATGGATGAGATTAGAAACTTATGGATGTAATGGGTGATGTTGCTGATGATGATGAATGCACTTGTGTTTGGGTAGTGTGCTATTCCACCATATGAATGATTGAATGACATGAATTCATGAGGTAGTTTGAAATAGATGAATGAATGATTGCATGAACTTATGAATGATTGGCAAGAGGTCTAGAGGAGGAGGAGGTCTTGGAAGAGGTCTAGAAGTGTTCCAGTGTGTGGTACTCTGTGTAACATGGAGAAGCGCATAGTCCCACATTACAATAACTACACATGAACGTAGTTTCCTTCCTTATTTGGTTCCTCCTTGTTGTATGTCTGCAGACGTGGCACTGCTTCAGTCCGTGCTTCCGGTTGGCTGCGATCTGTGATGCTGAGCGGGGGCAAAACACAAGCATGTGGGTCAAGAAGTAGTCCCGGCCCTCAAGCCGGGCAGGCATATTCACGATCGGCCTCGGAGGTGGTAGCATACGTGTGGTTCCGTGCTTCCTGAAGATGGAGTCGATGATGTCCTTCACGAACAGCCTTACCGAGCTCTTCCTTCCTATCCGCGTCATCCACAGGTTGTACGCGTTCAGGATAGTGACATCAAGAAGATGGAGTACCACCTTCTTATACCACTTACACGTCTTCCTGAGGCAGTCAACAGCAGTGATTTGCATGTCACTCTTATCCACCAACCGCATGTTTATGTTGTAGTCCATAACAAGGTCAGGTTTGGAGATAGGGACTAGATGCTTCTCGCGGGTGACAGGGTCCATGTGGTATCTCTTCTTCCCGCTATCTCGCATTGTGGACTTGTGGAAGGTGGAGAGGACATTGACTGGCTTTGTGTCATGCCAACAAATAGCCAGTATACTGTCACTGCTGCTCTTCTTCCGGAAGATGTCTCCTTTCTGTGTAGCATGAAACTTGGGCCAGTGTTTCCTGTTTGCCCTGACAGTTCCACAGCTTCCCGTGCTCCTTGCAAGGAGATACCTGGCAAGGAGAGGAGAGGTGTAGAAATTGTCGCTCTACAAGATACGGTTGGCATCCAGATACGGCTCCATCAGTGTCTTCACAACCGCCCCTGAAAGACCCAGTAGGTCGTTTGGAATGTCCACATCAGTAGCGGTGTAGATGATGAGGTCCAGCACGTATCCTGTCTCGCAGTCACACAGTACAAAGAACTTGATCCCGAAGCGGTGACGCTTCGACGGAATGTACTGCCTGAAAGAGAGACGTCCACGGAAGAGGATCAAGGACTCATCAATCACAACATTCTGAAAAGGTTTGAAAAACCGGCGATACCTGGTCAGGAGGGAGTTCAGGAATGGCCGGATTTTCCAAAGCTTGTCAGCTCCGTGTGCGGCAGTGTTGTCGACAAAGTGCAAGCACTTGAGAATTTGCCGGTATTGGTCCCTGGGCATGTACATGTTGAAGACTGGCGTTGATCTAATGTCATGCATCAGCCAATAATCCAGCATGTTGTGCTTTCTCATGTGGGGCATTAGCATGGTGAGGGCCAAAAACACGAGGAGCTCAGGGATATCGATGGGCGTCCATCTCCTCATGTGGGGCGAGGCCATCTCTTCGGAGTGCTGGGTTGCGTAGAGGTTTGTCTCCCTGACGATGTCCCCGAGCAAGTCATCGTTAAAGAATGCTCGGAAGTAGTCATAAGGGGTGTCATTTTCGGAACAGGGAAAGGCAGGCTGGACGCCATTTGGCCCCTTATCAAAATTGGGTGGAACCCCAGGCATATCCCGAGGCTCGCAGTGCTCCCACTCAAAGATAGGTGGCTCGTCCGGCCTCCTGCCCCTCCCGACCACTCGTGGGGCACCTCCTGGGGCACCTCCCGGGGCACCTCCGGGGCACCCTGGCACTCCCGGGGCACCTCCCTGGGGCACCTCCCGGGGCACCTCCTCTGGCACCTTGGGGCACCTCCGGGGCACCTCCCGGGGCACCTCTGGGGCCCTCCTGGGGCACCTCCCCGAGCATGTACCGGCACCTCTTGGCCCTTCCTTGGGCCCTTCCTCGGGCCCTTCCCGGGCACCTTGCTGTGGCTGTCCCTGTTGTGGCGGTCCCTGCTGTGGCTGTGGCTGTGCCTGCCCGCCATTAGAGTCGCTTGCTGGCGTGGGGGATATCTGGCTTCAGGCGAATCGGGAGAGCTTGAGCCGGTGCCGGCATCACTCTCAGACATCGTCAGCCGACGCCTGGTCCTCCTGATCCTCCTCCGCTGCAGCCCGTGTGGCGTTGACAACCTGGGAGGAGCAACAACAGCTGGTGTTGACGTCGCTGGTCCTGGTTGTCCATGGGCGGGGGTTAGTGGTGGTAGCTGCACTACCCCGAGATGTTCCCTAGCTCACCACCGGGCATCACTGGAGGCTCTGACGAAGCTCGCTGCCTGGATGTGGATGGGCGTGGCTGTGGGGATGACGATCTTCGTCGTTTGGCCTGTCTTGTGTTGCCTATGAAAATTGTGGGAATGGTATTTCGTATGAGGGATGTGCAGACTCAAACTTGACAACTAAGACATGATTGATTTGAGAGAGAGAGAGAGAGAGAGAGAGAGAGAGAGTCCTAGCAATTTCAAGGTCACCTGCGTAAGGAAACAAATGTACCGTATACCGTGATATATACGCCTATCAAATGATTGCAAGCAATATACACCAATATACAGTATATATATATATATATACTGTATATTGCTTGCAATCATTTGATAGGCGTATATATATAACGTGTACAGTACATTTCTTTCCTTACGAAAAAGAGAGAAAAGTCCTAGCAATTTCAAGGTCACCTTCGTAAAGAAACAAATGTACCGTATACCGTGATATATACGCCTATCAAATGATTGCAAGCAATATACACCAATATACAGTATATATATATATATACTATATATATCATCATTTTTATAGGCGTATATATCACGGTGTAGGGTTGATTTCATACTATGAAATCAACCTACACGTGATATACGCCTATCAAATTAATGAAAACTCGCAAACACTAAATAATAATATCATTATCATCATTTGATAGGCGTATATATCACGGTGTAGGGTTGATTTCATACTATGAAATCACATCGTGATATACGCCTATCAAATGATTGCAAGCAACATGGAGTCACGCGAAGAAATGAATAAATACATGAAGGTAGAGAAAGAATATACTACAAGATGGTAGTGCCCGGGACTAATTGTCAAGGGTATTCTGGGGACTGAGCTGATAAACAGTGAGTCACACAAACAGATGGGAAGAAGGAAAGAGAGACAGAGAGAGAGAGAGAGAGAGTAAATTTCTCCAAAATATCATATATAGAACAATAAATATACGTATATATATATATATATATATATATATATATATATACCGTATATTGATATCATCATTTTTTATAGGCGTATATATCACGGTGTAGGGTTGATTTCATACTATGAAATCAACCCTACACCGTGATATACGCCTATCAAATGATTGCAAGCAACATGGAGTCACGCGAAGAAATGAATAAATACATGAATACATGAAGGTAGAGAAAGAAAATACTACAAGGTGGTACTGCCCGGGTGGCTGTCAAGGTTGGTTGTTTGAGGAGTGACCTGATAATCAGTGAGTCACACAAACAGATGGGAAGAAGGAAAGAGAAAGAGAGAGAGAGCGAGAGAGAGAGAGAAAGTAAATTTCTCCAAAATATCATATATAGAACAATAAATATACGTATATATATATATATATATATATATATATATATATATATATATACCGTATATTGATATCATCATTTTTTATAGGCGTATATATCACGGTGTAGGATTGATTTCATAGTATGAAATCAACCCTACACCGTGATATATACGCCTATCAAATGATGGTATTGATATTATTTCGTGTTTGCGAGTTTTCAATCATTTGATAGGCGTGTATCACGGTGTAGGATTGATTTCATAGTATGAAATCAACCCTACACCGTGATATACGCCTATCAAATGAATGAAAACTCGCAAACACGAAATAATAATATCAATACCATCATTTGATAGGCGTATATATCACGGTGTAGGGTTGATTTCATACTATGAAATCAACCCTACACCGTGATATACGCCTATCAAATGATTGAAAACTCGCAAACACGAAATAATAATATCAATACCATCATTTGATAGGCGTCTATATCACGGTGTAGGGTTGATTTCATACTATGAAATCAATCCTACACCGTGATATACGCCTATCAAATGATTGAAAACTCGCAAACACGAAATAATAATATCAATACCATCATTTGATAGGCGTTATATCACGGTGTAGGGTTGATTTCATACTATGAAATCAATCCTACACCGTGATATACGCCTATCAAATGATTGAAAACTCGCAAACACGAAATAATAATATCAATACCATCATTTGATAGGCGTCTATATCACGGTGTAGGGTTGATTTCATACTATGAAATCAATCCTACACCGTGATATACGCCTATCAAATGATTGAAAACTCGCAAACACGAAATAATAATATCAATACCATCATTTGATAGGCGTCTATATCACGGTGTAGGGTTGATTTCATACTATGAAATCAATCCTACACCGTGATATACGCCTATCAAATGATTGAAAACTCGCAAACACGAAATAATAATATCAATACCATCATTTGATAGGCGTCTATATCACGGTGTAGGGTTGATTTCATACTATGAAATCAATCCTACACCGTGATATATGCCTATCAAATGATTGAAAACTCGCAAACACGAAATAATAATATCAATACCATCATTTGATAGGCGTCTATATCACGGTATAGGGTTGATTTCATACTATGAAATCAATCCTACACCGTGATATATGCCTATCAAATGTTTGAAAACTCGCAAACACGAAATAATAATATCAATACCATCATTTGATAGGCGTCTATATCACGGTGTAGGGTTGATTTCATACTATGAAATCAATCCTACACCGTGATATACGCCTATCAAATGATTGAAAACTCGCAAACACGAAATAATAATATCAATACCATCATTTGATAGGCGTCTATATCACGGTGTAGGGTTGATTTCATACTATGAAATCAATCCTACACCGTGATATACGCCTATCAAATGATTGAAAACTCGCAAACACGAAATAATAATATCAATACCATCATTTGATAGGCGTCTATATCACGGTGTAGGGTTGATTTCATACTATGAAATCAATCCTACACCGTGATATATGCCTATCAAATGATTGAAAACTCGCAAACACGAAATAATAATATCAATACCATCATTTGATAGGCGTCTATATCACGGTGTAGGGTTGATTTCATACTATGAAATCAATCCTACACCGTGATATATGCCTATCAAATGTTTGAAAACTCGCAAACACGAAATAATAATATCAATACCATCATTTGATAGGCGTCTATATCACGGTGTAGGGTTGATTTCATACTATGAAATCAATCCTACACCGTGATATACGCCTATCAAATGATTGAAAACTCGCAAACACGAAATAATAATATCAATACCATCATTTGATAGGCGTCTATATCACGGTGTAGGGTTGATTTCATACTATGAAATCAACCCTACACCGTGATATACGCCTATCAAATGAATGGAAACGTAATATATGAAGACCAACACCACAATCTTCAATCGCTTGCAATCAAACTTGCAAGCAATTTCAGTCACATGCGTAAGGAATGTATTCTACTGTACACCGATATATATGTATTATATAGCCTACGCCTATAAGATAATAAGATAATGAATGCAAACGTAATATATGAAGACCAACACCACAATCTTCAATCGCTTGCAATAAAACTTTCAAGAAATTTCAGTCACATGCGTAAGGAAATAATGAATGGAAACGTAATATATGAAGACCAACACCACAATCTTCAATCGCTTGCAATCAAACTTGCAAGCAATTTCAGTCACATGCGTAAGGAATGTATTCTACTGTACACCGATATATATGTATTATATAGCCTACGCCTATAAATAATGAATGGAAACGTAATATATGAAGACCAACACCACAATCTTCAATCGCTTGCAATCAAACTTGCAAGCAATTTCAGTCACATGCGTAAGGAATGTATTCTACTGTACACCGATATATATATGTATTATATAGCCTACGCCTATAAATAATGAATGGAAACGTAATATATGAAGACCAACACCACAATCTTCAATCGCTTGCAA